>OX578138.1:160619277-161041777 GCA_951213105.1 Amaurobius ferox
TACGTCGACGTACCTCATACGTCAGTTGTGGTCAACGGAACGGCAACAAATCATTGTTTTACGTGAGGGTGTAATTGAGCCGTTGAAGGAACGCTGAACTATTGGGTTGTGATGTGAGCACAGTTCAACAGTGTTTATTACGGTTCGGGAGTATCGTGTCGGAATTTTATAAATTCTCAAGTCTGTTGAATTTAAATTAAGTTTATATTATTTGCACATATATAACTGTATTCTGATTCAAGTTTTTTTCTGTGTGTGAAAAACTGAACGAATTTTGTGATCTTTCATGCTTCAGCGTGCTTCCGCTTTCGAAGCGACCGTTAATTTTAAGTAGATGTATTAATTTTTGTTCTGTTTATTGCCAGACTGTGAGAATGCGAAATCCAGAGTCTCTGAGGCTCCTGACATTTAAATGTAGATGCTGGCTTAGATGCACGTGTCGTTGCCCGTTGCCTGATTGGTGCATTTAGAAGGCGTGATGTTTTGTTGACGTCACGGTAGTTATGTTTGGCGTGGGGACGCTATATTTTATAGGAGATGGAACAATGAAAAGCAATGAAATGGTCCTACGGGCGGTCCGCTCAAAATTTTACAAAATTATAACAACTCCTTAATCAATGATGCATACAAGACCATGTCTATTAAAAGACGAAACATGAAATGAAATCTGTCCAAAAATCTTTCTGTAAGTAGAAAATTATTATTTTCGAGATGATTATTGACGGAACTTGGTTCTTAAACCCAAAGCCCGACACCAGTCAGAACTATACTCCAGAATTCTTAAGATGATGTTTAATCTATTTTCTTGACGGAGAATTGAAAATAGTGAAGTATAAATAACATGTTCTTAAGTTCTGATATGAAAAGGTGTTATAACGTAATTGATATTTATACATGAAATAAGAGAGTATGTTTTATTGTGAAATTACTTGCAAGAACAAAGATTAATGTTGTGGCATAATCTGAATATATATATATATATATATATATATATATATATATATATATTGATAATATCTTAATTAAATAATTTAATTCCACAATTGATTAGAGTAATCATTTTGTGTTCATATGTCTCCCCCTTCCTGCCAAGTTTTTACATTTCAATCATTGATGGGCCTTCGCACCCATCACCAGGGAAGAGGAACAACTGTGTTTGTACTAGTAGTACACTGATTCTTTATGTATTGTATTTTACCACACGATCACGACGGCTTTCACGGTATAATATTTTGTGCATATCTTGCTATGCACTCATCGAACTATTCCTGTCTCCTCAATGTTCAGAATCAACATTGTCAGAGATTTAATTATACTGGCACAGTCATTTATTTCGATATTACAATTGGTACTTTCAAACACCCGTTCCGATATTACAGGAGAGACAACGAAACGACACGAAGATCAGGTAGTGGAGCTTCCATGTGTACCACACCACGTGAAGATCGTATGCTTCTGAGAAGCGTTGCGCGGCAGTCGTTTACCACAGCAACAGCGTTACAACGATATTTATCCCACACTACAGGTAACGTGGTTTCGACACAAACAATTCGAAACCGCTTGCAGAACGTAGGACTCCAAGGTAGACGACCTCTTCGAAACCTACCGTTTCAACGTCTTCACCGGTTACGTCGTCTTCATTGGTGTCAAATGAGACGCAATTGGTCGACAGAATGGCGAAACATTCTGTTTACGGATAAATCACGATTCTGTTTTGCCATGCCAGATGGCTGTACTCGCGAATGGCGGCGCTTTCAACAACGCCATCAGGAAACTTTTTCTATCAGTCACTATACAGCCCCCTACGTGGTACTATAGTTTGGGATGGTAGAACATCTGGTGGACCTCCACCTTTGGTCTACGTTTCTGGCAGCATCACGGCACAACGATACGTCTCTAGCATTGTGAAATCTGTGGTACAGCCATATATGCCAACCAGGCCTGGACTGATTTTTCAACAAGATAATATCAGACCACATACTGTACAAGTAACTATAAATAGTCTACAAGGTTTTGATATCCTGCATTGGCCAGCATATTCTCCGGATTTGTTGCCAATTGAGCATATCTGGGACATCATGGGTCGCCGATTAAGATAACTCGCAATTCCAATAAACCATGTTTAGTTACAAGCCCAATTGCAATCTGTGTGGAATGCCACCCCTCAGCACACCACTGACCATCTAGTTGACAGAGTCCTTCATTTTCCTGGAAACATATTTTTATATTGGTTATAAATAGAGATTATATAATAATTGATATGGATTCAGTATAAAATTCTGCAGCATGTACGGTGGCTTACTAGAAATTCACACTCCCGTGTTCTTTATCACTTTCGCTTTAAAAAAATTCCTTATAACGTCTATTTTTCAGGATTGGCTATAGATAGCGCTTAGATAAAAAAATGGCAGTGGTTTCAGCCCGATAAAATCGAAATGACTTTACGTGAATAACATATTATAACATTAAACACAACTTTTGTAATGTCAGATAAAAAAAACTCGATCCAAAGTATGATTATATACATTTATAGAACTTTAAAATGGAAAACATTTTCATTTTTCAATCTATTAAGTATGGAGGTATAAACCTCCAAAGTGTTTCCAACTTTTGTAAAGCTGGGTCCCCTCGATAGAAAAACCTCAACCATAGATGTTATTCACATCAAAAAGAGTTTCCCCTAATGAAGTACGTAATGGTACAGTATAATTTCTGTATTCCGTATATTATAAGTTATTCAGTACCTCAAATTACTCTTCTCAAAATGAATTAAACATATTACAGCATTCCAAACACAAAACCACAATCAGTATTTAGGACGCAATTTAATCAAAACATTCTTTCTTTATTTACTTTACAAACTCAGGGCATCGTTCTTAGTACATTGGTGAGCAGAAACATGGTCAGTGTCCATAACAGAGTCGCTGCATTTACTGCCCCCACATTGGTTTAAAACTAAAACCATAAAAATGCATCTTCTTTTCCTTCAAGAAACCAGGTTTACAAATGCGCGATCGATGTAACCAATCCCCTGATTCTTTATGACCAAAGAAGAAACATTTTGAAGGAACATTTGTTTGACTTTGGGTTTGAATCCGCTAAAGTTAAACGATCGAAAGGTTTGGATAGGGTATTTTTTTTATTTCAAATCACGGAATGCAAGTACATAATAATGTGTATTAAAGCACTATAAAGAACTTATTAAGTCTCTGTTGGGATTCGAATTTTAGATCTCATCCTGAACATTGAGACAATTTTTTTAGGTATACTGCATTTTCCTCTTCTAGATTACAATTTGAATATGTTAAGTACATTCAAAATGTATTTGAACATTTTTATTACAAAGAAAAAAAATCCATTTTTAACAAATTTTATGTTAGTAAACATAGATTACAAACTGAGAAACTTCTTCAAAAGAGATTCCATACGCAATAGCAATAAAAAATTTTACACAAAGGGGGCTCTCAGTGTGATGCATAGTTTAGTTGAACCTTAAGTACTGGGTTCGAATTCTGAGTTTGCATGCATGTTCGCAATGATTTAAAATTTAGGTACCGATGGACTCTATGCCTTGATGAAAGTAGCAAGCACTGTCATAGAACGACTGTTTAAAGCCAAATAAAGCAATCCCATTCACAATATGCAAGTAACAAACCAACACAAAATATTTTTAGCGACAAGATATTCCATAAAACGGCTGTTGAAAACCAAATAAACCAATTCCATCTACAAGATGCAAGTCATTAACCGACATAAAATATTTTTTAACAAAAAAATATTCCATAAAACGGCTGTTGAAATCCAAATAAACCAATCCCATCTAGAAAATGCCAGTCATTAACCGACACAAGAATTTTGAACAACAAAATATTCCATACAGCGGTTGTTGAAAGCCAAATAAACCAATTCCATTCACAAGATGCAAGTCATTAACCGATACAAACTATTTTTAACGACAAAATATTCCATAGAACGACTGTTGAAAGCCAAATAAACCAATCTCATCCACAATATGCAAGTCAGTAACTAACATAAAATATTTTTAACAACAAAATATTCCATAGAGCGGCTGTTGAAAACCAAATAAACCAATCCCATCCAGAAGATGCAAGTCATTAACAGACACAAATATTTTAAAAACAAAATATTCCACAGAATGGTTGTTGAAAGTCAAATAAACGAATCCCATTCACAAGATGCAAGTCATTAACTGACACAGAATATTTTTTAACGACAAAATATTCCATAGAAAGGCTGTTGAAAGCCAAATAAACCAATGCCTTCCATAAAATGCAAGTCATCAATCGACACAAAATATTTTTGAGCGATAAAATATATTCCATAGAACGGCTGTTGAAAGCCAAATAAACCAATTCCATCCACAAGATGCAAGTCTAACTAATACAAATATTTTTAACAACAAAATATTCCATAGAACAGTTGTTGAAAGCCAAATAAACCAATCCCATCCAGAAGATGCAAGTCATTAACTGATACAAATATTTTTAACAACAAAATATTCCATAGAATGGCTGATGAAAGCCAAATAAACCAATTCCATCCACAAGATGCAAGTCATTAACCGACACAAAATATTTTAACGACAAAATATTCCATAGAATGGACGTTGAAAGTCAAGTACACTAAACCCATCCACAAGATGCAAGTCATTAACCGTCATAAAATATTTTTAACAACAAAATGTTCCATAGAACTGCTGTTGAAAGTCAAGAGAACCAATCCCGCTCACAATAAGCAAGTCATTAACCGCAACAAAATATTTTTAACAACAATATATTCTTTATTACAAATCAACTACTGTTTATCTAGTTTTACCTACATGTTTATAGCAAAAGATATTATTGTGTAAGCAACAATACAAGAAGCATTTGCAGTTTATGCAATAAAAGTAATCTTAAAGAACCAAGTAGAAATGTAAATAGTGGAGCTTCTCAAGATGGAAGCAAATTCTATTGATGCTAATTTAGTGGAGAAATTAAGTACTAGAGCGAAATTTCATTTCTACTTTAAATGTTTTATTTTCTTACATACTTTTGCATAGACAAATTGCAAAGTTTATTCAATTTCATCATAAATTAATAGTGGATTTTGATCATTTATAACTTCCCATACTATAAAGTATAGTTCCCACGAAAATTGTTGATTTCGATATTCTGATGGCAGGATTTGTTTTAGGACCTCCTGATCACGTTTTGATTATTTTTAGAGTGATGCCCGTCTAGCAGTCTGTCTATCACCTATCTGCTGTCGATTTTTTGTGTACACGGTATCACAAATATTAATAGATTTTCAAGAAATATTTCATTTGTATTTGTCAATAAAAATATAGAACTAGATAGAATGTTTTGAAATTTAAGCGAAAACTTGATTAAATAGAATCGATATTTTATAAAATTTATTCAAAATTTTATATTTTCTTAACATGGCAACATAAGTCAAAATTTGAAGTGATTATGCAAAAAAGTGTTTTGTTATGGCTTAATGATCACGAAACTTAACAGGTTCAATCATTTCAGTGAAGAATAGCCGCGGTAGTGTTTTTATGTTTGTGAAATCATTAGCCCCGCCGGGGAGAGGGGGAGCTGTCAAACTTAGTATCAATTGAAATATTTTTTCAAGCCCTTTAAAATGTAACATGCTATAATTGTAATCATCTAAATCAAAGATGCAGATTCTTCGAATTTTTTATTGAGTCCTGGCATAGAATGTTGAGTTGGGCTAAACTCCAGTCAATTGATATTTTCAATGTAAGAATTTGGTTTACAACGAATAATTTCTTGAGAAATTTGACCCATTTTAGTATTCTACGCTAAATTTTTCACAAAGTTTTACGTAGTTTTATATTTGATGACTTGTTTGGTCTCGTGAAAAAAAATCAATCAATCAACAAGTTAACAGTCACTGAACTCACCTGCAGGTGACTTTTCTAGAGGTTCAAATAGTCCAAATACAAGATATTTATAAAGATAAAATTAAAGAGATAATCATTAACTTTAAAATTGCAAAACATGATTTTATAATTAATATTAACACTAATTAAAATTAGTAAACAATTATAAAAGAATAACTAATATAACTAGCTTGAAAGTTATGTGTTCTTTAATTAAAATTATAATTTTTACAAGGGTTACATTTCATGTAATCCTTTTACCAAAATTTCCAACGAAAAGTCACTTTCAAACAGACCTATTTTTTTCTTTTTAAATGCGGCTCTTTTGAAAGACTTTGAACAATACGAACTATTTATTCGAACTTTCCTTTTCTTTAAACCCAATAAAATGAGTAAATCAATCTTTAGCTACCGCGCATGGATGCTAGTAATTTTTTACTTTATTCTTTACCGGGTAAAGTAAAAAGACTGGAAATGGAACTTATATTTGCCTTCGTTATGAATTTACTAGACTGCATTACCCAATAAACTGTGTAATTACTACTGCTACAATAATTTATAAGTAGTAACTGTTGAAACGATTTAGAGCTAGTTAATGTCGTTATTGTAAGTAGGAAACTGCTTATAGTTTTGCATTATATATCTTTATTAAGGTCATGTTGCAATTGGAAGTGTCCTGGAGTCACTTTAGTTATTTAAATTTCGCCACAAAGGAATTCGAGTTTTACTTATGAAATATAGTAGCGTTGGGGATCACTTACAACAACTGGGTGCAAATTCTCCGGCCACTTTAAATAGACACCTTTAGGCATGTGTGACGGTCAGAGAAATTAGCAAGAAAAACATTTTGGCAGATATTATTCATGAAACAAAATCTTACCAGGACATAATTTAAAGTAGGATTAACTGGATAATTACCTGAAAAAAATAATATTAATTAAATTTAAAAATATTCAAACCATAAATAGTTAACTTATTTGAATATTTCATCAAATGATCAATGAATTTTTTATTTAATAAAATATCATTCTTATATCATTGTTGTAAAGTTGTAACAGTTATATAAATAACATGAACTCATTTTTACTTTCCTTAATATATATAATGTATAAGGAAAGTACTGTGACGGGGTCGAGAATTGTGTGTGGAAACCCCAGGCCGTCCGACTCATCCAGAGGACTTGAGTAACAAATTGGACGACCGGGAAGAGAGAATTCTGTGTGAAAGTATGCGTGTGTGTGTGTCAGTGAGTCTGTGTAGACGATATCTCACGAACAAATAGAGCGATTCGGGTACAAAAATCACAATCCGTGAATACTGGAAGCCTATTGTTTTTAAACGTAATCGAATGTTCAGAACTCCCCTAAATTTCCGACTGAAAATTTGAAAAAATCGTTAAAAAATCAAAACCTTTAATAAAGTTACACAAATAGACATTTCTCATGCACTTTTTCTTTAGAAAACGATTGACGTAAACTTTAGAACGTTAGCATGAACCGTTCTCGAGATACTGCACATTTTTAAAATAAATTTATCAAAAAATTCCATAAATTAAAAAATATATTAACTCTTGAGAAATATGATCACTTTTCATTCGTAATATCATACGATAAATGTGGTGACAGCATTCTCGTGGATCTAGCTCGTTCCATTCATGAGAAAAGATACTTTGAGTAACACTTTTGTATTTGTACGCCAATAGTTATTTATCTGCTATAAGAATAACTTATTTCTCCGTCCATAACTCTTGGCCAGATTTTGGCGCCGAATTTTCAGGAATGTCGGCAACTTGGCGAATATTTTAAATGTTGCCAAATTAACGAAAAACTCGCCAAATGGATAGAAATGACACTAAATCAATGAAAATGACGACTCATTGACGAAAATTCAATATCTTGGAACGAATATAAATATCTACTATAAAAAAAATCTATTTTTTTATTGTAAATGTAGTAAATTCATTGCATTATATAAGGAAGGTCATGTGTTTCCCACATCAGATTTTTTTAATATCTATTAGGCAAATAAAAACATTAAAACACCTCAGTTTACTTCTATATATAAACCAACAAAAACCGCGTGCTACGCCCGTATATATACACCATGGCCGAGCATGGGAACAGGAAACGACGAACATCAACTCCCGCCGACTCTTCCATGCTGTCCTAATATCAGCAGACATATGAAAATCATACACCCCTCCCATTCAATATTACTATTTCTTATATGACTCCCTATAAAAAATATATATACCATATCAACCCCTAACATAACGAAATGAATTTACATTCTCCTAGACCCTCTATATCAAACCAATTTCTCAAGTTTAATACCTGGAACTTTTTATCTCAACTTTCCAATTTCTACTCATACCAAGGAAGAAAAGGAACTCACTCTTTCTAACTTTGTAGGTCATACAATTGAGCTCCAACCAATCTATCTATAAACATAGTCTGCTTTAATTCCATCGTTTAAAACGTGAATTTAAAGATAGATCAGGAAAGCCACTCTCTTTAACTCCGTGGTTTAAATATTCATATCCTGAATTTTTAAATTGGAATGACATCTCAGTATTTACTTTTCTATTTATCTGAATCATGGCGATGGTTCTATCTCTAACTCCGTAATTCCTATACAGTTTTCCATTCATTTCTTCGGGCCGTGAACTGATGTACTGAGGCTGCGGTTAAAGAGAGGTGATAAAAAATATTTTAAGTTTTAAATAATTTAATTTTTTGACACCCCATAGTTTATTTAACCATTCTTTTCCATTATTATAATATCTAAATTATGTCATATTATTTCCATAATTTAAATATTATATACGCTCGTTAGCGTTAACAGTTTTAATATTTTAACAAAACAATGTCATCCTGATATCATACCAGGAACACAAATGTAAAAAACCTGATGTGGACAGCACATGACTTTCCTTATATAATCTAATGAACTTACTACTTTTACAGTAAAAAAAAAATAGATTATTTTTATAGTAGATATTTATATTCTTTCCAAGATATGGAATTTTCGTCAATGAATCGTCATTTTCATTGATTTAGAGTCATTTTTATCCATTTGGCGAGTTTTTCGTTAATTTAGCAACATTTAAAAAAGTCGACAAGTTGGCGACATTCCACTAAATTCGTCGCCAAAATCTCGCCAAGCGTTATGGACGGAGATATAAGTTATTCTTACAGCAGATAAATGTCTATTGGCGTTCAAATACAAAAGTATTACTCAAAGTATCTTTTTTTCATGAATAGAACGAGCTAGATTTACGACAATGATGTCACCCAATTTATCGCTTGGTATTACATATGAAAAGTGAACATGTTTCTCAATAGGATTTTTTTTTTTTTTTATATGACTTTTTGACAAATTTTTTTTTAAATGTGCAATATCTCGAGAACAGTTCATGTTAGCTTTCTAAAATTTTGTCAATCGTTTTCTAATGAAAAATTACATAAGAAATGTCTATTTGCCTAACTTTATTACCGGTTTTGATTTTTTGATGATTTTTTTAAAATTTCACTCGAAAATTTAGCGGGGTTCTGAACATTCGATTGCGTATAAAAACAATAGGCTTCCAGTGTTTACGGATTGTGATTTTTGTACCAAATTTGGTTTGAATCGGTCCATTCTTTCGTCAGCTATCGTCTTCACAGACTCACTGACACACACACACACACATCACTTCAAAAATGTTTGATTCGTGATCAGGGATGCTTGAAACGTGCTCTCCCGTCGAAAACTCGAATTCGAATTTTCGACCCCGTCACAATACTTTCCTTATACATTATGTATATAAGGAAATTAATGAGGAATTCAAGAGTCAGAAGCACGGGGATTAGTATATGAAGATGAAGGTTTATGTTGTTTCTGCTGTGTATAAATAGCAACTGCAATATTTCTTTCCAATTTCTATTGCTGATCCTCTCTGGTGTATTGGGCAACCTACACACGTACAGAAAAAGAAAAGAAGAGATTGTTTTCTCTTATGTGAGTGCAGTTTACCGCTGAGATAGATATTTGCAATTCTATGCTGCATTGGGAAAGAAAAGCTAAAGCCAAAACATTTCCTTCGATTGCGTGGAATTAAGAAGTCGAACAGAAATTGCAAAAATGCTATTTCGCATTGGAAAAGATACGTGCTCTTAAAGATAAGATAAATATTACTGGTGTTATGATGTAAAACACAAATAATAGGGTCGAACAAGTGAATACAATATTTGGTTTATCTTGAATGACGAATTTTTATGTATAAAAGTAAAAAAAAAATATAATACAAGTTTCTAACTTAAATATATCGTGATCGCCAGGGTGGATTTTGAATATTTTTTTTCAATTGAGTTTAGAAAATATTTCGACATAAGTTTTATCACCTTACAACGAAAGACGAAATAAAGATAATTAAAACTTGTTTTTATCTGTCAGTCAGTCATGATCGCTTAAAATTAGAGATGGTTAAAAAAATTGCATGCTTTTTCACGTGTATGTAAAGCTTTTAATAAGGAGCAAATGTGTGATTAGAAACATTTCACATTGTAACGCGTTAATTTTGTTTCAGCATTATGCCAGTCAACGTCAGGCATTTTTTAATAGTATAATATAAACATAGAGACATACCTATAACGAGTTTAAACTTTTGCTTACGGGTGGTACAACATCAATTCCAAACTAAGAAACTCTCAAAAAGACAGGAATTTGACATACACTATCTCAAACAGTTTGATCCCCCTTTGCAGACATTGACGTCCATGGACGCCAATGCCTGCAAAGGGGAATCGAACTGTTTAGGATAGGTTATGTGAAATACCTGCCCTTTTGAACGGTTCTTCGTTTGGGAGTGACGCTGTTCTACCCGTAAGCAAAAGGTTAAGCAATTCTAACTAATTCTACGTCCATTGTATTTCCCGCTTATCTAATTTTAAAATCTACGGAAATTACATTTTCATAAAAAACACATAATATCAAAACTCAGAATGTATGTATCGAATTTTGTTTGTTATCTTTATCTTTACTTTATATGGGTCTTGTATTTATGTAGAATTTAGTTTTAAAATATTTTTAAATTTACAATAATTTTGTTCGGAATGCTTTCGCAATAAACTTCCGTTATTTTAATGTTAATGTAGAATGTTTATACATTCTCGATTATCGTCGGTCTTCCAACCGTTAATTGTTTAAAAAATATTATCATCGCAATTTACTTCATGCTAATATTTTCTTTGTTCAAGTCAGTTCGATGTTTGATTTAGTTTTCATAATTTTTTTACATTACCCACATTACATGTTTGCAGTATTCTCAGTTATGTTCCCTTTCCTCTGTGCATTACCATTGTTTTTACCATTCTTCTAACGAAGGTCGTTTGGCAGAATGATTCCCGCATATGTTTATGGCTAACCTAACTTGATGGTAGAAAGATATTTATGCAAAACAGTAACCCCAAAAATCTATGTAGTTCAACAATTATACTCTACTAATCGTTAAACAAGAAAGATCAATCACGCATAAGCATTGATTATGAAAAATTGTCCAACTGAAATGCAATTTTATTTAAACATCTTTAATATGTATTATATTCAGCGGTGATACTTTTTAAATTATCACAGTACTGCAGAAATTTATTATAATTGGAAACTTAAAACTTCATCGAAATATAAATCGTCTACTTCTCTTACATAGCGAAAATTACATGAAAATTTCACCCATATCACTTATATTCCAGACTTCTGGGCTAAATAATTTTGAAAGAAAAAAATTCAACAATTCTTATACAACTTACCTTACAATCGCTTGATTTGTTTAGATTTTGTATGCTATAGTGTAGGATCAAAATTAGGCTTTGTTGTAAGAACAAACATATTATAATTACGTAGGTACAGAGTTTAGATATACAGATAGTACGCAGAAATAAAACGGTTTTAGGATGGATGAAACACTAAATATAAATTTAAAAGATCCTTAAATGTCACTGTCTTTACAACGGGAAAAAAGAAATGTGTAAAAATTTATTTTGCAATGAGACGTGTAATCTCTTCATGTATCATGGGTGTAATTATCGTTTCAATTTTTATTTAATAATATACTTAACATATTTCGCTGAAAATTTTTTCCGACATTTTATGTGATAATCTGAATATTTTCTCAAATTTTCAAAGATATTTGTGAATTTTCGTTTAAAAAATGTTTGAAAAATTATGTCCCAGCGTTCAATGTATTTAATTTTTTCAACCTGAGTTAAATCCGAAACTAATTGGGTGATGTTATGCATTTTTGTTACCGTATGTCCCACAGACTGTCTCAATAGCATACTAAAATTTCATTTTGATAAAGTCATTTTTACGGCAGTTATCGTGCGAACGGGAAAACAGACATAGAAATAGTATAACCAAAGTCGTTAAAGACTTTTCAACTATGTTGGAAAGTGTTAAAAATCAAATATTGCTGTATTGAAGCAATGGTTTGAGTTCATATCAACACATTCTTATAATTAAAATCTAAAATTATATTCATGTTTCAATAAAAAATTAAATTAAAAATAAATAGCCAAAATGTCTTCCGTTATTATGTAAACCATCAAGTTAATGTACGCATCACGGAAGTGATGCCTACGTTACATTAATTGAGACAAAATTGAATCAATAGCTAGTCACAGCTTTCACAGTGTATTCAAGTTTAGCCTTAAACAGTTCTCGCGTCGTAGGAATAATGCTGCGTATTTTTTTCGCAGGCCATTCTCACGTATTTAGAAATCTGTGCACGTAACAACGAAGAGAATCACGCGATTGTTTTTCTCTGTAAGCGCCGTTTACCGCTGTGATAGATATTTGCAATTCTATACTGCCTTACGGAAAGAAGAGCATTCTGGAAGATAAAGATTTCCTTCGATTTCTCAGAGTTAAGAAAATCTGATTTGGAGAACAGAGAAGTTGGCTTTGCCTAACAAAATAGACGTCGATGACAAAAAGCCAGTTGGGTGATAGGAATTGCCAGTTATTGAGTGGCAGTAACTTCGGTTATTTGAAGAAATAAGAGTTTTACCAATGGTGAACTTGTGAGGGTGTTGGAATGAAACGCAGGCATATTTTTATAAGAACAACAAGCTTATTCTTAAACTTTAGAAATCATAAAAATAATTTCTATTAACGCAATTACAAATAATAAATCAGCATGCACATGGTCCACATTTTTTACCATCGTCTGTATTCACACATGCCGCGGTCTACTTCGACACTGCTTGAAAAATAAGAAGTCGAGCATAGAAATTGTCAATCCTTGCAAACCGAACTTCACTAAAAATTATATCTTACATTATTGATTATTGGAAATAAATATTTTATCCTTGGGCTCACGTCCCTGGACTAAAAGTTCTTTGAATTTATTAAACTCACCGATAATTATGGTAAAGAAATGATCGAGTGAGAACATTTTTCGATCAGTTTAGGACGTTCTGTACCCCTAATAGACAAGACATACGTGCACTACTTTATGAAACATACTGGGATGAGTGGGATATAAACTATTGAAACCATACCAGTTTTCCTGAGCCACCACTCGTAAAAACTTTGTGTCCTTCAGAAATCGTCCTATGACGTCGTGCCAAATACAGATTCTGCCGGTGGTTGAAACTGCTGGACGACCTCGTATTGTTTGTTTTCTAACGTTTCCAATTTTTTTAAACCTCCTCTACGGGCTGAAGATTACACATTGTGGCACATTTAGTTCTCTGCAAACTTCTGTCTGTAATCGTCCTGATGCTACTATCCCGATGATTCTACAAAATTCTTCAAAATAGATCAACTTTGCATTTGTGTTCCATAGTCAGTTACTGTTCCAAAATAACAGCACCACTTTTCACGGGGAACACAAAGAACTGGAATAAGACCTGCACGCTACAGTCAGATGTATTTATGGAGTCGCGACATACGCATCTAATTTGCGCATACTCCAACTGATAAAATGAATATGACTGAAATAATAAGATACACAAATGAACAAAAGGAAAACGAAGAAAAACATATATCTCAATTGGAAAGACAACAAATATTTGAAGGAATTATTAATGTCCGGAAATAATAACATACATTTTGAATGTAATAATGAAAAGAATTGTTGGAATGAAAAAACAATATGTACTAAATTAAGCGACCAGTAAAATATGAGAAAGAAAAATCAAAATCTATATCTATATATTCTATATATCTATTATATATCTATATATCTATTTCCAGTGCTTCTAAAATCTTCTCGCCGCTCTGTGGAATGGAATGTCAAGAAGGTAATATAACGAAATTTAACAATATTTTATGGCGAATTTCCCATTTTCCATTACAACTGGTGAGAAAACGAAATCATATTAAAAATGAAGAAATGGTACATTCCTTTCTGAAAGTAATAAAATCTCTAATTTGGGGCATTTGTTAGTCTCGTTACGAATTCGAACGTCGACTTTAATTCGGAGTAAAAATAACATCGGTAATCAATTTTAATAGCCTTCTCAACCCGTTATCTTCCTCATCATTTATATTTTAGACTATGCTCAAAGAATGTTTTGTTTTCTGATTTTAAGAGAAAAGAATTATTTTCTTTCGGGCGCAAGAGCTTTTTTTTCTCTTTTTCTAGGATTTTCAAGATTTTTGATCAAACAGTTAAAGGTGATGTGTACAAGTATGATATATGCATATATTAAACGTTAATATATAGACAAAATTGCCAATCGTATAACCGGGTGCGTAAAATCATGTAAAATATTACGTTGAGCTATTAAAATCCTCGGAAATACTCACCTCTCTCGATCAATAATCTTATTAATACGACCCCTGAACAAAGTATAATTTCTGTACGACTCCATAACAAAAACATCAATATACGACTCCTCTCTCTGCAACCAAACGTCCATTCCATGTAGCTCTTTAACACATTACACTTGTCTCACAGTGCAACTATATTTTTAACTCAATATGTAAATATTCTCAACTATATTTTAAATCAAGAAGAGTACAACTACAGAACATTAATAATTCCCATAAATCGACAGTTAAAGAAATTAAATTGAATTTTTGAGATATTGAATTATCACCCACTTGACGGTCTACCCCCCCCCCCCCCCAAATAATCAAGTTACTATATTGCGCTAAATTTTCCGCCAAGTACACAAAATGTGTCGTCAAGCATGACACACAGGCAGAGATAGTGACTTGTGTTATGCACATGAACGCAGGTATGTTATGTATATTGGAATCCGTATGGGGATTTTTACTTTAATATATTTAAAACTAAGCATACTTTATAGAGTTGTGGTACAAGTTCTCTAGACAGTCCGTGACTTTTTAATCTTAAATATTTGACTCTTGTAAAGAGTTCTGCTGCCCAAACCGGGATTCGAACTCTGGATCTCCGAACTGCTTAGCCGATGCTCTACTGTTCTGCTACTGGAACAAAATTGAAAGCTCTTATTGTTGAAATGGACTCTGCATTCTTCACCCTCTAATGTGAGAAGGCGGGCAACTGATATTCTGATTGATCACCTCCTGCTAGTTTTACCTGAGGTTAGCCTCCTTCTACTATTACTTTTACCCAGGATAATATCCTGCGTGGTCGTTATCCTCTGAATTTAAAACTGGCGCTAAATCTTCCAGAGACCACTGAATCTGTACTAGTCGTCCGAATCTGTACTGAATTGTACTAGGGTCACTTTCAGACCTCCGACATTTTTGCACTAACATACAGGGTTGATTTGTTTGGGCGCCATTGTAATGAGCTTTGTTGCTCCCCAACCGGGAACAGAACTCTGGATCTCCTAACTATTCAGATGATGCTCTACTGTTGAGATACTGGAACGAAATTACAAACTCTTATCTTTGAAATGGATTTTGCACTCTTTCATCTGGCATCTTTAAAGCACAATGAATGATGCAGATGCTTCCTCATTGGCTCTCTCATAATCAGGTCTTGTGTATATAATCACCCTGTGTCTTTTTTTCGCACCCATTCCTCTTTTGGACTTCTGGTTCGTTTGTTCTCTTGCGCCGTCAAAGGGGATCCAGCGTATCCTCGAAACAGCTGGATACTGAATTATTGTGTTATTTGTGCTCTTATACGTTGCTTAAGTTTTTCTTATCCTATGCGTAAAGTGTATTGCACTTATTGACTATAATAATATAATACAATTCCAAGATATTGCTTTAGTAGTTTAGTGTTTCGTGTCACTAACACTCAAGACAATGTGGAAATTTTAAATTATTAAAAGCTTCATAAGAAAGAAACAAAAATTTTAAATTTTGAATAATATGAGTTACAGTGATAAGACTTTAAAAACACTCGCTCTAGAGAGAGTGGCTTTTGTTAGCTCTAAAATAGTTAGTTTAGCGTTAACTCTAGAACAACCCAGTTCTAGTTTTTTTTAATAAAACGTTTCTACACATAAAATTGTGAAACAGTACGTGCAATCGTTCCTTCCGGATTTATCGTATCCTTACTTTATAGACATACATAATCGTATATGGGTTAGTTACTTTCCTTATATGTATACACTCACAGACAATGAAAGTTGCACACCAAGAAGAAAACATGGTACAACCGCGAAATAATGTAAATAGCTAGAGGGCGGTCTGGTATGCAAATGATCCCAGTATGGTGAGATTGCGCATGATAGCACACCCGTGAGTAGCGCTGCAAGCATGAGCCAGCGGCCTTATAAACCGGCGTATAGTCGACGTCCCATCAATGCGAGAAGCTTCAGCAGACTCAAGCACGAGTACGGGGTGAAAAGAATGGTAGGTAGACACCAGAAACGTCGATATACGCAACTGACGGACTTTAAGAGAGGCTTGATCATCAGGCTGAAAACCGCAGGGTGGTTAGCACGTCGGATAGCCAGTCACGTGGATCGTTTGGACTATACCGTCCAACGGTGTTGGGAGCACTGGTCACGGGAGGCCACCCAGACACGGAGAATCGGCTCTGAATGGACCAGGTATACCCCGAGTAGAAAGGATCGTGCGGCAGGCACGTATAGAGTCCACGGCGACCCAATTCGCGATACAGGCACACGTAGCGAATCCTGTGTTCTCACGAATCATATCTAGACGCCTGAAGGAAGCGAATCTGCGATCCCAGCGTCCCTTACGTGTGCGTCCGTTAACACGGGTACACACGACATATGTACCCTTTAACATATGTCATTACCCTTGTTAACGCATATCGACTCCGGTTGCAGTGGTGCTGGGCGAAAGAAACGTGTAACGCCACAAATTGGCGATGTATGATGTTTAGCGATGAGTACCTTTTCATTTTGGGGACCGATGATCGACGTGTCCGGATCTGGAGGTCGCCTACACAAAGTCACAATCCTAACCTCGTTATCGAGTGCCACACCAGACCTACTGTAGGCATCTGGGGAGCCATAGCTTACAACAGCCGATCAGCTCTAGTAGAGGTACCTGGAACATTGGCGAGCCAGCGGTACTTGGATGAGATTCTACGGCTCCATTTGCTCCCATTCGTTGCTGGGATTCCAGGTGCGCAATTCTAGCAGGAAAATGCCCGACCGCACACGGCTCGGATCGCCCAGGCCTGCCCGCTCCCCAGATCTGTACCCCATCGAGCATGTGTGGGACCAACTGCCTCGTTGCCACAATCTTCGGGATTTGGTACGTAACGTCCACCAGCCGTTGAATCGTCTGCCGCAGGACAACATCAGGCGTCTGTTCGACACCATGCCGCACGGTATTGCTGCTTGAATCGCAGCACGAGGCGGTACGACACGCTACTAAGGATGACCGGACAGTGTACAACAGCTCCCTCTGTATGCGTTCTGCTGCTCAGTTTTTGTGACCATCTATATCATTCAACTGCATCCTTCTATCAATAAAATTTCAGGTCCATCATATACTTCCTTCTTGGTCCGCAACATTCATTGTCCGTGAGTGTACATAGTATAATGTAAAACGGAAGTATTTTGACGGGGTCGAAATTTCGATTTCGATCTTTCGACGGGAGAGCACATTTCAGGCATCCCTGATCACGAATCGAACATTTTGAGATGATGTCTGTGTGTGTATATGTGTGTGAGTGTGTGTGTGTGTGTGTGTGTATGTGTGAGTGTGTGTGTGTTGGTGTGTGTGTGTGTGTGTCAGTGAGCCTGGGGAGGTTATATCTCACGAACGAATGGAGCAATTCGAATGAAATTTGGTACAAAAATTACAATCCAGGCATACTGGAAGCTTATGGTTTTCAAACACAATCTAATGCTCAGACCCCCCCCCCTCCTAGATTTTCGAGTAAAATTTTGAAAACATCACCAAAAAATCAAATCCTTTAATAAAGTTACGCTAATAGATATTTCTTATGTAATTTTTCCTTAGAAAATGATTGACATAACCTTTAGAATGCTAGCATGAACCGTTCTCGAGATATTAGACATTTTTCAAGTTAATTTATCAAAATATCCCCTAAATTAAAAAAACATTAACTGTTGAGAAACATGTTCACCTTTCATATGTAATATCATGCGACAAATTTGGTGACATCATTCTGGTGGATCTAGCTCCTTCCATTCATGAGAAAAGATACCTTGAGTAATACTTTTGTATTTGAACGCCAATAGTCATTTATCTGCTATAAGAATAACTTATTTTTCCATCCATAACGCTTGGCGAGATTTTGGCGACGAATTTGGTGATGAATTTGGCGAAATGTTGCCATTTTGGCAATTTTTTTAAATGTTACCAAATTAACGAAGATCTCACTAAATGGATAAAAATGACGACTAATTGACGAAAATTCAATATTTTGGAAAGAATTAACGTAACTACTATAAGAATAACCTATTTTTTTAACTGTAAAAGTAGTAAATTCATTTCATTATATAAGGAAAGTCATGTGTTGCCCACATAAAATTTTTTCCAACATATGGACCAGTCGTCCAACTGCCGAGGGTGAATTTTTTTTAAGATCAATCAGATCGATTTATATCGTAATTTTGATAATAAAATAATTAGTTGCTTTTGGATAAAAAAAAGTAATCAGTTGTTTAAGAGGGATTCAAAATATGTATATTCTTCTACAAATAATAAAAAATCTTCATTAAATCAAGAACTTTTATCCGAACATTTCTTTTCTTTTCTCTTAAATAAAAAAAATCTGTCCATTCCACAATTGATATTCTCCTTCTTCTTTGGGATGAAAGTAAAATACTTTATCTTTAAACAAAATGGTACCGAACCGGCAAAAGTTGAAAAGGGTAAAAAATTAAAAGAAAAACCCACTTTCATTTCATTTTTTCAATCGTCGGTTGCATAAAAACGACAGTTTCAAGAAAAAAAAATATGAGGTAGCGGTATTTTTACTATGAGTCATAAAATCCGTATATAGAAGAATCGAATTGAATTCGGAGTGAAAAGACAACGGTAATCAATTTTAATAGCCTCTTCAACATTATATCTCTTAAGTTTGCGCGGACTTTATATTTTTCTTCTATATCATTTATGTTTTATCGTGCGCACAAAGGGAGCCTCTTCTCCTAATTTGAAATTAAATTAACTCGTGTGGCTCAACTCGACTTTCTCATACTAAAATTTATTTATTTTTTTTTTTTTTTTTCCAAATTTTACACACAAAAAAAAAAAAAAAAAAAAAAAATCGGATCGGTATCTTGGGTCCAAACGATTACAACATTAGCGTTTCACCATTCATTTGAAAAGACTTGAAAAAATATATATAGTTTGATACCATATGCTTCACTTTGTACCCTCCTCCTCGGGGAGATAATTTGCCACCCAAGGAGTGGGGGATAATGACGTCACGGACAAAAAATAATTGTATCGCTACTATTTCTCGTAACAATGATTGAAACTATTAAGTATCGTAATCATTGTGCCACAAATAATCTCTTTTATACAGGATTATGTCCAATTTTGTCCTATGCTGTCATGTTAAAAAAATACAAAATTTAGAATAAAATTCAAAATTTTCGCTCGAATTAAAAAAAAAATCTATCTAGTTCTAGATTTTTTGATTAAAATTCATGTTATGAAGTGTCGCTTCAATTCATTAATATTTTTGGCTGCTATTGTGTACACAAGAAATCAACCACAGACATCAGACAGACGGACCTAAAAAATAGTCAAAACGTCTTCAGAAGGTCTTAAAACATATATATTGGCATCTAAATGTCGGAATTGAAAAATTTCTGGGAAACAATGCTTCCTCAATACTACGCATGAGGAATAAATATCTGACATGTCCGACACACGGCTTCCCCCACCAATGAGCAATTTTGAGGAACAACAAAAACTAGAGCTTATCTTCTTATCGTTTTAGCTGTAGAAAATAAATAAACTTACCTATAAAGAACGTACAACATTTCATGGTAATTGTTTAAACCATTCAATAGATACTACTCACCATGCGGTGAAAATGACATACCTAATACCTCTAGCCTTGTAATAATTTCTAATAATATTTTTATTCCAATTTATTGCTTGTTATAATTTCTGACAAAGCATTTGTCCATTCGAAATTGTCAAATGTATTAGAATTTTTCATAATTAAAAATAAGAACGGGCATTATCTCTAGAATGACGCATGTAAGTAACGTGTATGAATGATCTTCTTATAATGCTGTTAAGAAGTTACTTGAAAATAGGCCATTAATTTAAGAAAATTTAAACAACTATTTATTATATTACCTTCCCTATAATACATGGTAATGTATAAGGAAAGTATTGGAATCGTGTCGAAAATCGCAACTCGAGTTTTCAACGGATCTACACGTTTTGAGACAAATAGGAAACGAAAATTTTATTTTTAGTGTGACAGCTGTGTACGTGTCTATATGTAAAATGCATGTATCCACGCTTACTGAATAACTACTTGACCCAATTTCATAAAAAATTACAGGTAAATCAATTGTGTGTGACTCTGGAACTGATTATATTTTAGTACGATTCGGGAAAATAGAGCCTGGCTTTGAAAAATCGCCCGCAAAAATCATCAAAATATAAAATGGAAGACTGCGCAGGTTCAAATGCTTTTTTTTGTTCTGCTAAATTTGTTTGTACGTCATGAAAAGAAAAAGCCCAACAGCATTACTCTTGGATTAGCCGTACTCAATATATTTTAGTTTTTTTTTTTCGCATTTTAGCTACGCCATCTTTGAAAACTCGTCCAGATACCAAATGAAAACGAAAAGTGAATTAAAAGCGCAAATTCAGTGTTATTTCAAATAGGTGTGTGTGTCATTGTGTGCCGTAAAACTCAGTTTTATGAACTAATAAAGAAATAAAGAGAAAATAAATTTAAGTCTGTAGGGAAAGTCAGGTGTTGCAGACATCAGATTTACTTTCCAATTTTTGAAAAATACATTAGAAAAATTGAAGACCTTTGATTCGCACAAATTCATAATTCATCTAACCTTTGTTGATAGAAAACATGAGTGTTGACAACAAAGTATTTTTACATAAACACACTTTCTGAATATCTGCTAACATTGTTTAAAACCTTCTCCTACAACAACATAAATTCGAGGAAAATAAACTTTGGGCATCCTACGTATGTCATTTTTTAGGTGTGACAGGTATTAGGATTTTGCGCGTGAATAACAGAGAGAGAGTGAGATACAGCGATAAGGCATATTAAATTGGCCTACCATGACTGTTGATTGCAGTGGCGCTGACACCTGGCCTACGGCAGTCTCAGTTGGACATCATCAGTTCCGTCGGGACATCCTTAGACTCCTCTCAGGACCTTTCCCTTTGCTCTCACAAAACCTTCTTTCTTCTCTCCCAACTCGTCTCTCTCTCCTCTCCCCAGGAAGAAAAATGAACCCAAGTCTACTTTTCCTTGATTGGCTTTTGGGCCTAAAAACAACGCCAAGTGCTTGTACTATTGGGCAAAATGACATTTCTGCGTGGTATTATACCACACGTCCTGTCCTGGACGCGAAGTGCGGCAGTGATCGGAAAAATACACTTAGATATCCATTAAAAATGAGGACATCTCGAAATAATTTTAAAACGAAACATTTATTACTACCCACTATATTGAAACACAAAGAAAAACATACAATATATAAAGTATTTTACATGGATACAATTCCTCTCTACAACTACCATTAACTACCCTTTGCTCTAAACACCGCATGCGTCAAACTCACTAAACATTGTGTGTCTTACACTAAAATGTCATTCTCCTTGCGTGTCTTACACTGTCCAAAAAGAGAGAGAGGTAGAACAAACACTCAAGGGGGGGGGGGGAATTGTATACTGAAAAGGTTCTATCATGACTGTTGATTGCAGTGATGTGGCATCGGGCTCAGGCTGTCTCCCACGGGGATGGTCAGTTTCCCCGGATCGTCATCAGAATCCTCGCGTGTCTTTTCAAACTTCTCTCCCAAAACCTTCTCATCGCTCCTCCGAACTTCTCTCTCTCTCTCTCTCTTCGAAAAAAAGACTGAAAATTCACACTGGCCTACACCTGGGGGCCGCGGTAGCCCATTGGTTAGCGCGCTGGAGTTGCACTCGGTAGGCCCGGGTTCGATTCCAGCTACTGCCAAAACTGCCGCCGTGTTCACGCGGAGTACGATCACGTTAAACATGTGGGTCCGTATAAGTCCTTCCGTGAGGTTGGTGGTAGGGGAAGGAGGGTACGGTCCCTGTGGATGCCTCCTCCACTGGGTTCCGGTCTAAATTGGGTGGCACTTCCCGGCCGTCCAAACAGTTGCCTTACACCTTTCTGGTAGGTCGGACGGTCTGGGTCTCAACAACAACAACAACACTGGCCTACACCTTTCTTAATTGGTATTTGGGCTCGAGAACAACGCCTAGGGCGCTTGTTATTGGATATAATATCCCTCGAGTTACGAACAGACATTTTTATCCCCATACAACCTCTGGCCCTAATGTGCCCTAATTCAAAGGGGCCAGTATCTCTTTCGGACACCGAACGCCTATGACTATCAGGCCGCGGAGAATTTCAAAGCTCTAACTTGTTTCCGGCCGTGGCAAGCAGGTGGTCAGATTGTGCGGCAGGGTAAACATTGCCGTGCTGTCTCAGGGACTGACATCCGTTCATCCTGGTCCAAATTTAAAATATTGGAGATATGGGAAAATACCATACGACAGACCCCTCGGGCTGTCAACGACATATCAGCCCCACGTAACCTCTGACCCCACTGCGCCCTAATTAAAAGGAGCAGGTATCTTTTTCAGACACCGAACGCCTCCTACTACCAGGCCGCAAAGAATTCCCACGTTTCAGCTTGCTTCGGGCCTTGTGTAAGTAGCAGGTGGTCAGATAGGGCGGAGGGTAAACATTGCCTTGCCCTTTCAGGGACCGACATTTGTAAATCCTGATCTAATCTTAAAAATATTGAAAATATTGAAAAACCATATGGCAATCGGATCAAATTTGCTTTGATAATCTAAATTACGCGGACAAACTTGTAGTGTGTCATATATACACATACGTCCTAATTTTGTTTTTCAATTATTTCGTATTGCGGCATACTCGAAACATAGTATCGTAACTAAACCAACAAGTCACCATCATTCCGATAATTTTTTGCAAAATTTATTACTTTGCACTAGCTTTAAGAAATCAATAGTTTTATGTATCAAGGAAAGTCTACACAGCAGTACATTCTTGATTTGTCCACTAAGCGAGCGGGTGATGAATAAGGCATTACAGACCAAGATTGACGAAATCGGAATTATATATCGGAACTATAACATAGAAATATATATTTCAGGAGACATCGATGCATGTCGCACTGGCTCACCACACACACACACAGAGCTTAAAGTATTCATTTAAACTATTACGGAGTTAACACTCACTATTAATTTACGATTTCAATACTTATTCCCAAATGATGCCACTTTCTGACACGCAACTTTAATCAAGGTGGTTCATTAATTTCACCAAAGTGTGACATGCAAAGCCTATACTCATACGGAACACAGAAATCGCAGTTTAATTTCGAAAACCTGCCCTTCCCTATCTTGTCAGTTGGGCCACTACAAGATATGCTATGAAACCGATGTACACTAGTAACAAGAAAAGTCACATGTATTTATTCCTGGTTAATGCTTATTGTTGTTTTGAATGAAGTTCGCATTATACTGATGTTTGAGCTTGTCCCTGTGTCTTAAACTACATTCAGTAATTCAGAGAATAGATAGTCGAAGGACAATATGTACACTTTGGGTATAAGGCAACAAAATTACAGCTACCTATGAACACAGGCAACACGCGTTTGACGAATACGTTTGTTTATGGAATTCTGCTACGAAAAGGTAGGAAAATATCTTAACTCTTTTTGTTTTAATTCAGTTTTAAATCTTGCTAATATTTATGTATTTACAAATTTGCATCTAATCTTTTACAATCAAATTTGATTTATTCTTATTAATGTATTATTTAATAAATATTTCAATTTAAGGTATTCCAATTGTTAACATTTATTTGTTAAATTTCTCACATCTGATTGTACCGGTTGGCCATAAAATAACGTGAGGTGTTTAGAGGCTTCTAGTGAGGTGAGTAATGTAATGGACGAAACGTAACAAAATTCGTTGGGCGTACACAGTGGAACACGCCCCGGCCACTCAAACTGCTACTGTAAGCTCTCGGGTCAGACGAGTTGGTCTAGGTTTTTCGACAGTGGAAAACGCGGTTCCGATTTCAATAAAAATAAAAATAGTTCCAAAAGTCGCTTCCAGGGGAAAGTTTGGCGCTGTTTACCGAGTAAGATGTACTAATTTGTATAATCGGGTTCCGTGTAGCGATCATGTTGATAAAAGAAAAGTCTAGGAGAATTCTCATCATTCGGAGGCGAACTACCTAGTACTTTTCGATGGCTTTAACCCTACGTCACTGCGTTTTGTTAGTCAAGCTGTATTATCAGCGGAACGATAATACCAATGCCGCTCTTCGTGAATTCCGGCGGTTGAAGAAGTTACGACGAGGACCGATGCGCATAACGAACTTACGAAACCTGTTTCAACGATTTAAAACTACCGGTGGAAAATGTCGTGGAGTTCTTGGAACATCACAATGGTGGTCATATTGAACTTTCATTTGTAAATAACAATAAACGTTGTCATGCATTGTTAAACAAGTGATGTGTACTATCTCATTTGGCATTTACTCATTCATTATTTACATTACTACACATTTGCAGCGCCAAAATTTCCCCTATATGCGACTTTTGGAACTAATTTTTACTTTCCTTATATACATAATGTATAAGGAAAGTATTGTGACGAGGTCGAAAATTCGAATTCGAGTTTTCGACAAGACAGCACGTTTCAAGCTTCCTGATCATGAATCAAACATTTTTGAGCTGATGCCTGTGTGTGTGTGTGTGAGCCTGTGGAGACAACATCTCACGAACGAATAAAGAGATTCGAAAGAAATTTGGTACAAAAATCAAAATCCTTGAATACTCGAAGCCTACAGTTTTTAAACGTAATCGAATGTTCCGAACCCCCCTAAATTTTCGAGTGAAATTTTGAATAAATCATCAAAAAATCAAAACCTTTAATGAAGTTACATAAATAGACATTTCTTATGTAATTTTTCCTTAGAAAACGATTGCCAAAAACTTTAGAACGCCAGCATGGACCGTTCTCGAGATATTTCACATTTTTAAAATAAATTTATCAAAAAATCCCATAATTTAATAATTATATATCAAGTGCTGAGAAACATGTTCACTTTTCATATGTAATAGCATGCGATAAATTTGATGACATCATTCTCATGGATCTAGCTCGTTCCATTCATGAGAAAATAGATTTTGAGTAATACTTTTGTATTTGAACGCCAATAGTTATTTATGCGCTATAAGAATAACTAATTTCTTCGTCCATAACGGTTGGCAAGATTTTGGCAACAAATTCGGCGGAATGTCGCCAACTTGGCGACTTTCTTAAATTTTGCCAAATTAGCAAAAATCCGGCCAAATAAATAAAAAGACACTAAATCAATGAAAATGGCGACTAATTGACGAAAATTCAATATCTTGAAAAGAATATAAATATTTACTATAAGAAAAACCTATTACTTTTCTTATATATATAATGTATAAGGAAAGTATTGTGACGGGGTCGAAAATTCGAATTCGAGTTTTCGACGGGAGAGCACATTTCAAGCATCCCTGATCACGAATCAAACATTTTTGAAGTGATGTCTGTGTGTGTGTGAAAGTATGTGTGTGTGTGTGTGTGTCAGTAAGACTGTGGAGACGATAACTGAAGAACGAATGGACCGATTCGAACGAAATTTGGTACAAAAATCACAATCCATAGACACTGGAAGCTTATTGTTTTTATACGCAATCGAATGTTCCGAACCCCCCTAAATTTTCGAGTGAAATTTTGAATAAATCATCAAAAAATCAAAACCTTTAATGAAGTTACATAAATAGACATTTCTTATGTAATTTTTCCTTAGAAAACGATTGCCAAAAACTTTAGAACGCCAGCATGGACCGTTCTCGAGATATTTCACATTTTTAAAATAAATTTATCAAAAAATCCCATAATTTAATAATTATATATCAAGTGCTGAGAAACATGTTCACTTTTCATATGTAATAGCATGCGATAAATTTGATGACATCATTCTCATGGATCTAGCTCGTTCCATTCATGAGAAAATAGATTTTGAGTAATACTTTTGTATTTGAACGCCAATAGTTATTTATGCGCTATAAGAATAACTAATTTCTTCGTCCATAACGGTTGGCAAGATTTTGGCAACAAATTCGGCGGAATGTCGCCAACTTGGCGACTTTCTTAAATTTTGCCAAATTAGCAAAAATCCGGCCAAATAAATAAAAAGACACTAAATCAATGAAAATGGCGACTAATTGACGAAAATTCAATATCTTGAAAAGAATATAAATATTTACTATAAGAAAAACCTATTACTTTTCTTATATATATAATGTATAAGGAAAGTATTGTGACGGGGTCGAAAATTCGAATTCGAGTTTTCGACGGGAGAGCACATTTCAAGCATCCCTGATCACGAATCAAACATTTTTGAAGTGATGTCTGTGTGTGTGTGAAAGTATGTGTGTGTGTGTGTGTGTCAGTAAGACTGTGGAGACGATAACTGAAGAACGAATGGACCGATTCGAACGAAATTTGGTACAAAAATCACAATCCATAGACACTGGAAGCCTATTGTTTTTATACGCAATCGAATGTTCAGAACCCCCTAAATTTTCGAATGAAATCGCTAATAAAGTTTCGCAAATACATATTTCCTATGTAATTTTTCATTAGAAAACGATTGACATAAATTTTAGAACGCTAACATGAACCGTTCTTGAGATATTGCACATTTTTCAAAAAAATTATCAAAAAGTCATATAAAATAAAAAAAAATGTTTCCTAATGAGAAACATGTTCAATTTTCATATGTAATACCATGCGATAAATTTGACATTATTCTCATGGATCTAGCTCGTTCCATTCATGAAAAAAGATACTTTGGGTAATACTTTTGTATTTGAACGCCAAGAGTCATTTATCTGCTGTAAGAATAACTTATTTCTCCGTCCATAACGCTTGGTGAGATTTTGGCGGCGAATTTGGTGGAATGTTGCCAACTTGGCGACATTTTTGTCAAATTAACAAAAGTCTCGCGAAATTGATAGAAATGACGCTAAATCAATGAAAATGACGACTAATTGAAGAAAATTCAATATCTTGGAAAGAATATAAGTATCTACTATAAGAATAACTTTTTTTTAACTGTAAAAGTAGGAAATTCAGTGCATTATATAAGGAAAGTCATGAGTTGCCCATATCAGATTATTTTTTATTGTAAATGTAGTAAATTCATTGCATTATATATGGAAAGTCATGTGTTGCTCATATCGGAATCTGTTTTTTATAAATCAAAACCGCATGATCTACTGTGTCATCCCACCGAATTTTGTTTTGTTCGTTACGTCTGGTAGGATTGGCTATTCCGTAGGACCTGCTTCTTGTTTGGGTTGTCGCTTTTTCCCGGCCGGAGAATTTGATGCTAAGCCATATTTTTGCCAGCCCTCCGGTCTGGGCCTTGTAGAAATTCTTATACAACTCATCTTACAACCACTTGCTTACACTTTACATACATTAAAGTTAAGCTTTTTTGTAGAAATAATCAAAATTTGATGATCATTTAAATTCAAAAATATTGTAACTGCGTTGGCACAGAATAAAACTGCACAAAAAAAAACGCAAAAATAAAGCGGTTTTAGTGCGGATGCAACACTAAATATAAATTTAAAAGAACTTTAAAAATCACGATTTTTACTCTGGGAAAAAGATGGATGCCATATTTCATTTTGAAGTGGATCGCGGGATCTCTTCATATATTATATGGATGTCATTGCTATTTTAATTTTTATTTAAAGAAACTCCCAAACATATTTTGCTGAAATTCTTTTTATATATTTTATTGGATAATTTGAATATTTTCTAAGATTTTCGAGGAAAATTTCTGAATTTTAACTTTGCTTCAAAAATGTTTGAAAAAATGGACCCCATAGGGATCAATGTCTTTTATTCTTCAACCCGGGTTCAATCCAAAACTAATTGGGAGATATTATTCATTTACATTCCAATATGTCCCACAGGCCGCTTGAACAACATACTAAAATTTCATTTTGATAAAGTCCTTTTTTACGGCAGTTATCGTGCGAACAGATGGATAAACAGACAGAATGAACGAAGACGTAAACACTTTTCAACTATGTTGCAGAGTGTGAGAAATTGGAATAATAATTACATTCATGATATACGAGATCACGTGACTTATTGCAAAATAAAATGTGGCATCCATTTTTTTCGTCTGTGTAAAGATTCTTTAAATTTATATTCAGTGTTGCATCCATCTTATTTTATAATCGATTTTATTTTTTCTTCTTATCTGTGTATCTAAATTCTGTGCTAACGCAATTACAATATTTTTTATTTTAAATGATCACTAGACTTTGATTATTTCTACAACGAAGCCTAATTTTAACACATGCAGAATGTAAACAAATCAAGAGATTATAAGGTGAGTTGTATATGCATTGTTGAATTATTTTCACGTAAAATTATTTATTTCTGGATTCTGAAATATAAGTAATATGAATGAAATATTAATTGATTTTATATAGAGAGGGAGACTCTTTATAGTTCAATGTCGTCATTTGAAGAAAGTTAATTTTGTGTAACTAACATTGTCTTTTTTGATAAAGTTTTCGAATATAATAAATTACTGTAGTACCGGGATAATGTAAACTATATCAGCGCCGAATGTATCACATTTTAGATGTGTTTAAATAAAATTACCTTTCAGTCGGAAAATGTCTCATATTCAGTGCTTTATGCATGATTTATCTTTCTTGTTATAAAATAAATTGACTTTTGAGTGAAAATATAGCATATACAGATATAATCTCAAGATCACGTGGACTGGGATCACGTGGACTGGAATCACGTGGCTGAGACAGCACGTACACACCGTTCATTCAGATATTGCACTTCAGAAATATGCAACGTCACAATCCAATAACTTCCACTTCAGCAAAATATTTTATTCCCAAAACTGCAATATTTTGTCCCTAAAAACAAAATGTATATTTTTTTTTCACTTTTGGAAGATAATACTCTCCTCCATTGTACGAGGAAAATAAAATAAATGACTTGCAAACAAAATGGCGCAGAACGAGAGGAAGGTAAAAATGAGAAAAAAAATACAGCGAATTCTCCATTTATCATTGCAATCGTATGTTGTATGGAAATAAAATAATGGATTAAAAAGGAGGGGAAAATATTTGTTTCTGCAAGTAACAAAATATCTTCTAGATACGAATTTTAGGTCGTTTCGTTAGGATTTGAAGCACTGACTCTAATTCGAAGACAACGGTTTTCAATTTTACTAGCTTTTCCGACTGTGATGCAATTCCCATTTCGAAAAAACATTGTATTTTCTGACATCATTTATAATTTATCTTGCGCAGAAAAAAAAGGATCCTTTATTCAAATTTTACCGACTAAATAATCTCTCGCAAGCGGAGAAATTTAAACATATTTTTAAAACTAGGAGGATGTTTTGCAGCACACATAAATATTCAAGAATGATATAACTCTGCATAAAGACACAGTATGAGAACATGCACTGAATGGAATTGAAAATGCAACGCTTCAAACTGCTTTTGTCTTTTGTCTAAAAATATGCATACAAGAAACTCGCGATGATGTATGCAAATGAGTCAAGTTTAGTTACAAACTCATAGATGCAGTAGTTGATAATTCAAAACATGGCGAGTTGTGACTTAATCTAAAACTGCAATTTTCTTATAATTTAAAATAAGTATCTGTTTTATGCGCTATCTTGTATTTATATGCTTGAACATGAAATAAAATTATATATATACAGGGTGTTCGTAAACTGTTTTGGCAAAATAAAAGGGGTGATAGTACCCATCAAGACGAACAATATTTACTTTGGAACTTACGGTCGCATTCGACTCTGACTGTCAGAAAACATAAAGTTAAAGATGAACTTTCAACAGTGAAAATAAGGAGAATTACGTAATAAGTTGAACAATCTCATTTACACCAGAGAAAGACTCAAAGTAGATGCTCAAAGTGATGGTCAAGCGTGCCGTTGCACAATTCACACCGGCGAAGGAAAGACTGGCGCACCCTCTCGAAGATACCTGGTGTCGTGTTTATCCTGTCCGCTGTAACCATGATTCTCGCGAAGAGATTTTCTACGGAGTCCACAGGCGTCTCGTACGCCAATTATTTTATGTGCCCCCAGAAGAAGTCCAGTGAGTTGAGATACGGTGAGTGTGGAGGCCAAGCCACAGGTTCACTACGTCCAATCAGCCAATCAGCTGTAACTGTCGCTGCTGTTTCTTGTCACTGGACATTTGCATACAGTACATACTTGACGGTGATGTTCTGAAGATGTGATACGTCTCCGCCATGACAGCTAAGTCGTCCGAAGTGGCGACTTGTGCTTGTTGGACGTGTTTCGAAGTTGCTCTTTTCTGACACTCAGAGTGGAATATGACCCTAGGTTCCATAGTAAATACTGTTCGTCTTGATGGATACTATCACCCCTTTTATTTTGTCAAAACAGTTTACGAACACCTTGTATATATACATATAATATTTGAATATTTGTTAGACTTAGTCCATGGAAGAGACACATTCCTCATTGCCAAAATATACTTTATTAGATGAAACTTGAAACAAAGATAGTTACAAAGGCTGGGCGAGCTCCCAATCGTCGACCTGCTCGCAGAAAATTACAATGCATTCTGCGTTCGTTCAAACACAAGTACAAATTACATTTACATCGGAGGGAGGGATATGAGGCATGGGGCACTTGCGGTCTTTGCTTTTTAGGCTTTACAAACGTGATTGGGAATGCAGTTTCATATGAGAAAGTTTACCCAGAGATTAAGATTAGTGACCATATATGGTATGGTTGAAGAAAAGAGGAAGTTTTGGCAGACTTTGTTAATATTAGTGGCGTGGGATAGAATTTAATATAGTTGCAATACATTCTGGACATGAAATAGGAATTTGTAATAATAATTATGAAAGAAAAGGGCGCGTTATTGGGAAAGGCTTAAAATTTCTATATCATACATATAATTAAAATGATAAAAATAAAATAATAAAAAATGATAAAAAAATGATAAAAATAAAATGATAAAAATAAAATATGTAGTAATGCATAAAGATCGGAACAGTACCTGTAAATACAACAACATCAAGCCGCGGGACGTGCAATAACGCGCATTGGAGTAATGGGTGATGATTTGCAAAGAGCAACAAGAGAGGGCAGGAAAAGTAGACCATAAAAGATTTGGAATATACATATATGTAAATGCAAACAAGACTTTCATTTTAAAAAAAATGCTGGTAAATTTTTGAATGCCCCCCCCCCTTTTGGAGCATTAATCTCATTCAAAGATTCCCTAGTTTTTAAAAGGGAAAAAATCTTTTTGCTTGAATGAAATTTATCATTTACCTTCTTTTAATATCAGCAGATACCCTTCTATGCAGTAAATGAAATATAAATGATACAGAGAAAAACAATATTTTCTGAGACAAAATTAGAAGTAAGGTTGAAGAAGCTTTTAGAATTTATTACCGTTGCCTTTTACTTCTGAATTGGAAGCAATGCTCCAACTCTTAACGAGCGGAGCTAAAGCGCTTATCTTGGGATTCTATTAGTTTCAAAAACAAGTAACATTTATTTCTGTTTAAGCCCCTTTTTCACAAGCAATAAAAAAAATAAAAATATAAAAATAATATATATATATATATATATATAAATAAAATAAATAAAAAAATAAATATATATATATATATATATATAAATATAAAGATATATAATATAAAGATATATAAGAATAATAAAAATATAAAGATAAAAATATAAATATATATAAGATAAAAATATATATATGATATATATATGATGCGACCGGCATACCACTTTCTATTTTTGCCAAATGACTACATTCTTCCAAATTTTTAATTTCGTTTTTCCCCTCTTAATTTTCATACAGAATTTTGAAATTCAATGAACAAAGTATCATATAGAATGTATATTTATTTGAAAGCGTGTAGAATTTATATTTCTAACGCAATTTGTTTTACATTCACCAAGTTGGTACAATTTAAACTTCTGCGGTCACCATATTTAAGCAAGAAGGATAAATCACAAATAAAACTTCGATTATGAAATACTTTCCAAACAAAATGCAATTTTATTTAAAGATCTCTGAAATGCAATACATTCAGTACTCGTATTTTTTTAAATTTTCACAGTACTACAATATTTTATTATACTTGGAAACTTTAATTTCATTAAAAAAGACAGTTCTATAAATCCCCTGTTTCACCATGTAAAATCAATGAATATTTCATTCATATCACTTATATTCCGGACTCCAGAGCTAAATAATTTTACTTGACAAAAATTCAGCAATTCTTATACAATTCATCTCACACGCACTTGATTTCTTTACATTCTACATGGTATAGAAATTTGGCTTCGTTGTAGGAATAATCAAAGTTCCGTGATCATTTAAAATCCACAAAAATTTTGTAATTGCATTTACACAGAACTTAGATACACAGATAATATGCAAGAATAAGACGGTTTTACGGAAGATGCAACATAAATTTAAACTATCTTTAAACATCACGCTTTTTACACAGGGGGGAGAGGGGGAATGGATACCATATTTTATTTTGAAATATATCACGAGATCTCCTCATATTATGGGTGTAATTATTATTTCAATTTTTAATTAACCTTCTGCTTACGGGTGGGACAGCGTCAGTCCCAAACGAAGAACCTCTAAAAAAGACAGGCTATTGACATACCCTATCCCAAGCAGTTCTTCATTTGGGACTGACGCTGTCCCACTCGTATGCAAAAGGATAAAGCCCTGACCAACATATTTTGCTAAAAATAATTTTTACACCTTTTATGTGAGAATTTGAATATTTTCTATAATCAAAACATCTAAATCTACTGAAAACTCGAATTCTAAGTTCATGTCCTATCCCTATGCATTCCCTATATAATTACACGTTTGGTATGGAAAGCAATAACTAATAAATTAATTACAATAAATTTTATCTTGTAATTTCCTTTTATTTACCACCTTGTTCACGTGTTATTCCTTTACGTTAATTAGCTGGAGTGTGGTTTGAATTTCTCAAACTAGAAATCATTTTTAACACTTTGCAAAAAAGTTGAAAAGTGTTTATGAATTTGTTCATTCTGTCTGTCTGTCTGTCCGTTAGCACGAAAACTGTCGTAAAAATGACTTAATCAAAATGAAATTTTAGTATGTTGTTCAGACGGTCGGTAGGACCTATGGGACTATAAATGAATAATATCACCCAATTAGTTTTGGATTGAATCCGGGTTGAAAAAATGAAATACATTGAGCCTTATGAAACCTAATTTTTCAAACATTTTTTAAGCGGATTTAAAATTCACAAATTGCTTCGAAAATTTTAGGTAATATTCAAATTGTTCCATAAAATATATAAAAAAAATTCAGCGAAATATATTCAGTAGTTTTTTAAATAAAAATTAAAATAATAATTACACCTCTTATATAAAGAGATCACCTGACCATGATATGAAAAGATCACATTACCCACTTCAAAATGATATATGGCATCCATCTTGTTTCAAAATCTTGATTTTTTAAGTTCCTTTTAATTCATATTGAGTGTTGTAGCCGTCCTAAAACCACTTCATTTTTGCTTAAATTCTGTGCATCTACATACTGAAACAACGCAATTATAATATATTTGAGTTTAAATGATCATCCAAATTTGATTTTTTCTACAACGAAGCCAATTTTTCACTTATGTAAAATGTAAACAGCAAAATATGTAGAATGAGTTGTATTAGAATTGCTGTATTTTTTAACACAAAATTATTTAGCTCATGGAGCCTGCATAGCTGATATGAATGAAATATTCATTGATTTTACAAAGAGAAGGACGATAATTTTCGATGAAGTTTTAAGAATAGAATTTAATTACTTGTAGCTCCATGGTCTTAATTTTTAAATAAAATAAGTTATTATAGTATTGTGATGAATGAAATGAATGGGAAAACATTATGAATGATATGCTGTTTTCATACAGAGATCCAGGCGTGTTATTTTTTCTATGACGTCATTTGAATGAATTTCAGTTCTTTTCGATGAAGTTTTCAAATATAATAAATTATCGTAGTGTTACGATAGTTTTAAAAATATTACCGAGGAATGTATCGTATTTTAGAGATGTTTAAAACAGACAATTTATATTTCAATGCCGTCATTTGAATAAAGTTAATTTTTTTCAATGAATGTTTAAGTTTTTAAATATAATAAATTAATGTAGTATTCTGATAAGTTTTAAAATATTACCGAGGAATGTATTGCATTTTAGACTTATCTAAATAAAATTGCATTGAAGTTGGAAAGTGTTTCATAATCAATGCTTTAAGCATGATTGATCTTTCTTGTTTTTAATTTTACAAGAAAAACTTCAAAATCTGTATCGTGGGTCGAAATTATTACAGCTCTATAGTCATACCCTTCACTTTAAAGGGCTTGAAAGAATAATTCGATTGATACCGTACTTTACAATGTACCCAGAATGTGTAGTGATTATGTTAAAATGTGAGAGTGTACTAGAAAAGACAAAGGTGACCGCAAAATGTCAGAACAATCAGCGACCAATATTCCAAGCATGGTGAACAGCAGAACGACAAACATAGGTATATGCAAATCTGCATATTAGGTCACATATATGATTTTGAGAATAATATGAAATCCTGGTCTCACACGTGTATTTTCTCATCTTTAAGAGTGTATATAAAATTAATGAATGTTTAATTATAATAATAATATGTGTTAATAAATAATTTTTATTTTAAAAGTTAAAATTGTGGAATTTAATGTGTAATATGTTAATTAATTATTATATTTCAAGAACCCGTACAAAGAATTAATGGTGGATTATTGCGGCCACGATAGTAATATGTGAATATACGATTTCCGATCACTTCCATTAAGAATAATAATGCAATCCAAATAATCATTAATATTTATACAGGAAATAAACTTAAATGTTAAGTTTCATTCACCACAATTGGTTTCCATGGTACTTATTATACAGGGTGTACCAAAAACATTGACCTCAGCTTACAGGATTCTATGATTCCTCGGTACAGGATTTTATCAAATCGATTAAAATTTTCAAGGAAATTAAATGTTAAGAAATACAAAATTTAAATTTTTATACGGCCCCCGTACAAAAACATTTCCAATGAGTAAAATGTACATGAAAATACAAAAATTCTGACTTAAACCACTTTTCGATGAATTGACATGGATTCTCAGAGGGAAAAATCATGTGGGTAGTTCGCGTTTCAGGAGTCATATACAAATTGCGAAAGAAAGCAATGATTACATAAATAAATAATAATTTTGCTATGTATTGGTACAAAATCATCTACACTGGGTAGAAATAATAACTTACACAACAAAGATTACAAAGCTTGTTCACAATATTTCCATCTATACCAAAGATCCATTAAAGATAAGAGGTAGATAACATTTGCCTATGATGCATATTTATTTAATGTGTGATTAATCCCTCACCAACTTTGTTTAAACATATCCATGGGATTTTTTATGATAAAATGCTGAAATTGTGCATCACCTTATTAGTGTATGGGGCACATTTCACTCATTGGAAATGTTTTTGTACGGGGCCCGCATAAAAATTTAAATTTTGTATTTCTTAAAATTTAATCCTTTGAAAATTTTTATCGATTTCGTAAAATTCTGTATATTTTTTACGCAACTTTGTAATTTATTATATATGCCTAAGATCAATATTTAAGGAATAAAATTGAGGTCAATGTTTTGGGGCACCCTGTATATTCAAATGCATTCTTACATAACGTAAAATCAGTGTGCAAATAATTGTAATAAAAAGAACCAGCCCATAAAGTGCAAATAACTTTTGACACCCTAAAGATTAAACCATTAATCTCAAACTGAAAAAATATGGTCTACCTGTGTTAATTCAGAATATGTTTTTAATTTGTTTTACTGCTATTGTAAATTTCACTATTTTGTAATATTTAACTACTTGGAAAACTAGACCATAGAACCCGTTTTGCACCCGCTCAGCATCTAAAAGAATAAGCTTCTAGAATTTTGCTGGAAATAAAATGATATTAACGCATACAATAAAATAATTTTCTTTTCAGATTATTTATTTTAAAAATGTTTAATATTACTAATAATAAAAAATTAACTCTACTAATTAATTATTCTTATCATAATGATTTTTTTACAATGATTGTTCTTATCACAATGATATATTTAATTTTTATTTGTGCACAAATGCATTTTACTAAACATGTGTCATCACACTATCCTTTGAGCGAAGAAGACGAGCAATTTTTTCGTGTATTTGAATTGAAACTAACCTTATTTTTTTAGGTTTTAGGCTGAAGTACAATTTCATACAAATACCACATTCTTGCTGTATTATACATGATTACATCTTACACGTCGTAATTATCCGTGTTTAGAAAACACTGCCCCAAACAGTAGGTTCCTGTACATTAAGATACAAACGATGAACAACGCTACTTGGAATATTTAAATATACAGAAAAACTTCTTAAAATGTTTTCAAAACAAAAAGAACCCTTCCGCTGGTAAGAGATTACTTTTCTTCTGAAATTCAGGATAAAAGTTCTTTTGTGCGTAGGATAAAATATAAATGATGCAGAAGAAAAACAATGTTCCTCACAAAATAGGAGAGGCAGGGTTGAAGAGGCTATTAAAATTGATTACCGTTGTCTTTTCCTTTCGAATTAGAGTCTACGCCCCAACTACTAACGAGGGTAGATAAAGCTTCTACCCGGCCGATTTTATTACTTGTAGAAACAAATACCGTTTCCTCGTTTTTCAAGACACTATTTTCATGCAACAGACGATTGGAATGAAAAATTGAGAATTCGCTAGAAAAGATTTTTTTACCTTTTTACCGCTGCGCACCATTTTGTTTGGAAGTCATTTATTTTATTTCTTTCGCACAAAGGCGGGGAATAACATCGTATGAAGAAAAAAAATTCCGCTTATGACAACAAAGAATAGAAAAAAGTTATGAATAGATAATATTTCGTTTAATAAATGTTTAACCGCACGTAAAATACTATTTATAATCTACCAGATCTGTCTGAAATACTTGGCGAAAATATGGCGCCCACGGCAATAAATTTGGTGATTTTTGAGAAGGTTGCCAGATTGGTGAAAACAACGCTAAATTAACGAAAGTGACGCCAAATGGATGAAATTTTAATTTATTGGAAAATTAAGTTCAATTTCTTTGTTAAATCCTTTTCCTTTTTTGGAAGTTTATAATTTAATGTACTTAATTCAAAAGTTTCAGTCTTCGTGAGATAAATACATTTCGCTAGGGGGTCGTAAGTAAATTGTGCTTTATTAGGGGATATTATATAATTTATCTTTTGATAGGATCTTTCTATTTATTTGTTCATCCCATTTGGTGATACATTTTGCAATCTTGGCAACGAATTTAGCGACTGTTGGGAATTGTCCCCAAATTAACAAAACATCTCCAAATTGACAAAAATATTTTATAATTATCGGAAATGCAATAGTTCAGAAAGTCTACACTATTAACTAAATTTAATTTCATTGGTAATCCCTGTAACTTTAAAGAAATTATTATTTAATATTATTTATTCAAAATAAGGTGAGTTTCACTGTACGTTTCATTAAGGGGGTTCAATGTGTCAAAAATTAATCGCGTAATTTTATGGGATTTTACAGTAAGGGTCCAGTGTCACGGACAGCGATGTAATCGCAACGGAGGAACCCCATGGTTTTCTGTTTTCGGTTTGAAACTGCGAGACAAAATCTGGAAACGCAGAAAAGGTGAAAGGTTCATTGAATTACCAATTCTTATACGATGTGTAGCTGTATGTTTTCACAGTATGTATGCTTCGATAAGCAGTCGTGTGAGGAAAATAATCTTTGACTGGTATGGTTTTAAACACTTCATTGATACATTTGGTATGTTTCTAAGTCTTTGACTGGTATGTTTTTAAACATAGAGAGGTATGTTTTTCAGACTTTTGACCCGCCTATTTTGAACATTTTGAGTGGAATGTTTTAAAATGTGTGTGTTTTAAAGACATGTATAAAACACTTTGACTGGCATAAACGTAAATGTCTGGTCATATCATTCAAAAGGGTTAAATGACAATTAATTTCAAGTTAATAATTAAAGTTAATAATTTTGCGCTCTAAATTTTACAGTTTAAAGTATAAAATCTTACGCGTTTTGTAAATTTAATAGACAGTAAAATAATTGTTGAACCGCGTTTCCACTACCGATAGCAATATCCATGTACCGATCTCTAAAATACGATGTGGCACAGAAAAAAAACATAAGCTCAACCTTTGAACAATTTGAAGCCGGCTGAGTGGTCGAGCAGAATCCGGCTGAGTGGTCGAGCAAAATACGGCAGAATGGTTGAGCAAAATTCGGCTGAGTGGTCGAGCAAAATCCGGCTGAGTTGTCGAGCAGGATCCGACTGAGTGGTCGAGCAGAATCCGGCTGAGTGGTCGAGCAGAATCCGGCTGAGTGGTCGAGCAGAATCCGACAGGTTTGACTAGGCGTTTCTAATATCCTCGGAATCAGACCCCTCTGCAAGACATACCTGCTCCACAAAGAGTGACACTCACTACATTTCGAATCATAAATATTAATTTCCCAAAAAGGAGATTATCAAATCCAAATTACCCCTGTGATTATTAAACAAATCACACTGCATTTTCCGAAACATTGAATTTTCCTTAATTGGACTTCATCTTTTATACCTCAGGGTTATTTTGAGTGTTCAATAAAACAGTTACTTAAGATTAGGTAGATATTTAGAATAAAAACTTGTTTTTTTAATTTTTACTTAAGTACAATAATTTGATTATATTATTTTGAACACACAATGAGGCTGGTTTTATCCTTTATATTATACATAAAACCTTCGTGCCAGGAATGAAAACGACTGAAGTAGAAACAATCGAATCTTTCTAAGAAATGAAGAAAAAAAAGGCAGTAGCCGATACTGTTGTTAGAATTGATTACCCTAGAACCTTCCGGATTTAAATCCGATGCTCTAATTTATAACGATCGCGGAAAAACATTTTATATGCACTCTATTGCAGGCAGAAACAAATGTGTTCCTCATTTTTTAAAGATCAAGTTCTATCCCAAAATTTAGACGATTGAAAAGAAAAATGAAAAGATTTTTGTGAAGTCATACGTTTTTTTCTTTTTCCTTATTTTAGACGTGTCCCGTCTCATGTAGTATATATTTGTATCCGTTGCTTAAACTCGAAAAGAATTTCAGATTAACATCAACACGTACATTATTGGAAAGAAAAAAAACTTGAACTAAGTTCTTGAACTAATAAAGTGCTATCATATAAATGGCTAGATAAATATGTTTGTGGGGCTGATTTATTTATTCGTTTTTCTGCAATCAGCAATTCTGATCTCACGTAGTTTCTTTCAAAAATGTTACTAAACAGATTTTTTCCACTTGTGACATACTTTATTTGCGACACCATTTGATGAAATCTAAAAAAACAAGAAAAATCAATCATGCTTAAAGCATTGATTATGAAACAATTTCCAACTTCAATGCAATTTTATTTAAACATCTCTAAATGCAATACTTTTCTCGGTAATATTTTAAAACTTATCACAATACTACATTAATTTATTATATTTGAAAACTTAAACCTTCATCGAGAAAAACGAACTTCATTCAAATATCGGCAATGAAATATAAATTGCCTGGTTTAAACATCTCTAAAATGCGATACATTCCTCGGAAATATTTTTAATATTATCATAATACTACGATAATTTATTATATTTGAAAACATCATCGAAAACAACTGAAATTCATTCAAAGGACGTCATAGAAAAAATAACACGCCTGGTTCTCTCTATAAAAGCACCATTTCATTCATAACATTTTCCCATTCATTTCATTCATCACAATACTATAATAATTTATTTTATTTAAAAATTAAGACCATGGAGCTACAAGTAATTAAACTCTATGCTTAAAACTTCATCGAAAAAAATCGTCCTTCTCTCTGTAAAATCAATAAATATTTCATTCATATCATCTATGCAAACTCCATGAGCTAAATAATTTTGCGTTAAAGAAATGCAGCAATTCTTATACAACTCATTCTACATGTTTTGCTGTTTACATTTTACATAAGTGAAAAATAGGCTTCGTTGTATAAATAATCAAATTTGGATGATCATTTAAACTCAAATATATTGTGATTGCGTTATTTCAGAATGTAAATGCACAGAATTTAAGTAAAAATGAAGCTGTTTTAGGACCGATACAACACTCGATATGAATTAAAAATAATTTTAACAAGAAAGATCAATCATGCATAAGCATTGATTATGAAACACTTTCCAACTGAAATGCAATTTCATTTAAAAAAATTTAAAATGTGATACATTCAGTGGTGATATCTTTTACATTATTACAGTACTACAGTAATTTATTATACTTAAATATTTGAAACTGCATCGAAATATAAATCATCTGATTCTCTATGCGAAATCAATGAATATTTTATTCACATAACTTGTATTCCAGACCCCAGAGCTAAATAATTTTGTGTGAAAAAAATTCAGCAATTCTTATGTAACTCACCTTACAATCGCTTCAGATATTTGCATTCTGCATAAGTTAAAATTAGGTTTCTTTGAAGAAATAATAAATGTTTAGGGATCATTTAAAATCACAACTATTGTAATTGCATAGGTACGGAATTTAGATACACAGATAATACACATATACGCAGATAATATATATATGTGTGTGTGTGTGTGTGTGTGTGTGTATGTATTCAAAGTATTGGAATCGTGCCGAAGATCGGAACACGAATTTTCGAAGGATCTACATGTTTTGGGACTTCTAGAACACGAAAAAACTATTTTTAGAAATACGTCTGTGTATGTAAGAGTGTATCTGTGTATGTTTCTGTGTGTCTGTGAGGATATTACATCCACTCTAATTGAAAAACCAATGGACCGAATTTCATAAAATTTAGTAGGTATGTTTTTTGTGGGAAATCCTGATGTTCATTAGATTATAGTATGATTCATAATAAAAGAATCTGCCTTCTTTGCGAAATAGCCGGCAGAAATTGCCTTTATCCGCTCTAGCTAAAAACTAATGGAATAAATTTAACAAAATTTGGTGTATAATATTTCAATGACCTACAAGTGATTTATATACCAAATTTAACAAACTTTGGTACATAAATTATTTGTAGATTATTCTAGTAGGATTCAGGAAGAAGGAACGGGCTATTTTTGCGAAATGGTCCGCAAAAATATCGTTAAATATAAAAATAAAGGACTACGTGTGCTCACTTATATCAATTAAATTCCTATTTTATACGTGATTTTTGACACCAGAAAGAATAAGACTAACCCCATTACTCTAAGACTACCCGTTCTTGAGATATTCTAGTTTTTTCGCGTTTTCGCTACGCCACCTTTGACAATAAGTCCAGCTATCAAATGAGAACCAAATTTAAGTTCAACGTGCAAATTCAATGTCATATAAAATACTTATGGCTGTTATTTTGTGCAGATAAACTCAAATTCTTATTGAAGAAGTAAAGAGAACGTGAATATGAGTCTGCAGGGAAAGACATGTGCTGCACACATCACAATTTTTAACAATATTACAACAATGATTTATAAAAGTGAACGGAGATTATTTGCAGGCTATTTCGAAAAAGAATGCATGATCTATATTTAAAGATCCACCAAATTTTTGTAGAATAAAATGTTTAACAAATTTAAGATGTGTACCAAATTTTAACTCTCTAGGACGTAGGAAAGTGAATTAAAAATGCCATCAAATAAGTATATCATGAAGAGTTACATAAAATTAAAAAAAAATTTGAGAAATTGTTATCTACCAAATTTATTTTAAAATGTGAAGTCTCTCTCATATACAAAATAATTAAAGTCTTGGAAAGATATTTATTATATAATATATGTCTTTTTTCTTTCTGGAGGATATCCCAAAAGTCAGAATTTAAGTGAATTTGTTTTTTTCCCTATATTAAATAATTTTTAATTAAAAGACTACATAACATATTTTACTGAAATTTCTTATATATATTTTATGGGATAATTTGAATATTTCCTAAACATTTGGAAGCAATTTGCGAATTTTAAATTTGCTTAAAAAATGTTTGAAAAATTAGGTCCCATAGGGTTCAATGTATTTCATTTTTTCAACCCGGGTTCAATAAAAACTAATTGGGTGATATTATTTATTTATATTCCCATAGGTCCTACAGACCGTCTGAACAACATACTAAATTTTCATTTTGATTAAGTTATTTTTACGGCAGTTATCGTGCTAACGGACAGACAGATAGACAGACAGACAAAATGAACAAAATCATAAACACTTTTCAACTTTGTTATAAAGTGTTAATAAAATTGAAAATCCGTTTGCCGGTTTGTTTTATCAACGTGAATACCGAATTTCATGAAATTAATAGGGAACTTTGGTAGGGTTCAACTTAAAATTTAGGCATCCGTCTGTCTGTCTTTTTTTATGTCCTGAGTGTTGCTTTACCTGGAGTTTGCCCCAATCGTCATAGGAGCGTCCACACAAGTAGTACACAATTCTTATTGGGATCTCCTAACCAAACGTGACTAATGAATGAAATTGAAAATCCATTAACCTGACCCTATCGCTGTTTGTGCATCTAGGTCTAAAATTATGAAAGCTTTAATGAACGAAAATAAAAATGAACCTTTTAATCTACAGGTACTATTAAAAGGATGAAAATTTTGTTTCCTTCGTTTGAGTTGTTTATTATATTATTATTATATATTTACTTGTAATTTTTAGCAACAGCAATGTACAAACTAGTTTAAAGGTTAACCTTTAAACTACACTGTAATTTAAAGGTTAAATTTATAACTGCCATTTTCTATGCAATGAAAATTTTAAGCTGTGATCCTGTCTGTTTGTGTGTTCGTGATCTCAGCTCGAAAAAACTCGCTTATTTCATTTTTGTAAGGCATTTTAGAAAGAAATTGCAATAATGAAAGTTTCCAAATATTATAAGTTTACCTCAATTCCTTTATATTATATGTTACGTACGATAAACGGGTATACAGTAAGGTTTATTCCAAATCCCACTGTATAATCTAAAAATGTATCATAGAATGTTAAATACGTTTCAGAAAAATTTCTTACTTGTTAAAGAGTTACTGTTCTCATTTTAAATATTAGAATAATAGTTTATTTAGCATAATAGTTATACAAGAGTATTTATTATATATAATTAGAATTATAGTTTAATTAGTTTAATTCAATAAGTTTAATTATTATAATTATAGTTTAATTAGTTGAATTAGTTTAATTCAATAAGTTTAATTATAGAATTATAGTTATTAGAAATATAGTTTAATTATTATAATTATAGTTTAATAACTTTCAAGTTTATTATTAGAATTAGTTTCTAGTTTATTATTAGTTAATTTCTAGTTTAATTATTAGAGTTATAGTTAATTCATTATTAGAATTATAATTTAATTAGTTTATATCAATAAGTTTAATTATTCATGTAGTTTAATCAGTTATAATTAGAATTGTAGATTAATTAGAATAAAAGTTTTAATAGACTAATAGTTTCGTTACATTTTAAATATTATAATATAAGTTTTTGACTTGTTAAAAGAGTTCCTGCTCTCATTTTGTCAAAGATGCACTGCAAAATACTTTACTTTTATCGATTAAATGTTCATATGTATGCATATGTGGTTGAATGTGAGTATATGTGTGCATACATGTCTATATATGTATATGTGTCTGTATGCCAGCGAAATCTTACGAACAAAGGGGGAGGTCCAACGAAATTTAGTACGACTATCACTATATGAATACTGTAGTCTTATTTATCTTAAATGCGACCAGACATTTAGAAGTCCCTAAAATTTTTAAATGCATTTTTGAAAAAATCTCAAAATTAAAAATGAGGACAATCAATTAGATCAGAGACAAATAAACAATATTTTTATACATAATTTATCAATCGAATGACCGTTTTAGAACGTTGGCATACACCAAAATATAAAAAAAAAATTAATAAATTTATCAGTAAAGTTGTATTAAATATCGTGTATCATAATTATGCGGCAAGTTTATGAGCATGACTATTGTGAATTTTCCACGTTCTATTAAGGTGAAGACCGGATTATTGCGTAACTTTATTAAAGGTTTCACTACCAATGATGTCACTCAATTTCATCAATTTTACTTGATATTAATCAATTCCAATTGAAATTGAAATTTTGTATATGCATATAAAAATGATTTTATTTGGCTCTACATTTTTATTTTGCGGCATAGGCCATTTAATGTGAATTAAATGAGAATGAAAATGGATATTTTTTTAAATACAGTAGAATTCCTGTTATCCGTAAATCGCCTCAACCGAAAACGCGCTCACTTGTATTTTTCTATTATTTTACATATTAATTTTATTTATGCTTAATTATTTTACTCACACTCTTTTAAATATTTTTAATATTGAAAATATTGTTTAAAATTCATTGATGATAATAACTGATTGACGTAAATGTGAGATACACTTGACATAATAGTGATTTTATTAAAATATGCGAGATACATAATTAAGTGGTAATAGACAAAAGCTGCTTACATTGATCATTGCGTATTCACAAGCACTTTATATCTTTACTAATTGTATAGTGATTTTTTCTTCTGTTCAACATAACTTCAAAGCTACCTAGCAATGCCACTTTTTAAGTAACGGCACATCAGAAACTGTTGTATCATCTTGTTCTTCAATATAAGTGCTGAGTATAGTATCTTCGTAACTTCTGTGTATGTGATAAAGATATTCTTTGTTTCATCGGGCTCTTCTTCCGCGGTAGTATCACTGAAGAAATTACTTCCACATCCGTTAAGTCTTGTTCATCAGCGTTTTAGGGAAGCCAGACATCAACGTCAGATATCCTGGGACACAGCTTGAACATGGTCAAGAACACTCAGGCATAGAATCGAATTTCTGTCCCCACCGTTCCTACCCAATCAGCTTCTGCACGCCTAAACTCTGTTATGCGAACTAGGTACTCAACTTCAGGTCATCTTTTATGCCCCCCAGAAATGTATGTTAAATGAAATTGTCTTTCCAGTTAACATAAAATTCCGATGGAGCCTCAATCCATCGAAAATATCTTAGTCCCATACTTTTCGGATAACGGGGATTCTATATTAAACGCTACCTCCTCGGAGGGGCGCCGCCATTGATTGCGGTGTACGGATCTTAGCTCTGTAGCCCTGGTCCTCCGTCTCTGTAGGGGGGGGGGGGATTAATCGGGTTACCTGGTCGACGATGAACTGTCCGTCGAACCAGTGAGACGATCAGGTCCCGACTCTTCCAGGTGGCTGTGCCCATGGACTGTGCCTATTTATGACCAGAGCCAAGGGCTGGCCGGTAGCTGGTGTCGAGCTTGGCGGGTGTTCGTCGGCCCCTGCCCGGTGAATGTTTCCGTCGAGTCAGCGACCTGGCAGCGGCTCCGCTGGAATGGAGATGAGGTTATCCAAGCCTCCTCCCCTCGATGTCGGCAAAACCCCTCCAGGTTGTCGCGGGAGGCTGACTTTAATCTGTATATTAAACACATGCGTCGTTGTGAGCAACGAAAATCATCTATGTTGCCCAACTCTGATTTTTTTACTTTCCTTATATACATAACATAATGTATAAGGAAAATATTGTGACCGGGTTCGAAAATTCGAAGTTCAGAACCCCCTTTAATTTTCGAGTGAAATTTTGGAAAAATCATCAAAAAATTAAAACCTTTAATAAAGTTACGCAAATAGTCATTTCTTCCTTATAAAACAATTGACATAAACTTTAGAGCGCTAGCATGAACCGTTCTCGAGATATTGCACATTTTTCCAAAAAATTATCAAAAAATCCCATAAATTAAAGAAAAATGGTAACTGTTCAGAAACATTTTCACTTTCATATGTAATATCATGCGATAAATTGGGTGACATCATTCTCGTGGATCTAACTCGTTCCATTCATGAGAACAGATACTTTGGGAACTACATTTGAATTGGGATGCCAACAGTCATTTATCAGCTATAAGAATAATTTATTTCTCCGTCCATAACGCTCAGCGAGATGTCGTCCACTTGGCGTCTTTTTTAAATGTTGCCAAATTAACGAAATCTCTCCAAATGGATAAAGATGACGCTAAATCAATGAAAATGACAACTAATTGACGAAAATGCAATATCTTGGAAAGAATATGAGTATCTACTATAAAAAAATGTATTTTGTTTTTAATGTAAAAGTAGTAAATTCATTGCATTATATCAGGAAAGCCATGTGCTGCCCACATCAGATTTTTTATAAATTGAATTCAGTTTATTTTGTTATAAGAATAATAAACAGAGCCCTCTGATTAAAGTTTATACGAGCCCATTTTTGTGATTTGGAACAGCAAAAACATCCCATTGCGAGCCATTCGAAGCTCAATTTTTGTCGTTTCGAACACAAGACAAACAAATGCTCTTTCCAGAGATTTTTCTTTGTCCATAAATAAACAGGGAAATGGCTAACATACATCACAGACCTGAACCGGGTATCGAGAAAGACGCTATTTCTTCTTTATTTATTTATTTTTTCACGTTTCTATTTCAGACGTGTGTGGATAACTAAATGCTGGTGAATGTCCGGAGACTATGATAGGAAAGGTACTATTGGGTTGTAGATGGGGAAATGACTTAAGCATGATGCAGTGATTTTATTAGATTAAGAGAACGGTAAAGTTCGGGTACGATGTAGTATTGGATAATGGTTGTTTCACTATTGTTGTTGCCATGGAGTTAGAAAGATGGGGATTAAAACTCCTATAGATGAAACGCTTGAAAATGCCACTATACTTTGAGAATTATATCTAGGTGTTACTAGTGTTACTGAAGTAGATGCTATTGTTAGTTTGCACAACAGAAAAGCGTTGTATTAATTGTATGTATTTTTGATCATTTCTAAATTAAGGATTCCTTAATTATGAGTATAATTAACCAGTATATTTTCATAGTTGTAAGATAGAATACAGAATATAGAAATATAAAAATAAATTGAGAGGTAAAATAATTTTGAAAACGTGGGGATATTTTTTATTGTTTCAGTTCTACTTTGCATTATGATAATAATTTATTTTAACAAAACTGACAGTTTAAATAAATATTTTAGGACTTTCGTCATAGAAATGCATACAATGCAGGGCTACTTATCCTATCCCAGTGCCACCTGAATGATTGTCTCAAACGCTATTGGCGTTTTCATAATTTGAACTTCTTACTTTTGAATCCATGGTTGTTGCCTTCAAATGTTGCAAACCGTTTTTAACACTTTGCAACAAAGTTAAAAAGTGTTTATGACTTTGTTCATTCTGTCTGTCTGTCCGTTAGCACGATAACTGTCGTAAAAATGACTTAATCAAAATGAAATTCTAGTATGTTGTTCATACGGTCAGTAGGACCTATGGGAATATAAATGAATAATATCATTCAATTAGTTTTGGATTGAACCCGGATTAAAAAAATGAAATACATTGAACCCTATGGGACCTAATTTTTCAAACATTTTTTAAACGGATTTAAAATTCACAAATTGCTTCGAAAATGTTAGGTAATATTCAAATTATTGCATAAAATATATAAAAAAATTCAGCGAAATATATTCAGTAGTTTTTTAAATAAAATTAAAATAATAATTACACCTCTTATATGAAGCGATTACGTGACCATGATATGAAAAGATCACGTTATCCACCTCAAAATGATATATGGCATCCATCTTGTCTCAAAATCGTGATTTTTAAAGTTCTTTTTAATTCATATTGAGTGTTGTATCCGTCCTAAAAGCACTTTATTTTTGCTTAAATTCTGTGCATCTACATACTGAAACAACGCAATTACAATATATTTGTGTTTAAATGATCATCCACATTTGATTATTTCTACAACGAAGCCTATTTTTCACTTATGTAAAATGTAAATAGCAATATATGTAGGATGAGTTGCATAAGAATTGCTGTATTTCTTAGTTTTAAAATTATTTAGTTCACGGAGTCTGCATATGAATGAAATATTCTTTGATTTTACATCCAGAAGGACAATTTTTTTCGATGAAGTTTTAAGCATAGAGTTTAATTGCTTGTAGCTCCATGGTCTTGCGTTTTTAAATAAAGTAAATTATTTTAGTACTGTGATGAATGAAATAAATGGGAAAATGTTATGAATGAAATGCTGCTGTTATAGAGAGAGCCAGGAGTCCTATTTTTTCTATGACGTCATTTGAATGAATGTCAGTCGTTTTCGATGAAGTTTTCAAATATAATAAATTATTGTAGTATTATGATGATTTTAAAAATATTTCCGAGGAATGTATCGCATTTTAGAGATGTTTAAACCTGGCAATTTATATTTCAATGCCGTCGTTTGAATGAAGTTAATTTTTTTCGATGAAGGTTTAAGTTTTCAAATATAATAAATAAATATAGTATTGTGATAAGTTTTAAAATATTACCGAGGAATGTATTGCATTTTAGAGATGTTTCAATAAAATTGCATTGAAGTTGGAAAGTGTTTCATAATCAATGCTTTAAGCATGATTCATCTTTCTTGTTTTGTGTTGTTTTTAAGACAAGTCACTTGGTAGTGAATTTCAATCAATATATACATGATTTCTATGAAAGTCTTTAAGCACCGCTGTAACTTTGTAAGGGAAGGATCATGGGTGTATATATTAGGTCTATTTATAGCAATGTGACAATATTCATTCAAAAAAAAATGATTGAAACGCCCCTGACGAATATTATTTTAAATTTAGGTTAATAATCTCGGCAACAAAGCGAGATAGATGAAAATATTAAATTATAAAGTTGTAGAATATTGTCTAAATAGTGCAAATCGACACCAGAAATGAGCGAAGCAAGTCTAGGAAAGGTAATAGATACCCATCAAAAAGTAAATCAGCATGGCTTTTAATACGGTGACGTCTGCAATGCTTGTCAAAATATGTGGTCCTATTCTTTCTGGAATTGAAAATCCCATTGTTTCTGACGGAGAGAGTTTTAAACATTTTTACACTCGATTTCTGTTGAAGTGGGGCTTATTGTATCTACATATATGTTGTTTTTGTATTTTATGTCTATCTCAATTTGTTACAGAGTTCGTTAAACTGACTTTTAAAATTAAACTTTAAATTAATAAAATTTTAAATTAATTTGGGTGGATCGAGAAAGATATCTTTACTGTGGATAGACTTAACGGATATTTCCTCATAAATTTACCTGGGTGCCTAACGACGGTTTCAGGAACACTGTATAGAAAAATAAATATTATACGATCGCGAAATGGCTGACGACAAACTATTAAAGCATTATATTTTAAACGTTCGTGTAACTAAAATGTAACTTTGTTTTCGTGCATGGTTGATTGGAATTTTTTAATCTAAGCAGTGGAAAAAATGAAATGCCTTTTCATTGTATATTTTACACTGTTTTCCATCTAAAATCTTTTAAGGGCGTTTTCAATAATAGTTTTCTAAAATAATGTAAAAAAAAAAACATTGAATGTTTGCGTAATTAAGAAAGTAAATTAACAAGAAGGATCATAATCATGCGTAAAGCATTGATTATGAAACACTTTCTAACTGAAATGCACCATTTATGTAAACATCTGTAAAATGTATACATTCAGAGATGATATATTTTTAATAATCACAGAACTACAATAATTTATTTTACTTGAAAACTTAAAACTTCATCGCAAAAAATGAACTTTATTCAGATGACGTCATCGATATATAAATCGTTTTGCTCTCTATGTAAAAGCAATGAATAATACAGTCATATCACTTTTATTCCAGACTCCAGAGCTAAATTGCGTTAAAAAATTTAGCAATTCTTACACAACTCATCTTACAATCACTTGTTTACATTCCGCATCCATTAAAATTAGGTTTCATCGTAGAAATAATCAAAGTTAGATGATCATTTAAACTGAGAAATATTGTAATTGAGTTAGAGCAGAATATAGATGCACACACAATACGCAAAAATAAAGCGGTTTTAGGACGGATGCAATACTAAATATAAATTTTAAATAATTTGAAATCACGATATTTACTCTGAGAGAAAAAGATGGATGCCATATTTTATTTTGAAGTGGGTCACGTGATCCCTTTATATAATATGGGTGTAATTATTATTTTAATTTTTATGTATGAAACTACCGAACATATTTCGCTCAATTTTTTATATATTTTATGGAATAATTTGAATATTTATTTTCTTAAATTTTCGAAGCAATTTGTGGATTTTAACTTAGCTTAAAAAATGTTTGAAAAGTTAGGTCCCATAGAGTTCAATGTATTTCATGTTTGCAACCCGGGTTCAATCCAAAACTAATTGGGTAATATTATTTATTTACATTCCCATATGTCCCTCAGACCCTCTGAACAACGTACTACAATTTCATTTTGATAAAGTTATTTTTACGGTAGTTATCGTGCAAACGGACAGACAGACAGACAGTAAGAAAGAAAGAATAAAGTCATAAACACTTTTCAACTATGTTGTAAAGTGTTAAAAATGATCGGACTGAAAATCCGAGACGGGTATATATGTTTTTAATACGACAGACGATCACCAAAAACCTCTTTTCATCAATCGAAAAAGACAGTATTTTCTCAGAGTGAAATAATTTTCTTTTCAGAGCAATATAGTAATTGCTATGAAAGTGTCATCGAAATAAACAATTAAGGGGTTATTAAAGCGGTTTTGAGAAACTGAATATGTTGCAGACAAAGCGAGAACAGACAGCGGTTTTTGACTCAAGAAAATTTGACTGAAATGGAGACTGCTTTGTGGAAATTCTACTAATTCTACAATGATACTCTCATAATCGAAATTATATTGTTCTAATATAAAAATGCTTTTATCCTGGAAAAAGGTCATGTCCTTCGATTGATAATAAAATTTCTGTAATGATAGTTAAACGTATATACTGACGTTTAACTTAAAAAGGTAAAAAAAAAATATCTATAAAAATGAAACAGTTTTGTCTTTTAAAATATTTACTTTAAATTTGAAACTAAATTATTTATATTAAATCATTCTATTAAAATATTATTATAATTGAATAATCATAATATTAAATATAATAATTTTAAATCAACTATACGAGACTTATAATTTATGTACGGAGTGAAATGTGAAATTAAATAATTCTCCGTTATAAGGAAATAATTATGTTCTCCTACAATTTTATACGTTCTGTGCTCTCAATCAGATTATAAAATAAAATGCAAACATATTTCACCGAAATTTATTCAAGCTAAAAGGTAATAAAAAGTACGACAAACACCCATTTAATGATTTTTCAGTTATATGTTCTAATCCACCTTCTCAAAGATAAAAAGGGCAAATATTTGCACATTCTCCTCCTAGCATTAATTTGCCAAATCAATAAACGCAAAATAAAAAAATAAATAAAGAAAATCGTATATTCAGTTTCTCATCCCTTTTGGAAAAGAAGGGCTTCTCTTTTTAACCCCCCCCCCCCTCCTCACTATTTCAATCGATTCCCAGCAAGCTTTTCTTATTCTCAAATGTCTTTCCATCTAAGAAATTTCCCTACCTTACTTTTTTTATTCTATCGGTCAAAAGATGTTTTGAAAATAAAGCATCAGTGTTATTGAACTGGACTGGCGTCTGGACAGTTCGACCTATATTATAAAAAATCTGATGTGTTCATCACAGAGCTTTTTGATATCATAATATCACAAATAAATATCGATATTATGATACGAAAAAAAAAGAAAGAAAACTGATGTAGGCAGCACTGGACTTTCCCCTTCAGAATTAAATTTTCTCGAAACTCCATTAAATTGAGTTTGCAAAATATCACGGATTAAAACTCTGTCATTCCACGTGAAATCAGGACAGCCAGTTGCTTGGCCATTATATTATTTTATATATATTTCTACTATAGTTAGTACCATTTATGTGTACCAAACATTTTTTTTTTATTTGCCACCCTTTTTGAACTGGAACTATTTATATTTGCCTGGTCGGACGAATTTCAGGTTTTCTGGGATTCGCGGAAATGATTATAACTCTATAATTATCCATAAAAACTAAAACATTTTTTTCCCTAAAAGCAGACAGTTTGAGCTTTCAGAATAGAAATTTAATTTGCATTTAGTTTTTCTCTAACAATATTAAAATGGAACTTAATTCAGCAAACATGAATTGCAAAATCGTCATTTTCAGATGTCCATAACTCCAGAAGGGCTAAACATAAGAAACTAAATTTTTCTTTTCTCACGAACTATAGGAGTACAGATTTTATCTTATCAAGAAAAAGTCCATGTTCTAAACTGTTTATACTGTTTTATATTGTTTTTTAACACTACACTTTATAAATTACAAAAATTGCTTATTTCAAGGTCAAATATCCTGAAAGTGAGACCTGCTGATAATTTAAATTTTTTGTGTTAAATAATCTATTGATATCCTATAAGTGACATGAATTTCATTTTGTGGTTCAGTCTGGTTTTAGAATTATAGGAACTCAAATTGTTATGCAACAAACAAAAAGTTATGCTTTTATGCTGTTATGAGCAAATGTAATGCATACCATTAAAAAGCAAGTCTCTTTAATTAGATGTACGTATTAAACATTATATATGGTATTTTGAGCTTACCTTACTGGTCTGTTTCTGTTAGGATAAATAGGGAAATTTCAAAATTTATAAAATTAGGACCAAGCACCGTCAAGTCCTCAACTCAAATCATCGGCAAACTAAGGCTAAAAATATCAGAAATGAGTTTTATCTTTTCTTTTTAGAGAGGGGTAAAATCTTGCATGCATTTATGACCATTAAAGCATGTTCATCATATAACATTTCAAAATATAATATGTAGTTTTTTTTAATGGTATCCATTATATTTTCCCATAATATTAGCCTAAATGTGTAACTTTTTGTTCGTCGCCATAGTGCTTTTATATCATAATTTGAGTCCTCGAAATTCTAAAACTAGATTGAGCAACAAAACAAAATTCACACTACTTATAGATTACCAATAGAGTAGTTAACACAAAAAATTTCAATTTTTTGGCAGATTCCCCTTCCAGGGTATTTAACCTTACAATTTTCAATTTTTGAAATTTTGGCAAGTTTAGTGATAAACAAGAATGATCAATCATGCTTTAAGCATTGATTAAGAAACACTTTCCAACTTCAATGCAATTTTATTTAAACAAGTCTAAAATGCAATACATTCCTCGGTAATATTTTAAAACTTCTCACAATATTACATTGATTTATTATAGTTGAAAACTTAAACATTCATCCAAAAAAATGAACTTCATTCAAATGACGGCATTGAAATATAAATTGCCAGGTTTAAACATCTCTAAAATGCGATATATTACTCGGTAACAATTTTAGAATTATCATAATACCACGATAAGTTATTATATTTAAAAACTTCATCGAAAACAACTGAAATTCATTCAAATGACGTCATAGAAAAAATAACACGCCTGGCTCTCTCTAAAAAAGCAGCATTTCATTCATAAATAATTTCCCATTCATGTTATTCATCACAATACTATAATAATTTATTTTATTTAAAAATTAAGACCATGGAGCTACAAGTAATTTAACTCTATGCTTAAAACTTCATCGCAAAAAATCGTCCTTCTCTCGGTAAAGTCAATGAATATTTCTTTCATATCAGCTATGCAGACTCCACGAGCTAAATTCTTTTGCATTAAAAAAATACAGCAATTCCTATACAACTCATCCTACATATTTTGCTGTTTACATTTCACATAAGTGAAAAATAGGCTTCGTTAGAGAAATAATCAAAGTTGGATGCTCATTTAAACTCAAATATATTGTCATTGCGTTGTTTCAGTATGTAGATGCACAGAATTTAAGCGAAAATAAAGAGGTTTTACGACGAATACAACACTCAATATGAATTAAAAAGAACTTTAAAAATGACGATTTTGAGACAAAATGGATGCCGCATTATATTTTGAAGTTGGTCACGTGATCGTTTCATATCATGGTCACGTGATCGCTTCATGTAAGAGGTGTAATTATTATTTTAATTTTTATTTAAAAAACTACTGAATATATTTCGCTGAATTTTTTTTATATATTTTATGGAACAATTTGAATATTACCTAAAATTTTCGAAGCAATTAGTGAATTTTAAATCCGCTTAAAAAATGTTTGAAAAATTTGGTCCCATTGGGTTCAATGTATTTCATTTTTTCAACCAGGGTTCAATCCAAAACTAATTGGGTGACATTATTTATTTATATTCCCATAGGTCCTACAGACCGTCTGAACAACATACTAAAATTTCATTTTGATTAAGTCATTTTTACGGCAGTTATCGTGCTAACGGACAGACAGACAGACAGAATGAACAAAGTCATAAACACTTTTCAACTTTGTTGTAAAGTGTTAAAAACAGTAGAATTTATTTTCTTTTAACAATGGCAACTTGATACATATCATTCGCCTGTACATCGGCCAGCACCGTGAACCGTTTAGCTTGGCACCAGTGGGTTCGGAACACACTACACTTAACAACATAACAACCTTGCATGCTGGTGGGGCTCGAACCCACAACCAGGCAGCCGAGAGAGCACGCGGAAATGTTTATCTTGACCTCTCAACAACCGCGTCGGTAGAAACAATTGAAAATAGACGAATATAATATATTTGTCATCAGCAAAAATGAATGATTGTATATAAGATAATTTGGCAGTTTATAATCCCCAAACGCCCTTTTTTCTTGGGTATCTATCCTTCTAAGAAAAGTTTAAAAAAAGAAAAAGTAAAAGTAAAAGACGCTCTCATTGCAGTTATCAGCATCCATGGATCGGCCCATAGATGCCGATATCTGCAGTGGAAGTGTCTTCCAAATTTTTGGAAACGCCCCTTGCAGGCGGATTTTGTGTTTATGAACTTTGCAGCTTCACGTGGTCGAACTAAATTGTATATACATTTCATGCCGGACATGTGGAAGGAGTGGAATTGTCAGTCTCCATAGAAGTTTACAAAAATTCGGGATTATAGCAAGTTTCTTATTGTCATTGCAGATATAGGCTATTCATGCTGATGTCCGCATAAGCGCGAAACCGGTCCACGGATGCTGATATCTGCAAGGGGAGTGACTTTCAAACAATTAATAGAATGCTATTAATAAAAGTAGAAATAACATGGTACTTAAACTAAGGAAAGCCTATTGAGCTGTAGTTTATCGATTCCCTTATATAAGCCACACTGAAATCTATTTTACCGAATAAAAATTAATTCCGTAACATAAATTGTTTTGAAAATAGAAAGTATCATAGTAACTGAAACTATTGTTTGTGAGAATACAACGTCCTATTACTTCTTTGAAAAATAAAACAGAAATAATGAAGGTAGGAGACTATAATTACTTCAAGGGTATTATGCGTTCCGACCTCATGTCAAGAACAGGGTGTTCTTAGTAAAGTTAAGATACAGCTGAGAAGTGGTAAGGAACAATTGAAAGGAACTAGAGACACACAAGGTGAGAATTCGCTACGCAAAAATATAAGTTATTGAAATTGATGGCTCAGGTATGAGATAATTTTACTCAGGTCGATAAAGCGGTCTCCGTTCTCATCCACACATCACACCAGGTCAGTGAAAGACCGAACTGATATAAAATTTAAAACAGGATTGAGAGATAAAAATTAAAAAGTTACTGGCAAAAATAAAATGCGAAGTTAAAGGTAGGAAAAAGTAGACAAACTCTAGTAAAAAAGAAAGTTAACGAAAATAGGAACTAAATATAAGTAAAATAAGATGAAATAATACCATATGACGTAATGCCATATATACATAATGCCAAGTAAAATACCATATGCAATGATAACTAATATGCCATATATAATAAAATGAAGGAAACGAGAAAAAATATATATATATTTTTTTCCATTTTAGATCATAAACGTGCAATACCTCAACAGCGGCTCTTATTAGCTAGCTGTAAATATTTGTTTGTCTGCATTAATGATTGAGATACCTTTAATAATTATGATTGCTCATCAATACTGCAACGTAAAATGTAATAAGTAATAATAAAAGAAATACAACAAATTCCTGAGCAAAAAGAAATATATTTTTTGGAAGCGAGCAAGTCTCTTTAAGCGTGAACAAGCAAAGAACTGGGAGCTTTAATAAGTGCTATAAAAATACTAATCAACAATAGTGGTGGCGAACCTGATGAAAAAATAGAACGATAAACTCAATTAAATTACTGAAATGTGAATCGGAATGAAGGTGTAGGAATAAGTGTAGTTCGCATTAGCAACGCATTTCTTTTTTAAATCACGTCATCATTTTCCTGTTCACAGATATTTTGTTGCCTTTACGAAATTGAATGCTCTGACCCACTTATGCTAATGAAAGAGGATTATTTTCGCCCCCATTATGGAATGTTTGTCAAACGCTATTACTGTTGTTTTCAATTTCAGTTTATTTTTGTTAAATGTTATTGCTATTGTTTTTATTTTTCAGTTCACTTTTGCAAAATGATATTACTATTGTTTTTACTTTCAGATTATTTTCTCAAATGGTATTACTATTGCTTTTATTTTTCAGTTTTCTTTTGTAAAATGCTATTACTATTGTGTTTACTTTCAGTTTATTTTTGTCAAATATTATTACTACTGTTTTTATTTTTCAGTTTACTTTTGCAAAATGCTATTACAATTGTTTTTACTTTCAGTTTATTTTTGTCAAATGTTATTACAATTGCTTTTATTTTTCAGTTTACTTTTGTAAAATGCTACACTATTGTTTTTATTTTTCAGCTTACTTTTATAAAATGATATGACTATTGTTTTTATTTTCAATTTATTTTTGCCAAATACTATTACTAATCGCTTTAATTTTCAATTAATGTTCAATATACCACATGGATCATCGCTAACTTTACAATAGTTTTGATTTAGTAATAAAATATCACATTCGGTTCTTCAACTTCTTGCAAGAAGTAAAAGACATGTCACTGCTATTCCATTTTATTTTTTTCTCTTTTCTAATTCAATCGATCTGAAGCTAGTCTTTCTTGTTCTCAACTACCTTTCCATCCAACAAATCCAAGTTCCCCCTCCTCCCCACTTCAGATAACTTCCAGCTTTTATCCTTTCTGTCAAAAGATACTCTGAAAAGAAGGTTTGTGTAACAAATAGGATTGTATCTGACACTTGCGTATGTGAAAACATGAAATCCTTTTCACTGTAAAACGCATGATATATATATATATATATATATATATATATATATATATATATATATATATATATATATATATATATATATATATATAAATATATATATATATGTGTGTGTATATATATAGATACATAGATAGGGAAATGAAGAAAGGTCGAATATCCGAAATATATATATTTCAGCAAATTTACACGTTGTGTGTAACCTGGAACACATAAAACACTATTTCAAACATATCTGTGTAATCTGGAACACATAAAAAAAACTATTTAATACGTGACCTCAGTGTAACCTGGAACACATAAAACACAATTTAAGAGGACATCTTTGTGTAACCTGGAACACATAAAACACTATTTAAAACGTGACCTCAGTGTAACCTGAAACACATAAAACACTATTTAAGGCGACATCTCTATGTAACTTGGAACACATAAAACACTATTTAAGACATCTCAGTGTAACCTGGAACGCATAAAACACTATTTAAGAGGACATCTTTGTGTAACCTGGAACACGTAAAACACTATTTAAGACGACATCTCTGAGTAATCTAGAACACATAAAACACTATTTAAGATGACATTACTGGAGCACATAAAACACTATTTAAGAGGACATATCTGTGTAACCTGAAACACATAAAACACTATTTAAGACGACATCTGTATGTGACTTGGAACGCATAAAACACTATTTAAGATGACATGGCTGCATATTGTTACGAACATGTAAAATGTCTTTACTAAAGGCTCTTTTGAGAACCAAAAGAGAAAAAACCTTTACGAGTAGCTATTCCTATTACGCCAATGCAGGATTGATATATTTCAACACTCTGAGCAAAGTTAATATATTTGACGAATTTTTACTAACTTGGCGACTATTCAAATGTACTCGAACCTTTTCGAAATAACCAATATTCTGAGTCCTTTCTGGAAGTTTCTACGGTGAGTATATAAAAGGAGACATCTGTCGGTTGGAGCAGCAGTTAACGTGATACGAGTTGCATTGAATTGTGAGATACGTCAATGCGTTGAGAATAGTATTCGCTGTTTTATGAGTGGCTCATTTATTTGCTGTTTCACTGAACCGAGCAGCTGTTTGGTGTTCTTGTGACATAGTTATCGAGCTATTTGCTGAATGCTGTTCCTGTTTCGTACACACATGATTCCAGAGGACGTCGTAACGATGTTTCTCCGAATATAATAGTTCGTATTCACTCTGGATGAACTGGCTGATATACTACCAGATAATTTTTTTATAAAACAAGACAGTTTTGGTAAGCTATAGATAATTCTGAGGTTCATTAGATATTGGTCCAAATAGAAACCAAAAGATTCGAAACTGGCGTCAATATATAAATACCTTCAAAATAATTCGCTTTAGAGCTTGAATTGTAAGTTAAACAAATTAAATGAAAAGAAAACAATGGAATCAAAATAACATATTTTAAATCATTAAAACTTATTTCCATAAATTTGCGTTTTATCATTGTATGTATTAGGGAGGTAAATGGTAACTCTCTGACTGCACGGTTTAGATTTTGTTTCGTCACGTTTTTATAGCAACCCTGTAAAAAATTTGGTAGTGAAGCTTAATATTGGACTCATTCTAACTTTTGTACTACAATGTTTTTTTTTTGCCCGCTATTTGTAGGAAGTGTAGTGAGCATGCGCAATTTGAAAATGGGCGATTCGCTTTGTTACAGTTCGTTTTGATAATTGATGTTGTGATTCTGCAAATCTGATTGCAATTTCAGGCATGTATGCAAAATATCTTCTTACCTGGCAAAAAGGACCACAAAATTCAAGAAAATGCTTATTTGGGTTCATTAGGAATGGACTTTGTTAGTATGGTAGCGAATGCGCAATGTTCTGTTTGGCGCCTCCTCTTTCGTCTGTCTCAAATGATAGGCGAAGAAAATACCGTGCATGACGTCAGCATGACGTGAACCCAAGGTTACCAGGATATCCAAGTTAAAAGGGTTTCCATATTCTGAGATTTATCATCAATTTTGCGACTTCCGGAATGTTCCAGAAACTTCTCGATAGAACGATTATTCTTTGAGATATAATAGAGATTTCCAGAAGTTTCTATGGAGAGACTATAAGAAGGACTCACCCCTCCGTTGCAGTGGAGTTGACGAATGGACGTGACTCGAGCCACATTGGACTGCGATTTTTCTAGCTGCTGTTTTGTGAAATTATTTTCGTCAACATTGTGTTGAGACCCAGACCGTCCAACCTACCACAAAGGTGTAAGGTAACCGTTTGAACGACCGGGAAGTGCCACCCAATTTAGACCGTTACCCAGTGGGGGAGTCATCCACAGGGAACGTACCCTCCTTCCCCTACCACCAACCTCTCGGAAGGACTTACGGACCCACATGTTTAACGTGATCGTACTCCGCATGAACACGGCGGCAATTGTGGCAGCGTGCAAATCCAGCGCGCAAACCACCGGGCTACTGCGCCCGAAATGTGCCAACAGCACGCGGTGTTCCCAGGTGGTCACCCACCCAAGTACTAATCGCGCCCGATGCTTCTTGACTTCGATGATCTAACGAGAACCGGTGTTTTCAGCACTGTAGGGCCGTTGGCAAGCGTCAACATTGTGTGAATCATATCAGTTATTTTGTGAAATTAGTGAATTATTTGACTACTGTTTACTTTGTGCTTGTGAATAAACGCTAATTATCCGAAAACTTGGCCCCTTTCTTGTATCTTGCCTGTACATCCACGATTCTAGAGTATACGTTTTGTAATAGCATGGACTTCGCTAGAGTGGACTTTGCTTTGCTCGTCCATTATAACTTTAAGTATGAATAATTTCTGTAAAACTTTTCATCTGACTGAAACATCTCGTTCCAATTCCAGTTCTCTTCAATTTTTATTTTATCATCCGAGCAACGTTCATTTGTGCGGAAATTCGCTCATTTTATCCCGACGTCTTACTGACACGCGGAAAAGAGATTCGCCGATACCAGAGTATATGAGCCCAAACCTCATGCACCTCCCCCCCCTTCCCACATCTCCTCCACAGATGACAAAGAAAATGTAATATTTTGTTCTTCACAAAGAAAGAAGGTCGCAATAACTTCTCGGATACAGTTAATCCGGGTAAACCGGCGGAGTATTTTATATTTTTATTTTATGATTGTTTTGGAGAAAAGTTTGATATTTTGAGTTAAACCCATTTATATTATTACTATTGCAGATGATTGTAAAGTCGTTTTATCAAATATTATAAATACATAATAATTGCAAATAAATATTGATTACAGAAATTAAAATATTCCTTTACAAATTGATCATTTTTAAAGTATGACAGACTTGTAAAGCAATCCTCTATAGATAAAGCTACATTTGAATAAATTTCATAAGGCTAAAATTCAAACAAGCTTAGTAAGAATATTCTCAAAGAACATAAGCGATTCCTAAACTAAAAGTAATTTAGGTTAGGAAATCACCACCAGATGTCCATTTACTCTGTGATTGGTAAAAATGTGTAAAATATTTTTACAGATCAATTTCAAACGGGGAAATTGATAAAAAATACACGAAGAATTTTATAATTTTTTTTTCACTTATAAATACTGCGTGGCATCACCGACAATTAAGATTATAGAAAAATACTCACGGGGGAAAGGGCTTCCATTATTAGTTTCATGCATTCACATTTCAACTTCCATGGTTTTGTGCTATTGATTTTAGTCGATATTTTGTGGCAACCGTGTGGCTTCGGATCTTGAGAAAAATTATTCAGAAATGGCAACTATTTCAACTGGGTCGTTCAATAATTTTTGTACAAACCACAAAAGTACACACACATACACACACACATATACATATTATATATGTGTATATATATATATATATATATATATATATAATATGTATATGATATATATATATATATATATATATATATAATATGTATATGATATATATATATATATATATATATATATATATATATATATATATATATATATATATATATATATATATAAAAATTGAAGGATTTTAATCGAAAATTATGCATAAACTACAGTATGTACAAAAAACCCCATCTCTAGCATATCTGTTACAAATGAGTAACAATAGGCCAAGACTAAGGATAAGGATAGAAGGTAACTTATCACTACAATGGAAAGGGGGATGAGAAGAATAATAGGATTCAAAAATCACATTTAAAGTATATAAAGGTAAATAAAAATAAAACTCGGCAATATGAGAATAGGCAATAATAAACAGCTCAGGAGATAAGAGATTAAGAATAGAGAACAAGCAATTGAAACTACACAAAAAATGGCGGTTAGTTCGAAATTGCATTCTCATCAGGACAGTCATACAATTCGAATTAAAACCGATATAATAGCCAGTTTCTGACAATGGCGATAGTATTTAACTATAAACACCATTGGAACTGTCTACTGGCTAGTGGAAAAAGAAAATAAATCAATTGAATTATATAATTCTGAAAAACAATACCTCCTCGAACAGAAATGGGAAAACACTAGCATAGCACACCCACACGTGTAAGATAAACTAGTGACTGAGCATTTCACCTCACTTCGTCAATTCAAGTGGGCACTGGAATGAATACAATTGAACGATTCATAATATGTATGGAGACTTTCAAAAATAGTAATCAGTATAGGACTCAGGACAAGAGGAAAATAGTCATTCGAAAATAGTAAACAGTATTAGACTCAGGCCAAGTGGTAAGTGAGGTAATAAGAAAGGGTGAATTTTCAAAAAAGAGTTAACCAGTCAAAGTGAAATAATGCATGTGTAAAATTATTACGTGGTATATTTGAAATTATTAATAATATTATTTACAAATACTTCCGGATATTGGTAATTTTGACAAATGCGTTTAAGTTTATTGATGTGTAGAAAGTGAAACTGAGGATCAGAAAGTCGATGTATTCGAAATAGCTGGTTTAAAATGATGTTTCTAAACAATTGAATAGAATTACAAGATTGATATGATAGCAGCTTTATGATAGAGAAGTTGTAAGAATCTTTTTTATCATATATATTGGTGATAACATGATTGTTGAGGGTATCTAATTTTATGTCTAAAAAATTAACAGATTGACTAACGCAAGGCTCATTAGGAATTAATTCTAGGTTAGACGGGTAAAAATCAATATTAATGGTATAGGAATCATCAATGATAATACAAATTAAGTCGTCAACATATCTATATATAATATATGAATTAGAGTTAAAATGGCATTCATGATAATAAAGATATAAGTTAGCGAGTATACTACTACTACAGCCACCTTGTGGTACACCAGATGTTTGTAAATAAATGTTATTACCTTGGATAATATAATTGTTGTATAACACAAAGTGCAAGAGCATAGGAAAATTTTTGACATTAAAAGCAACATGATTGGATGATATATAGTCATGATAAAGAGAGATAATAACTTTATGTAAATCTTTAATGACAATATTATTAAATAAGTCTTTAAAATCATAGGTTTGGAAACCAAGAATTTGTGGATACTTGCTAAGGTGATTAACTAAATCAAAACTATTGTTCAAAATGAAATATCCTGAATTCCTGAATTTAAGAGATTCATTAATTCGATTTAAACAGTTAAGCAAGTACTTACTAGCTGTAGTGGTAAAGGTATTATGTCCACAAGTGACTGTTCTAAAACTGAGAGGTGATTTGTGGAATTTAGGAACCAAAGTAACGTAAGGAAATTTAAAATACTTACATTTAATATTTAATTGTGTATATAATTTTAGCATTTTAGTTTTGATGTGGATAGACTGATTATTAATGGGTTTAAAAATTTGATTATTTTTTAAATAATTCTGTAACAGAGATACATAATATTTTTTACAAATGATGGCATAATTATTAGAAGCTTTATCTACATAAGTTATGACAAAATGTTGTTGTAGTTCTTTGATAGCAGAAAGGAGTTGTTTATAAGGATACCTAGGCTTCGTTAATTTAATGTTTATAATAAAATTTTTAAGTAGATATAAGGTAGTATACTTCCATAGATTGAATGCTTCAATAGGAATAGAATGTGAACAAGCAAGTTGATATATGAATTTATCAAAATCAAATGATAGAGACTGAAGAAGTTGTTTAGGGTGATGGCAGAATGGAATGCGAAATTTAGACCCTTTATTCATAATATCCCTAAGTATATCATCCTGAACTATACTGAGATCCCCAGTAATAATGTGACCATGAGTGGAGTTGACAAAAGGGGCAAGATTTTGATTGCTGCATACACATGATGTAAGATCATCGGAGTTTATTGTCCTGGAAACTTCATTGTAATTATAAATAGTTCTACCAATTGGTAAATTATATTTAAATGATTTTTGTATTTTGATATCATTTACTGGTAACAAGTGCTGATGTTTTGCAAATAAATTATTGAAGTTAAGAGAATTAAGAATAGGGTGTTTAAAAGAAATAACACAGTAAACTATTTTAGTATGTGGATTTGGTGTATGGAGTAGGTGGTAATTTAAGAAATTTGTACGAGAAAGAAGCAAATCAAAAAATAAATGTTTAAAATGCTCATGAGTTAATTTTAATTTTAAAAAATTAGTATAAACAATACTTAATTTGTTTTTTCTGACTTTATATAACCATGTTCTAACAGGTAGAAAATTGAAAGTTTGAGAATAATTGTATTGTAATTTCAAAATGTCTGCTTTGTAATCAAGAGTTTTACTTAAGTTACTTTTTCCTTTGCCACGCTTATATCGCTTTTTACTAGGAGTTGATGACTTTGAATAATGAAAAAGATGTTTATATACTGAAGATTTATGAGAATTGTATTCAAAACTATTGTTAACAACATTATTATTATTATAAATTTGATTTAAGCCAAAGGGGAAGAGAGTTTTATATTTTTTAATGTAATAGTTTTCAAATACTAATCTATCCGTGAGTGAAATTTTAATATCTAAAATATGAAGGGATACATTTTTAAATCCGTGTGTAGCAAAGTGCTGATATTCAAATTGATTTTTAGTAGGGAGATCATTAAAGACTTTATGGTCAAATTTTTTAATATGATCCCTGTGGACATTCATTCTCAGATGTAAAGGGTTGCTGGTTTGGCCAATGTAAGATAAGTTACAAATAGTACATTTAATTTTGTATATGCAATTAAAAACTTTGCAGAATTGTTGTGAAGTGGAATTATTATTAATTTGTAATGGGTCAGCAAATGGACAAGTTTTGCACCTAAGATTGTTGCATCTATTGAAGGAATATGTTTTGGATTGAGAGAAGGTATGGTATTCTTCCAAATCGTCTATAACGTTTAATTGGTCAATGTTTGTCGATCTATAATTATCCCAATTCATAATAATTATAGACCGGACACAAGGTAATGAAGAAAATTTACATCACGAATTCTAATTAAAATTCCCAAAATAAACCCCTTCAAAAACTATTTTGTCAGGTACGAATTTCATATTTTAACTAATACCATAAGAATTGAATCGAAATTTTGGAGAGTAATAAAACAAGCATAGTAGAAAAGAGAGATTTTCATACGAAATATTCATAAAAAAGCGAAGTGTGGACAAATAATATTGATCCGGAATGGAAGATATACAAAACCGTTAATACGTATGTGTCTGACTGAATCTCTACAACTGCGGGCAAAAGAGGGCCACATATAGTGGAAATACATGTCTAGATTAAAATGTAAAAATAAGCAATAAAAGATATTGACGTCCGGATTAACTAAAAGATACAGAAATAAATAACACAAAAAACACAATAAACTCTAATGCCTGCCGAGAGATGTCAGCACTATACACATATATAACGAGTGAAGAATCGAGTGTGAAATCTACCAAAAAGAGCAATAACCCGCAGAAAAAATCATAAAAGCGATGAGAGAACTCAAACCAAAATACTCCAAAATGCGAAATGTGAAGACATACCATAATCAATCAATAGGAGGAATGAAAGGGTTAGATAAATAAAAACAATATCCAAAGAGGGCCATATTAAGACATAGATGGGTTCGTAGTTAAACTATAGAAATGCGTTAGCGATAATAATAATAATAAACAAAATAAAATTAAAATTAAAAAGAGAATAAACTCTGTAATAAGCGCAAATGCAGCTTTACAACAGGTTTTACCTTTTTAAAAATTTTTTTTTTGCAAGTATGAAAATCAAAAGATAGATGGTTGAATTCAGAAGTAAATAATAAATATAAATGTATAATTAAAAGATGTAATATATATATAATTAAACATTTATATTTTAAAACGTATTTTTTTACGAAAAGAAAATAAAGAATATTTTTAAAGAAATAAAGAATATTTTTTAAATTTAAGTAATTCAGTGTCCTTAAAATGCAGACAATCAATACTCCTTACGACCATGGATTATACCCTGACAAAGGCTAAAACAAATACATATTTATTTAACCGAATTACACGGCTTATAATTTTACAGAACAATAGTACACCTGGTATGTATTTAGAACACGCATAACATAGCTTACGTACCAGTGGCAATAAACCCCCGACCCATCGTACTCTGTGAAACCCACAATAAAATTTTAATATTAACTCTAAGCTAGAAATGCATGGAAAAGAAACGTTTGTTGGCTTAGCTATTCCTTGAAAGGTCTGCGTCGACCACACAGGTCTGGGTCTTCCCACACGCCCGAATCTTCCGCGACACACAACCTTGTGACTTGCTTTAATTTGTAAAGGTGGCGGAAGAACACGCAGGCAGCTTTTGATAAAAACAACACGTTTATTCTTAAAGCTGTAGAAAATTATAAAATAAACATCCATTAACGTAATTTACAAATGATGACTTAGAATATACATGGTCCACCCTTTCTACCGTCGGCTACAGCCACACATGCCACGTTCTAACTCGCGCTTTGAATTTCGCATTTTTAAGAACCTGGTTGAAAGCTCACTCTGACGTCCGCCATCTGCGCTTCTGCCATTTAAATTTAGACTATTCGTTCCACAGGGGAAACACTGCTAGGAAAATAAGAAATCGAGAATAGAAACGGTTAATCCTTACAAATCCACCCGATCTCGGTGCGAAAACACAGTTTCTTTCCCAAATGGAATCCGTAGAATGCCTGGCCAGCCTTGTGACTGTCCCTTCGAACTAGAAAGCTGTTAGTTAACAGGAAAATCATACTTCAATGTAAATGAAAGAAATGATAACAAAACGTTTGTTATGACCTCACGTGGCCTGTCCCTATTATAAACTAAATTTTTCTCTGTGGGGTGGGCTTAAATATGACATTTTTAACTGGGGGCAAGGGGGAGTGTAAAACGTTATTTTATCAATGGTTCATTCTAATTTCCTTCCTAATTTTTTAATGTTCTAATTTTGAATTTTACAATGCCCGCTTACGCCTCATGCAAGATACAGTGATTTATTGTTAAATTTAAAGTAATAAAATTAGTAAGATTTTTTTTCTTAGTTCGTGTCACTGAATTGAAACCTTTTATTGTTAATATTAATATATAGTACTAAGTATATAATTAGTACTATGGTTTGTTTTATGCATATCAAAATTCCAAGAATAGTACTTTGAAATAAATAATTTGTTAAGAGGAAAGAGCTCTCTTTATTTTGCTTCTAAAATTTATTAGTTTGCCTTATATAGCACTTTTAGATAAAGCAAAATGAGCATTCTGAAATTTAAAGGCGGTTTATTTGTTCAAAATACACAACCAACGACTAGATTTGTCTGATATATACAGCGCTTATTCAATTTACCATAATCGATATAAATAAATGTGTTGCCTGGCACCATTAATTAATAAATTAACCCTCTGTCTGTGCCTATTCATTATTTTATTAACATATTTAATTCCATTCACGCAAACGATTCGCATGAAAATAAAATGTATATACAGTAATTCTTCCTATAATGTGATTGATTCATATCGCGTTATAAGAAACTCAGATTAGTGCAAATCAGATTAATTCGTACCGTACTATTTGAAAACTACATACCGTGCTGTATTTAAACCGCGTTATAAGAAACTCGGAATTAGTACAAAACAGAACAATTCGTACCGCGTTATATGGAAACTAATAATCATTCCCACAGCAATGCTGTATATTTCTGAAGTTAAAGGGGATTTCCTTGATAACTGAAATTTTTCGTTCGTTACTAATTCCCCCCTGGTGAAGGAGCGACTACGCACCACGTCCACAAGCCCCCCCCCCCCCCCGTCCCAGGGTATAATGGCGAAGGGGAGAAGATTTGCAGCTTCACTTTTATAGAGGCTCCCCGAAGGGCGGAAGTCTGACTTGGCTTTGACATGACAACATCCATGCCCACTGGCGGGATTTGAACCCGCAACCGGGCAATCCAGCGATCAGACGAAAACGCATGCCCCTGACCGCCGGATTGGCACTAAAATTGTAAAATGGTGATGTACGTGGATGAAAAAACCGGGGAATTCCTCTTTCATTTCAACCGTAAAAGTGTAATAGAAATATTCATGTTATAGGGAGACTGCTTAAGCTAATAGGGTTGTATTATAAGGAAACCGAGTTACAGGACTACCGCGTTATATGGAAACCGCGTTTTATGAGTACCGCGTTATAGGACTACCGCGTTATATGGAAACCGTGGTTTACGAGTACCACGTTATATGGAAACCGCGGTTTACGAGTACCGCGTTATGGGAGGACTGTCGCAATTTTTGTTCCACGTTATATGGAAACCGCGTTAGGAGAGTACTGCGTTATAAGGGGATTGACTGTACGCAATTTTGTCCTGTGACGATTTCTTCGTAAATTTCTTCTTATTTTAATTTTATTTAGATCTCCTTTAACAATACCCTCTTTGTAAGATTAAAAATTATGCGGGCTTTTTTATTGACATGCGACAAAGTCTGGCCAGTGTCAGATAATTCAAGACAAAAACTCACGTTTCTCCCTCCCACTTACCAGAGATGACAAATAAAATACAATATCCTATTGTCTGCTTCAGAAAAAGAAAACTAGTGTCGAAATAACTTCTTAAATATAGTTAAGTCGGCAAGACTTTTTTAGTTTTACAACTGAGATTATTGTTTCTGGGAACAGTTTCTGCTTAATTAGATTTTTTTGTACGGGATATTTAAGTTACTGTCTTTCAATTCAAGAAAATATGGTTAGGTCTCATAGTATACGGCAATAGCAATACTTCGTTAGTATGTATTATTATTAATTAGTATGTATTGGTTGCCAATATATTCTAAATATTGGAAATCTTACCAATCTAGCGCAGATATTGGCGTAATATTGTAAAGTCAAAATCTAGCAAATAAAAGCGGTCAATGTATTCCCAATATTAGCGTTACATTGAAAACATTTCAGAAGAAACGACAAGATATTGGATCAATATTTGCTTACTACTAGTGATTCATTGATTGGTTTATGTTACTGAGTGTTTTTCAGCATGGAATACTCGATGGTACAACTACACTGGTAGCAAGAAAACCTGAAAATCACTTTGCGGAACTACGAAGCCAATCATTCTAATAATCAGTTTTCACATCCAGAGAAGATTTAACTCTGATAGCACGAGTCGGCAATGAATTTCATACTCACTGAATTGGTCAGCATTTCCAACGCTTGATACATAAATTATGCTCCCATTGCAGATAACAGCATTTATGGACTGATTCCGGGCATAACATGCACTCATTAGTATGGAATAGCCAATAACTGCAACGGTGACAAGAAAACCAGCTATGTCGAATATTTTTGCAGACTTCTACAAAAGCAGACAGATTCAATTTTAATTCAGTAGCCGGATTTAAATTTCTTGATAATGAAGCTTAGGCTACATTAAGTTGATACGGTCACAGTTGCACCCTCTATAGAGGGTGCAACTGTATACAGGTGAGTCCTATGATTGTGAACTATATACAGGTGGGTCCTATGATTATGAACTGTATACAGGTGCGTCATATGATTGTGAACTGTATACAGGTGGGTCCCATGATTGTGAACTGTATACAGGTGAGTCCTATGATTGTGAACTGTATACAGGTGGGTCCTATGATTGTGAACTGTATACAAGTGAGTCCTATGATTGTGAATGTATACGGTGGGTCCTATGATTGTGAACTGTATACAGGTGGGTCATATGATTATGAACTAGATTCTAGATTAAACGAGTATGATTGTTAGTTTTAGATGATGTGATTATATTATATTGATTCTATATTCTATTTGTTAAGTTACAATCATTGGATGAATAAAGGTATTTGTTATTTAGAACTAAATAAATTTTGTTATACATATAATTCTATCCATGACTATTGCACGGTTCAGTTTTAAGTTACTTTTTTGCGCTGTTTAAATATATTTGATTTGCACATATATTTTGACAGGATCTATAAACCATGCTCATTTTCTCACTTCACTCTTCACACGATGCCACTTCTTTGTGGCGCGGAAGCCTTATTTTATCCAGACTTACTGACATATATGACAAAGACTCACCTAAACCATATAATTCAGGATAAAGTTCCCCGTCTATCTTCCCTAGGTCACGACAAATACAATACCTTTTATCCTAGATGGGAAAAAGAACTATTGCTGCAATAACTTCGAAAAGGCAGTTAATCCGGCGCAGTACTTTAGTTGTATTCTTAGGATGATTGTGTTAAGGACGAAAAAATCTTGCTTTTTTAAGAAAACATGCTTATTTATCTATTTTTTAGTGTGATATTGAATTACGTTTATTAAATTATTTAGGATCTTTTGCAACTTGATATTAAAAAAAATTGAAATTACTTTGAAGAAACTTCAAAAAGACAACTTAGGATTGAAAATTAATAAAAAGTTTATTGTTTTTATTGTGGTGTCCATTATGATACAATTGAATAATATAATATTAAACAAATAGAAGATAAATATGTAAGAAAATTAATTGAATCTTATATAAAGTGTGACGAAATTTTTATTAATTTTCAGTCCTATCTTCTTTTCAAATTTCTTCAAAATGATTTCAATATTTGGACGTTCAAATTAGCCTCATATCCGTTCAGCTTACTTATTTGATTTGTGTTAATAAATATTATTTTAACACACTTGCTTAGCGTAGTGCAAAGTATAATTCCGCCCCTATAAGCAGAATGTGTTGCTTTCATCATTGTCTATAAATTGTTTCTCCGTGGAACACGATCTTATTAAGATCTTAAATTTGAAAAAAGAAGATATGTGTCGTAATTATGCAAAATATAAAAATATTACTTTCAATTTCAATCTTTTACAGAATACATCTACACGTGAAATTGCTATTTGGCAGTTATATCAGTATTTCGAAAATTTTTAGTTTTTGAAAATCATTTTCAAAAATTATAGAACCCAGGGACTATTTTCTTAATATTTAAAAATTTAAATGTCAAAAACTTCAAAATCAACAAGATCTTGATTACAAAATTAACTGAAGTGTGGCCCAACTCGACTTTCACATACCAAAATCCATTTTTGGTTTTGAGACGGATGCAACACTAAATATAAATTTAAATGAACTTTAAAAATCACGATTTTGACACTAGGAAAAAGATGGATGATTATTTTGAAGTGGGTCACGTGATCTATTCATATAATATATATATTATTATTGTTTTAATATTTATTTTAAAAAACTACCGAATATATTTTACTCAATTTGTTTTTATATATTTTATGGAATAATTTGAATATTTTTTTAAATTTTCAAAGAAATGCGCGAAATTTAACTTCGTTTAAAAAATGTTTGAAAACTTAGTTCCCATAGAGTTCAATGTATTTCACTTTTTTCAATCCGGTTTCAATCGGAAACTAATTGAATGACATTATTCATTTACATTCCCGTATGTTCCATAGAACGTCTCAACAATATACTAAAAGTTCATTTTGATAAAGTCATTATTACGGCAGTTATCGTGCTAAAGGACAGACAGACGGAATGACCAAAATCATAAACACTTTTCAACTATGTTGTAAAGTGTTAAAAAATAAAAAATGTTAACAAACCACACCTCCAACCTATCCAAATTAAAATGCAAAGGAATAACAAATAAAACTCGGAAAAGGCAAATGTATAAGGTATTTCTGAACTCCTCCGAAATTATTAGAATTCTGTATGCAAATTGGAAGAAAGTTTCTTCTCCGCATTATAATGTAGATGCCGATTTTAATACTCAAGATGATCAGTCCTAGCGTCGAAGATCTTGCCAGATATTCATTTACGTTTGCATCAGCAGTGTTTAAATAGAAAGAAAATTCTCTGATCATTGACATCAAACTATTTTAGTTGGAGCCTACATATTTTTGAAGCGCTGGAGGGTTTTTAGAACCTTCAAAAGCACCTTCACATTTTAGTATAAATACAAGATATTTTTAAAGCATAATAAATGAAGTTCTACAGAGAACTGGGTTACTGTGGATATTTTAAGTCTCTAGAATATACAGTATATGTACAGCTGCGGAAATTGAAAAATACTATTCGATTAGGAATAACATCCTCTACAAATTAATGTGCGTAAAATTTGCATAAGGGGTCGTCTTCATATCTAAACGCGCACAAACTTTGAAATTTTCAATGACAACACGCAAGTTTGAAGCAATATTTGGAATATAACACTAAAAATTAACCTAGGATATTAAGTTTCAAGTCATTTGGATGAAGCGTTTCCGACATATGGGTATGTAAAGTTTTGAGCTCCTGATGTTAAAATAGTTTCCAAGACTTCCATTCATATCATCTGTAATAATTATCTGCTCACGCTGATTATTTGTATGACTTTACTACTAAATGACCCAAACACATTTACGTGAATTTATTTGTGTGGAAATAATTGTTTGTATGAAATATTAACTATGAAATCAATTATCGAAAAAATATGAATGCAAACCTGAACATGTTTTGATAAAAATCTATTTACAAAGACTTTTTAAATGTTTATGTAAAATTTCAGGTGTTTCCTCCCACTAGCTCTTTCGAAATGTTTAAATATTCAGCATCACGATAATTTTAGGAGTCGTATATTAGTTTAAAAAAATGACTACTTTCACACCCAAACACACACACACACACAGATATCACCTCAAAAATGTTTGATTCGTGATCAGAAATGCTTGAAACGTGCTCTCCCGTCGAAAACTTGAATACGAATTTTCGACCCCGTCACAATTCTTTCCTTATATGTATATAAGGAAAGTAAAAATTAAGTCTACAAACAATATTTACCACAATATAACAGTTTATTAATTTCTTGTTACTTTCCTTATATACATAATGGATAAGGAAAGTATTGTGACGGGGTCGAAAATTCGAATTCGGGTTTTCGACGGGAGAGCACGTTTCAAACAACTCTGATCACGAATCGAACATTTTTGAAGTGATGTCTGTGTATGTGTGTGCGTGTGTGTGTTTGCGAGTGTGTGAAAGTATGTATGTATGTTCCAGTGAGTGTGTGGAGACGATATCTCACGAACAAAGCATTTCGAATGAAATTTGGTACAAAAATCACAATCCGTGAATACTGGAAGCCTATTGTTTTAAAACACAATCGAATGTTCAGAACCCCTTAAATTTTCGAGTTAAATTTTGAAAAATTCATCAATAAATCAAAACCTTTAATAAAGTTACTCAAATAGAGATTTTTTATGTAATTTTTCCTTAGAAAACGATTGACATAAACTATTGAACGCTACCATGAACCGTTTTCGAGATATTGCACATTTTTCACATATATTTATTAAAAAATCCCATAAATTGAAAAAAAAAATAACTTTTAAGAAACATGTTCCCTTTTCATATGTAATATAACACGATAAATTTGGTGACCTAATTCTCGTGGATCTAACTCATTTAATTCACAAGGAAAGATACTTTGAGTAATAATTTTGTATTTGAACACCAATAGTCATGTATCCACTGTAGGAATAACTTATTTCTCCGCCCATAACGTTTGGCGAGATTTTGGCGACGAATGTAGCGGAATGTCGCCAACTTGGCGACATTTTAAAGTGTTGCCAAATTAACGAAAATCTCGCCAAATGGATAAAAATGACGCTAAATCAATGAAAATAACGACTAATTGAAAACATTCAATATCTTTGAAAGAATATAAGTATCTACTATAGGTATAAATAAAATAATTTGGCATCACGTCTGATGTTAAAATAGCAAAATTAAACACACATCCATAACAGAAGGTCTTTATTTCACTTCCTTAAAACGTACAAAAGTTTTAAACAGGCCATAAAACAGGTGGCCTGTTTTAAACTTTTGTACGTTTTAAGGAAGTGAAATAAAGACCTTCTGTTATGGATGTGTGTTTAATTTTGCTATATCTACTGTAGGAATAACATTTTTTTAACTGTAAAAGTAGTAAATTCATTGCATTATATAAGGAAAGTTATGTGCTGCCCACATCAGATTTTTTTTTTATTATTATATGTTTGTCTGTTATATGAAATTTGTGCTCCTATGGATGCAATTATTTTCTTTATTTAATTCTACTTTATTAACTTGGAGATTTAAAATTTCAAAGAGTGTAGTCTTTTAGGTCATACTGTTCAATGCATTCTAATCTTTTTAAAGTACCAATGTTAATAATTTAGAAATATAAAGTTTGTTTATTTGCAGTAAAATATAAACAGAAATATTACTTTTCACTGAAAATTTAATGCAGTTCAATACACAGCAATGTTTAATTTTTTAAAATATATGTTGCATTTTGAATGTATTTTGAAAATACATATATTTTGTATTTGGAATTTTTTAAATTTGAAAAGCATTTTATATTTTATACCTTAAAACCTATGTATTTTGTATTTTGCTTCGAAAATACATTTTCAATGTATTTTGCCCAACTCTGGCATCAGAGGAGCTTCTGGAAGGTCTGTTAAGATAGAAACACGTTAGGCAACTATTATGTAGATACGTCGCAAGAATATTCTAAGCTTGTCTGATTCGGAGAAAGATCTTAACAGGAATACTTAAATGAATCCTTTGCAGAAAGAAACATTTAGAGCTCGCATGCCCAATTATCAGAAATGTACTTCCCTCGTCTCTTTCGTCTTATTCCATTTTTTTCTGTTTTATGATTCCATTCCCGAAAAAAGGAAAACAAAACCTAATTTACCGGGGAGACTTGTTGACAGATGACAAAGAAAACGGGATATTCTTCTGCCTGTTTGAGAAAGGGATTAGCGATGCAATAACTTGGCAGATGGAGCTTAGATGCGTGGGATAGGTGAGCTATTTCAGTTTTACTGTTGCTAAACTAACTTTGTTTCTTATTGTCCGATTTATTGTTGCAGATATTGCATTGATTTATGGGTAACCTCTGGTGGAAATGCCTATTGTTATTTTAAGTTTTACTGCTATAATTATATATACAGGGTGTCAAGAAAAGTTGTGGTACATACCAATAACTCAAGAAATAAGTATTAGAATTATCGTGTATTTTATACATGTGTATAGTAACTTAAAGGGCGTTACAATATGTGCGTTACATTATGGTATGGGTTTATGGATTATATCTCTACTATAATAAGAAACGTTTATTTGGTTGAAATGCCTATTGGTATTTTAAGTTTTATTGCTATAATTATAAACAGAGTGTTAAGAAAATTTGTGGTACAGACCAATAACTCGAGAAGTATTGGTTCTCGAGACTCTGGGTTCCGGTCTAAATTGGGTAGCACTTCCCGGTCGTCCAAACGGTTAGCTTACACCTTTCTGGTAGGTCGGACGGTCTGGGTCTCAACAACAACATCATCATATAGTACTTGGAAGTAAAAAAAATGCATGGCAAAATATTTCTCTGCATACAATACTGACTACGTAGTACTGTACATAAATTTTCTTACCACGTTCTTAGAAAAAAAAATATTATGGCAATACATTTATATCCACATTTCTGCTGCATTTGTTCTACATTTATTCCGTAATTATGAAAATGCTTTCATATACAAATAATAATGTTGTTCAAGTTTTATATTTATACTCCAATGTACTATATTTTGTAGATTATTATAAAAATAAATACAGACAACTCACATACACAGGCTATGCCTTTGAAATAGTTATGCAATTCTTATTTTCATTTCGTGGATTAGTCAAGATCACGCATGCGCAATACAAAGGGTTGTAACGTGAACGCGAATCACCTACTTGGTAGTGCCGGAGTTTGATTCAAAGTTCAAAGAGTGATAGGCAAGCATCATAGCATTGAGTTAAAGACCTTTCTAGCTCAAAGCATTTAATACTGCTTTATGAGCGTTCTCCACAAGATTAAAAAAATAATATGTAGATTTACAGCTAATTTGTCTTACAGAAACGGTTGAGTACCATAATTTTATATTTATTGTGATTGTATTTCACATTATTTGGCATTTTTAAAATTAGCAGTCAGTTTTTCTCTTAATAAAGTTTTTGCCACCTACCGATTCATGCGTTGCATATCTAAAGCGTCAAAATCTATAATATGCCCATCATTCACTTATAGATAAATGGTAGTAGATGTAGCAAAAAAATCAATTTCCCATTGCTTGAGTAAACTTGTTTAATAGTTAAAAAGTAAAATCTTCCTAAAATCAAAGTATACAACATAATAGTAACAATACAAACGGGTTTTAGAGGGCCTAAGTTATCGCTCTTCTTAACGATGTAAAAAATGAACGATCTCGCCAAGAAAGATAAGGAGCGAAAACTAAAGGAATGACTGGTTTCAAAAAAGCTTTCTGCTATTCCTTCTTATTTTCTTAATTTTCATTGCCTTTTGGTATTCGTTACACTAATTTAAACGAGTGTTTTTACTTTCCTTATATACATAATGTATAAGGAAAGTATTGTGACGGGGTCGAAAATTCGAATTCGAGAGCACGTTTCAAGCATCCCTGATCACGAATCAAGCATTTTTGAAGTGATGTCTGTCTGTGTGTGTGTGTGTGTGTGTGTGTGTGTGTGTGTCAGTGAGTCTGTGGAGACGATAACTGGCGAACGAATAGACCGATTAGAACAAAATTTGGTATAAAAATCACAATCTGTCAACACTGTAACCCTATTGTTTTTATACGCAATCGAATGCTCAGAATCCCTCTAAATTTTCGAGTGAAAATTTAAAAAATCGTCAAAAAATCAAAACCGTTGATAAAGTTACGAATATAGACGTTTTTTAGGTAATTTTTCATTCGAAAACGTTTGACAAATTTTAGAACGCTAACATGAACCCTTCTCGAGATATTGCACATTTATCAAAAACATTATCAAAAAGTCATATAAAATAAAAAAAAATTCCTATTGCGAAACATGTTCACTTTTCATATGTAATACCATGCGATAAATTGGGTGACATCATTCTCGTAGATCTAGTTCGCTCCATTCATGAAAAAAGATACTTTGAGTAATACTTTTGTATTTGAACGCCAATAGTCATTTATCTACTGTAAGAATAACTTATTTCTTCGTAAATAACGCTTGGCGAGATTTTGACGACAAATTTGGTGGAATGCTGCCAACTTGGCGACTTTTTAAATGTTGCTAAATTAACGAAAATCTCGCCAAATGGATAAAAATGACGCTGAATCAATGATGACTCATTGATGATGACGACATGGAAAATGACGACTCATTGACGAAAATTCAATATCTTGGAAAGAATATAAATAACAACTATAAAAATAATCTATTTTTTTACTGTAAAAGTAGTAAATCCATTGCATTATATAAGGAAAGACATGTGCTGCCCACATCAGATTTTCTTTTTTATGAAGATAACTCATTTAGCTTTCAATACAGCTTGATTACATCATATTTGTAATATACTACGTAATTTCGTACTATTTTATTCCAAATATTTTTTTACGATATTTTTCTTTCGTAAACTAGTCGCGTAAATTTGTTTCGTAAATCTTTTTCGTAAATTAGTTGATGCTTCTCAAGTAGCTTCAGAAATTTTGCTTCACACAAACTAGTGGTGATATGCATTTTTATGTTTTAAATGTATCCATGTTGTAAAGAGATAGTTACAGTTATTTGTTGCTACTACTGAAAGGTCTGCATCGCTTGACCTTTGTGACAAATGGGGTGAAATGTCGACTTTTGTTGAGTTTGGGAAACTTTGAGAAGCCAAAAGATTGGACGAGAGCTTTCAGTGTTGCAAAGCCTACTTCGACTATAAGAGCTTGCGAATTCGTTCCAGTAGCTGAACGGTAGAACGTCGGTTGGTCAGTTCGGAGATCCAGGGTTCGATTCCGAGTTGATGCAGCAAAGTTCTTTACAGTGTTATGAAGAATTTTTCGGGACCTTCTAATGAAGAAAATATAAAGATCTTCATTGGTCATAGAGCAATGTTTCATGATACGGGTAAAAGTGAATGGTTACTACATCAGTGTTTGGAAATACGGCTTTCCTCTTTATGGAGGTTGAACATTTATTTGGCGATTTATTGTACGAAACAGTTATTGCATAACTTCGCTAATGTGCTACAGTTATTAACTGTATCTTATTCCCGTGTACGTTTATTGCAGCTTTAATTACAAATTTAATTATCCAAATATTAGAACAAACATATATTTGCTTCCTGAGAATCATAAATGTTACCATAATTCGATGAAAGTGCAGAAAGAACAATGTTATAACCTCCTTATTTCACTTTTAATTTACGGTTATTGTGTTAACTGCTTGCATAGCATAATGATTATTGAACTTGGTAGATTTTTAGTCCGACTTATTTTCTCCTCTCGTACTTTCTTTATTTCTACCTAGTGGAGCATCCCACCAACCCAAAGAGCACTGCAAGGTATTTGTTTGGATGACCGAAAAGAGGCATGCGATTTTGAACGGAACCTAATGAGGGAAATACAGGAAGAAAACCATCCTTCCCTTAATATACCACCGCTCGAGTGACGTTTCGTACATACAGATTTATCGTGCTTATATTTTGTATACACACAAGGATAGTTATTGGGCGCACACGGGACTACCGGACGTAACCCTCCCACCCTAACCACTGGGTTGCTGCTTCCTCATCCGCCCTACAAAAAAACCTGACGTGGGCAACACATGGCTTTACTTATATAATGCAATGATTTTACTATTTTTACAATGAAAAAATAGGTTTTTCTTGTAATAGCTATTTATATTCTTTCTAAGAAATTGAATTTTCGTCAATTACTCGTCATTTTCACTGATTTAGAGTCATTTTTATCTATTTGGAGAGATTTTCGTTAATTTGGCAATATTTAAAAAAGTCGACAAGTTGGCGACATTCCGCCAAATTCGGTGCCAAAATCTCGCTAAGCGTTATGGACGGAGAAATAAGGTATTCTTATAGCAATTAAATAAATATTAGCGTTCAAATACAAAAGTATTACTCAAAGTATATTTTCTCATGAATGGACGAGCTAGGTCCACGAGAATGATGTTACCCAATTTATCGCATGATATTGCATATAAAAAGTGAACATGTTTCTCAACAGTAAATATATTTTTTTTTTAATTTATGGGATTTTTTGATAAATTTATTTTAAAAATGTTCAATATCACGAGAACGATTCATGCTAGCGTTCTAAAGTTAATGTCAATCGTTTTCTAAGGAAAAATTACATTAGAAATATCTATTTGCGTAACTTTGTTAAAGGTTTTGAGTTTTTGATGATTTGTTTAAAATTTCACTCTACAATTTTGGGGGGTTCTGAACATTCGATTATGTTTAAAAACAATAGGCTTCCAGTATTCATGGATTGTGATTTTCGTACCAAATTTCATTCGAATCGCTCTAGTCGTTCGTGAGATATAGTCTCCACAGACTCACTGACACACATACACACACACACACACACACACAGACATCACCTCAAAAATGTTTGATTGTTGATCAGGGATGCTTAAAACGTGCTCTCCCGTCGAAAACTCGATTTCGAATTTTCGACTCCGTCACAATATTTTCCTTATACATTATGTATATAAGGAAAGTAATATGAAACAAGAAATATCAATCATGCATTAAGCATTAATTATGAAACACTTTCCAACTGAAATGCAATCCGCTGAGTGCATCGCATCTCTAAAATGCGATACATTCAGCGGTGATATATTTTTAATTATCACATAACAACAATAATTTATTTTACTTGAAAACGTAAAACTTCATTCAAAAAATTAATTTTTTTAAAGTAGCGTCATCGAAATATAAATCATCTGGCTCTTTATGTAAAATCAGTGAATATTTTCTCCGCTTAAAAATGTGTGAAATATTATGTTCCATATGGGTTTAGTGTATTTCATATTTTCAACCCGGGTTCAATCTAAAACTAATTGGCTGATATTATTCATTTACATTCCCACATGTTCCACAGACCGTCTCAACAACATACTAAAATTCCATTTTTGATGAAGTCATTTTTACGGCAGTTATGGCGTGAACGGCACGACAGACAGAATGAACAAAGTCATAAACACATTTTAAAATGTTTTAAAGCAGTTAAAAAGCAATATAAATCTTATTACATGAACCGTGTTCTAATCAGTAGTCGCCTCTCGGAAAATATTTTCTGACCGTCCGACTTTAGTAAAAATTTTACTAAATGCATAAAAACTAGGCATGTTCATCTTATATAAATTTAAAATAAGAACCGAGCTTCAAAAGTACCATTCAACTATCTTCTACGAGCTATTGTAATTACAAACCCTCAAGCCTTTCGGAAGTGTTGTTGAAATTAAAGTGTATTTTTAGAGCTCCTTCCTCCAAATTTATCTTTTACTGCAACGATAAAAGAAATTTTTGCAAATTAATTTTTCTGTTTAAAGCCCTTACTAATTAATTTACCCTAAACTCAAAGCAGCTTTCTTTCGGTAACGGGGGGCTTTTGAATTAATTAGTTTTGGACTATGATCTGATTAATAACATTTTTCCTTACAAGGCACTTTTAGATTTCCTCTCTAAATACAGAGAAAAGGGCATGAGATAATTTTAGGGAAAAGAAAAGATAATTTTGCTCGCTCGCTGAATAAGAAGGTATTTGTTATGAGACATAATCTGAAACTGCAATCTGCGTGTAATTATAACACTCGGATGTATGCTTGCAATTACAATTTGGACGTTATTATAATTGCGTACTTCACATTAGCGTAAATAAGGAAAATGAGTTTTTCCTGATATATGTCTAAGTTATCAGTTTTGTCTGCTTGTTATGCTTTTACGTTTAAAATATATTGTGTGAATTTTATGTTTAAGGCAGCGGTAGAAATTGACGGCCGGCGACTTATATTCGACGTCAGTTGGGCTTCACAAGCAACTCAAGAAGAAGTCAATTTAATTGACTATTAATAAAGTAATTAAGGTGTTGTTGTTGTTGACACCCAGACCGTCCGACCTACCAGAAAGGTGTAAGGTAACAGTTTGGATGGTCGAGAAGTGCCACCTAATTTAGACCGGAACCCAGTGGGGGAGGCATCCACAGGGACCGTACCCTCCTTCCCCTACCACCAACCTCTCGGAAGGACTTTCGGACCCACATGTTTAACGTGATCGTACTCCGCATGAACACGGCGGCAGTTTTGACAGCGGCTGGAATCGAACCCGGGCCTACCGAGTGCAACTCCAGCGCGCTAACCAATGGGCTACCGCGGTAATTAAGGTGTTGAAGACCCAGACCGTCCGACTCGTCCAGAGGACTAAGAGCAACTATTTGGACGGCCGGAGTAATTAAGGTTTGGACGGCCGGAGTAATTAAGGTAATTAAGGTGTGACTTAATTCGGCTTTCCCTTACAAGAATCCATTTCTAAGTAGCTTGTGGTTTTTTACACGTTAAGCAGCATCGCGCGCGGTTAGTACTTGGGTGGGTGACCACCTGGGAACACCGCGTGCTGTTGGCACATTTCGGGCGCGGTAGCCCAGTGGTTTGCGCGCTGGATTTGCAAGCTCCCACATCTGCCACCGTGTTCATGCGGAGTACGATCACGTTAAACATGTGGGTCCTTAAGTCCATCCGAGAGGTTGGTGGTAGGGGAAGGAGGGCACGGTCCCTGTGGATGCCTCCCCCACTGGGTTCCGTTCTAAATTGGGTGGCACTTTCCGACCGTTCAAACGGTTACCTTACACATTTCTGGTAGATCGGACGGTCTGGGTCTCAACAACAACACTTTCCAACATAATTGAAAAGTGTTTATGACTTTGTTCATTCTATCTGTCTGTCCGTTGTATAAGAATTGCTGACTTTTTTAAAGCGAAATTATCTAGCTCTGGAGTCTGGAATATAAATGATATGAATGAAATATTCATTGATTTTACATATCAATGAATATTTCATTCATTGTCTTTAATATAGCATGTTACATATTATATTTTTTATATAGCTTTGTCGTCGACGCGGTGGTCGAGCGGTTAAGGTGAGCGTTTCCAAGCGATCGTTCGACCGCCGCGTTGTGGGTTCGAGTCCCATGTAAGGCATGGATGTTGTGTTGTTAGGCGCAGTGTGTTCCGCCCCCCTCTGGTGCGCCTGGGGCAACGTTCTAGGATGGCTAAATGGTTCACGTTCCTGGCCGATGTATAGGCGAATGATGGAAGTCAAGTGCCTGGCCATTTGATAAATGAATATATATATATATATATATATATAGCATTGTCTTTTTCGATGAAGTTTTAAACATGGAATTAGAGAGTGTTTTTACCTGCATGGTTTTAAGTTTGCAAGAAAAATACATTATTGTATTGATGTGATAATTAAAAATATATTACCGCTGAATGTATCGCATTTTAGAGATGTTTAAAAAAATTGCATTTCAGTTGGAAAGTGTTTCATAATCAATGATTTATGCATGATTGATCTTTGTTGTGGTTTTGATTTTGTTCTTTTCCAATTTTACAAGAAGAATTTTAAAACTCGGAATCGTTAGTCCAAATGATTAAAATGGTTGCATCTTATTCTCCGCTCTAAAGGGCTTAAGAAAAAATCTTTCAAATCATACTATACTTGACAATGTACCCCTGGTTGAACAACTTGCCCTACGAAGGGGGCTAATGACGTCACGAACACAAAAATTGTATAACAGGAATTATTAACATCAATGATTCAAACTATTAAGTCTGGTGGTCATGAAGCCATAAATAATCCCCATTTTTGCTTGAATGTGTTAAATTGTGTACGGTTAAACTTTCTCAAATATCATGCAAATTTTCATTGACTTCAAATACTAAAAAATCTGATGTGGGCAACACATGACTTTCCTTATATAATGTAATGAATTTACTACTTTTACAGAATAAAAATAGGTTTTTCTTAGAGTAGATACTAATATGCTTTCCAAGATATTGAATTTTCGACAATTAGTCGTCATTTTCATTGATTTAGCTTCATTTTTAACCATTTGGCGAGATTTTCGTTAATTTGGCAACATTTCAAAGGGTCGTCAAGTTGGCGACATTTCGCTAACTTCGTCGCCAAAATCTCGCCAAGCGTTATGGACAGAGAAATAAGTTATTCTTACAGCAGATAAATGACTATTGGCGTTCAAAAACAAAAGTATTACTCAAAGTATATTTTTTCATGAATGGAATGAGCTAGATCCACGAGAATGATGTCACCAATTTATAGCATGGTATTACATATGAAAAGTAAACATGTTTTTCAATAGGAAATATATTTTTTTTATTTTATATGACTTTTAGATTATTTTTTTGAAAAATGAGCAATATCTCGAGAACGGTTCATGTTAGCGTTCTAAAATTTATGTCAATCGTTTTCTAATGAAAAATTACATAAGACATGTCTATTTGCGTAACTTTATTAGTGGTTGTGATTTTTTGACGATTTTTTCAAAATTTCATTCGAAAATTCAGGGGGGTTCTGAACATTCGATTGCGTATAAAAGCAACAGGCTTCCAGTGTCTACGGATTGTGATTTTTGCTCCAAATTTAGTTCGAATCGGTCCATTCGTTCATCAGTTATAGTCTCCACAGACTCACTGACACACACACACACACACACACACACAGACATCACTTTAAAAATGTTTGATTCGTGATCAGGGATGCTTGAAACGTGCTCTCCCGTCGAAAACTCGAATTCGAATTTTCGACCCCGTCACAATACTTTCCTTATACATTATGTATATCAGGAAAGTAATAAATGATGAGATGATAAAAGAGGCTTTATCTGACGAGAAGAGACATCAGTCATGTCAGTCCAACGCTGTATTAATAACAACAATAGTGTCAGACGTATTCGGCTGACATAACAGTCATTTTCTTTTTACTCTAAAAAATAAACTGAATTTTCATCCACCATATGTTTTATGAGTTGAAATACATGACGTTTCATTGATAAAATTTAGAACATGAAATAATTGATTGACATGAAATAATTGAATGCACAAGCAATTTCGGGGATATTATTAATAAAGTACAAAATCTTACCTGGAAATAATATAAAGTAGGAATCAAAAGAATACCCACCTGTAAGAATAAAGATTAATTACATTTAATAATTTTAAAAAATGTATATATTATTTAATTTCTGAAATTAGATTATTACATTAAGAGCACAGAGTTTTAAAGTACCAATCAAGAACGATCAGTTTCCAACAGATTATGTATGTTGCCTCTATACTCCGCAATTTAAAATGCTAATAATTTGGCTAAAAAGTCAAGATTTTTTAACGAAACGTAATGATTTCAGTATATACATGAAACATTTGAAAAAAAAATTAATAGATTCAATGAATTAATGTTAAAATGGAAGTCTGAGCGATTTTCACCCCAACTCGTTAATAATCGAAAAAATGGGAAACACATGACTGTATACCGGATAACCCCAAAACATCGACTTCGGCTTTTATTCCTTAAATATGAATCTTAGGCATATATAATAAATTACAAAATTGCGTAAAAAAAGGTACAGAATTTTATGAAATCGTTTAAAATTTTCAAGGGAATTAAAATTTAAGAAATACAACTTTTAAATTTTTATACGGCCTCCGTACAAAATCATTTCCAATGAGTAAAATGTGCCCCATACACGAATAAGGTGATGTACAAAATTTCAACATTTTAACATAAAATGTCCCAGATATATGAAAAGACAAAAATGCTGACTTAAACCACTTTTGGATGCATCGACATGAATTCCCAGAGGGGAAACGTCATGCCTGCAAATCGCGTTTCAGGGTCATATACAAATTACGAAAGAAAACAATGATTGCATAAATAAATAATAATTTTGCTATTTATTGGTACAAAAGTATCTACACTGTATAGAAATAATAACTTTACGCAAAGATTACAAAGCCTGTTCAAAATGTTTTCCATCCATGCCAAAGATCCATTAAAGATAAGAGGCAGATATTATTTGCCTATGATGCATTTCTGCGTTGCGTCATTTGCACTCTTGCTGTAAACATTTACATTTTAATCTGTGATTAATCCCTCACCAATTCTGTTTAAACATATCCCTGGGACATTTTATGATAAAATGTTGAAATTTTGTACATCTTATTAGTGTATGGGGCACATTTAACTCATTAGAAAAGTTTTTGAACGAGGGCCGTATAAAAATTTAGATTTTGTATTTCTTAAAATTTAATACCCTGAAAATTTTTATCGATTTCTTAAAATCCTGTACTTTTTTTACGCAACTTTGTAATTTATTATATATGTGTAAGATTAATATTTAAGGAATAAAAGCCGAGGTCAATGTTTTTGGGACACCCAGTATAATCCATTGAAGTTACTTCTTTCACAATTGAAAAATGATGTATAAGATCCAGGCCACAATGTTTTTAACGCTGAATTCTACATCCGACGCTTTTCTGGATGACAACGCGGAACTAGTTCGAAGTATCCAATTAACTTATAAATTGCGTAACTCTAATTTGGCAATTATCAATATTGCTAACATCCCCAATAAACAATAGAGTCCACATATTAATATATTTTAATAATTAATTCATCGATTTGAGGTTAGTTTCTTTAATTTAGCGACTTTTTTACAATGGTGACGATATTTTCGTCAATCTAGGGCGATATATCATCACGTTACTGATTTTCCGCATAATTTGTCGCCAATTTTCCTAAATTTTAAGACTGGTATTCAATGAATGCTGTGTGTTGATTGCTCATTCAGCGGGGATCATTTTATCTACTACTAATAATAATAACTGTTGTATTCTGCTTCCTTCCAATTACAATTAATGTTCATTCAAATTTTATTTTCATGAACGTGACATTAAAATTCAATCCCATTCGGCAAAGAATTAATTTCGATTTCGGCTCAATTTCAACCTCCAAAAACATTTATTCCAAATTGATAAGTTGCGATATGTTTCCATGCTATAGCACCACTTCTGTCTACTACAAGTGCTAACCCTGGGAGCAGTGATACATTTTTCTCTTTCGAGTTTAAACCCCGATGAACATTTATTCATAAATATACTCTGGCTACTTTTATTAACGCCATGAGTTGAGCGCACTTTCACCCATTTAGGGAGATTATGTAAAAAGCATTTAGCGTCAGTTGACAATGGAATGCGTAATGCGGCAGTTGTGTTCCTACCTTAGGGACAGATTAACTACCAATCCCCGTGGAGACTTGTATTAGATTACACCACAACCCGGTGCAAGAGTCGGCGGAACCATTCACCGGGCAGGGCGAAGGCTTCCCGTCAAGTCAAGGCTCAGTCGCCGAAGGATCTGGAAACAGGTCATAAAGGACCTGCTCCTCTCGGCCACCTGGAAGTGTCTGCTTCAAGGACCAATTTACGTCAGCAGCAGGCCTATTCAGAGATTTATTTCCCCACAGGTAAGAAGGATCAGGGCTACGAGGAAGCCAAGTTTCATAGATCGCCATCTTGTGACGGACCCCCTGTAGTGAGTCTGCCCTAGGGACACATTAAACCAGCCCTCCGTGGCGACCGAGAGGTCTGTTCATATGGGAATGGGAGGCGGCGAAAGTACTAATAACTGGGAATGGGAGGCGGCGAAAGTACTAATAACTGGGTATGGGAGGCGGCGAAATACAAATAACTGGAAATGGGAGGCGGCGAAGTACTCTTAACCAGCGTGGACACAACCAAGGCAACGCGATCGGCGGAATTATTCACTGCGAGGTCCGAAGATGGTCCCGCCAATCCCCATCCCTGTCACCGACTTATTTAGTCTCAGGTCATGAATAGACACTGTCAGTCCCCACGTCACATGGAAGAGTTCGAGTCAAAACTGCCGGGCGAAGAAGCGCGACCACTATGTTTGTCAGATTAATGTGCCGCCCAAGTTGGAAGACCAGAGCCACAGTGCTAAGATCTGTGCACCACTCTCAAGGAGTGGGTCGCCCCCCGGGGGGCGATCTGACCTAGGGACGAAAGGAAAATTCTTAATGAGTTCTGCGATAGCATCTTAAACTATTCGTGGATGAAAAATGATTTTCTGAACTTCATGATAAACTCGCAGATTCATCTTAAATGTTCACTCGGCAAGATATCCGCAGATCAAGCGTAAACTAATATATCGAAAGTGTCAAGCTCCGTTTCATTTTCGAAATTCCATAACGCTTAAGGAATGGGCGAATGTAGAAAATTTTGTATATTGTTTCGATGTTGGTCGCATATCTCATCTCAAACGAAAGCAATTAAAGCTGTTTGAGCTTCACAAGTGTGTGGCATTTTATAGTTTCCTGGAGAATGAAGCTTTATCGCACTTCGACGTTAACCTCACGATAACACTCGTTTTGTTCCTCCCCATTCACCAACAATCCAAGTATTCAAACAACGAATGTATCGTTCGGCTTTTCTTCAATTCGCTGTTGAGATCCACTCGAGGAGTCCACAACAAAATTTTGAATGATATACTTGAAATATAATCGGTCAGCAACTCTGGTTTATGACAATAGATACCTATCATACTTCGTTTGCTAGACATGCAGCGATTATTTATTCCTGTGGAAAGATTATCGGCGATTCATGAGCATATGCAAATTAAGACAGTGTCGCAATATCTATATGTTAGCTAAAATATGGCAGAAACAGGACGAGATATGCCATGAATGTACTCGCAACAACATCTGTTGGACACTCCCTATATTACACTGCCAATGGATAATATTGAGAACACCCTCTGTTTACTATTACTACTGATTTATATTATTCTTTTCGAGCGAAATATCGCCTCTTTCGGTATCAGAGTTTTGCTGTATACAGGTTCCTAATAATAAAATAGGAACCTGTTGATAGATGCTGTTATATCGAATAGGAGCATGATCGTAACTTTGGGAGTGCCCCTATAGTTATGCTTTGAGATTATGATTTTGACCCTTGCAGTCTCGTGCGCTTTATGAAATTCTCCATGCTCTTATAAAATCCTTTCTGCTCTGAGAAATTCTTCGTGCACTTTCTAAAATGATTCGTGCTCTTTATAAAATCGTCATGCTCTTTATAAAACCATCTCTATAAAGCCAACTGCGTGATAGGATTGAAGTTGCTGGTTTGTATAGAGGTTCGAAAAATTTTGTCACATAATTTTCTCTCCGCCATTGCAGGTATCAGCTATTCCATGCAGACAAGGGCGACACTTGTAAATGGATGCAGCATTTGAAAAATTTGAGCGCGATGAGAGCTGCAATGGGAGCGCGATGAGAACTGCAAGAGGAGCACGATGAGATCTGCAATGGTAGCGCGATGTGAGCTGCCATGGTAGCGCGATGCGAGCTGCAATGGGAGCGCGATGCGAGCTGCAATGGGAGCGCGATGAGAGCTGCAATGGGAGCGCGATGAGAGCTGCAATGGGAGCGCGATGAGAGCTGCAATGGAAGCGCGGTGGGATCTGTAATGAGTGCACGATGGCCTGTAATGGAAACATTATGGAATCTGCTATGAAAGCGCGATTCTAACTTAGAAAGTGCATTTAAAAATATTGCTTTTATTAAACTTTTAATCTATATTTTACTGCATTTTTATAAAATGACACATAAATCTGTAACTTCAAACACAGTTACAAGAAAAAGCATGTACATAAATCATCCAGCAAAGAGGTTGATGTCATCGATAAAATTTGCATCGAAAATAATGTTTTGTCAAAATTTTCAATTAAAAAGAATAATTATCTAGAGTTAACTTCAGAAATAAACACGTCAAAATAAATGGAACGAATGTGCCTTCTTTTCAAAAATAATTATCACACTAGCATATTTCTTGGAGGATAATTACGATCAACAGTAACCTAATGAAGAACTTCCATAAATTCGTTAAACTAAAATTAACCGAAACCTGGAAAAATCACCCTTCGAGAATGAAAATATTTGAATATAATTAAAGCTTAATTGTCACGCTGATTAATGTAGCTATTTGCTAGTAACTTATCAAAAGAATCTTGAAAGCGTTTCCAGAATATTTTTCCTAGGGAAATACAAAATAATTTATTTTTACGTTAAGGTAATACAATTTATGAACATTTTTAAATAATATATTTCATAAAGCTGTGTTGCTTGTTTCGGTTTATTTTGCTTTGTAAGAATTATATAATTGATTAATGCGCTTGCTCATTGCAGGTATCAGCATTCGTGGACCGGTTTCGATCTTTTCAGTTGCCGTAAGCACAGAATAGCATATTCCGGCAATAAAAGTAAATAAAGTTCGGCAATAAAAATTAATAAACTTGCTATTAACCGCAATTGTGCAAATATCTATGAAGACCTATAAATTCAATTTTACCTCGCAGGTTGAAACTAATTTCATAAGGATGGAATACAACCGGCACAAGGAGATAATGCCCGAATTCATATTCACAGAACACACTTTACCGAGGGTGTCCCTAAAGTTAGACTCTTGGTCTCATAGATTCATTGTAGATACTATGAGCTCTATTTATACCTTGTCGATCGATAGAGGGCGCTGCTATAGCGGAGTGATAAACTCTATAGCTAAGATAATAGCATTTGTGGCTCCGCTACAGAAACACACTAAATCGATGGACGTCGAACTGCAAACGATCACCCTTGAAATATGGAAACAACACATTACTCTGCTTCGAGCTCCTTATCTCTCTTTACCACACAATAGTCAATTCTATTGTAAGTACCGACTATTTAGTGCTGAAGAGAGCTAAGAATAGAAACCGCGGTGTAAGAGCCGTTCTCCATTACTATAAACGAGCGAGGTGAAGTGCATTCTTCATTCCTAACAAAGCGAAGTCTATTCTCCATTCCTAACAAAGCGAAGTCTATTCTCCATTCCTAACAAAGCGAAGTTTATTTTTCATTGCTAACGAAGCAAAGTTTATTCTCCATTTCTAACGAAGCTAAGTCTATTCTCCATTCTTAACGAAGCGAAGTCTATTCGTCATATCTAACAAAGTGAAGTCCATTCTTCATTCCTAACAAAACGATGTCTATTTTCCATTCCTAACAATGCGAAGTCTCTTCTCCATTCCTAACAAAGCGAAGTCTATTCCCCATTCCTAACAAAGCAAAATCCTTTATTTCTTCCAAAGTGAAGTCCATTTTCCATTCCTAACAAAGCGAAGTCTATTCCCCATTCCTAACAAAGCAAAATCCTTTATTTCTTCCAAAAAAAGTGATGTCCGTTTTCCATTCCTAACAAAGCGAAGTCTATTTTTCATTCCTAGCGAAGCAAAGTCTTCTAATTTTTCCTAACAAAGCGAAGTTCATTCTTCATTTTTAATAAAGCGAAGTATATTCTTCATTCCTAACGAATCGGAGTCCTTCATTTATTCCTAACAAAGCGAAATCCATTATCCATTCCTAACGAAGCAAAATTCATGCTCCATTCCTAACAAAGCGAAGTCTATTTTCCATTCCCAACAAAGCGAAGTCCATTCTCCATTCCTAGCGAAGAGACGTCTATTCGCCATTCCTAATAAAACAAAGTCCTTTATTTATTCCAAACAAAGTTAAGTCCATTCTCCATTCCTAACAAAGCGAAGTCTATATTCCATTCCAAGCGAAGCAAAGCCATTTATTTTTTACTAACAAAGCGAAGTCCATTCTTCATTCTTAATAATGCAAAATATATTCATCATTCCTAACGAAGCGATGTCTATTCTCCATTTCTAACAAAGCGAAATATGTTCTCCATTCCTAACGAAGCGAAACTCATTCTCCGTTCCTAACACAGCGGAGTCTATTTTTCATTCCTAACAACGTGAAGTCCAGTCTCCATTCCTAACGAAGAGAAGTCCATTCTCCATTCCTAACGAAGCAAAGTCGTTTATTTATTCCAAACAATGTGAAGTCTATTCTCCATTCCTAACAAAGCGAAGCCTATTCCCCATTCCTAACAAAGCGAAGTCTATTTTCCATTTCTAGTGGAGCAAAGTCCTTTATTTTTTCCCAACAGAGCGAAGTACATTCTTCATCTTTACTAAAGCGAAGTATATTCTCCAATCCTAACGAATCAATGTCTATTCTCCATTTCTAATGAAGCGAAGTCAATTTCCCACTCCTAACAAAGAGAAGTATATTCTTCATTCCTAACGAAGCGAAGTCCTTTATTTATTCCTAACAAAGCGAAATCTATTCTCCATTCCTAACGAAGCGAAACTCATTCTCCGTTCCTAACAAAGCGGAGTCTTTTTTCCATTCCTAACAAAGCAATGACTATTCTCCATTCCTAACAAAGTAAAGTTCTTTATTTATTCCAAACAAAATGAAGTCCATTCTCCATTCCTAACAAAGCGAAGCCTATTCTCCATTCCTAGCCAAGCAAAGTCCTATATTTTTTCCAAACAAAGCGAAGTCCATTCTTTATTCTTAATAAAGTGAAGTATATTCTCCATTCCTAACGAAGCGATGTCCATTCTCAATTTCAAATGAAGCGAAGTCTAATCCCCACTCCTAACAAATATAAGTATATTCTTCATTCCTAAGCGAAGTCTTTTATTCCTAACAAAGTGAAATACATTGGCCATTCCTAACGAAGCGAAGTCCATTCTCCATTCCTAATAAAGTCTATTCTCCATTCCTAATGAAGCGAATTCCATTATACATTCAACATTTGTCTGAATTTTGTTATACACTTCATTCGAAAGCTACAATAAGTAAGAGGATGCAATTTCACATAGATACTTGAAATTGCACGCAGATTTTCAGAATCACAACTTCAAAAATCTGATGAGGACAGCACATGACTTTCCTTATATAATGCAATTAATTTACTACTTTTACAGTTAAAAAAAATAGATTATTTTTATAGTAGATATTTATATTCTTTCCAAGATATTGAATTTTCGTCAATAAGTCGCCAATTTCATTGATTTAGCCTTATGTTTATCCATTTGGCGAGTTTTTCATTAATTTAGCAACATTTAAAAAAGTCGCCAAGTTGGCGGCATTCCACCAAATTCGTCGCCAAAATCCCGCCCAGCGTTATGAGCGGTGAAATAAGTTATTTTTACATTAGATAAATGACTATTGGAGTTCAAATACAAAAGTATTACTCAAAGTATATTTTTTCATGAATGGAACGAGCTAGATCCACGAGAATGATGTCACCTAATTTTTCGCATGGTATTACATGAACATGGTATTACATAGTGAACATGTTTCTCAATAGGAAATGATTTTTTTATTTTATATGATTTTTTGATAATTTTTATGAAAAATGTGCAATATCTCGTGAACGGTTCGTGTTAGTGTTCTAAAATTTATGTCAATCGTTTTCTAATGAAAAATTACATAAGAAATGTTTATTTGTGTAACTTTATTAGTAGTTTGGATTTTTTAACGATTTTTTCAAAATTTCACTCGAAAATTTAGGGAGGTTCTGAACATTCGATTGCGTATAAAAACAATAGGCTTCCAGTGTTTACGGATTGCAATTTTTATACCAAATTTCGTTCAAATTGGTTCATTCGTTCGTCAGTTATCGTCTCCATAGTCTCACTGACACACACACATACTTTTATACACACTAACACACACAGACAGACATCACCTCAAAAATATTTGATTCGTGATCAGGGATGCTTGAAACTTACTCTCCCGTCGGAAACTCGAATTCGAATTTTCAACCCCGTCACAATACTTTCGTTATGTATATAAGGAAAGTAATAAAACGAACAGTAACAAGGCAAAACGCCCATTTTTAAGCTGTGCATGCTCACTACGCTTCCTACAAATAACAAGTAAGCAGAAACTTTAAAACAGCTAACCACAGAGTGTGCACTTTCATGCATTGTGGTTCAAACGTGCTCCTATATATTAAATACGTTTTTGCGATTTAAATGGCTTAGTTTGATTTTATTGATTTCCTGTATTATAATGTATTTAATTTAATATTAAATGTCTAAAATTTTATAGTCTATTTTGTATTAGGATTCTCAAGTATTGAAATTAATATTTTAAACTTATAATTTCATATATATTTACTGTTTGATTTAAAATCCTTCACTGTTCGCATACTTCATACATGAGTGCATTCAAGGCCGGAATTTTTGTTAGTATCTATATGGAGTCTTTTGAAGTAAGAAGGGAATTTGCTTAAAATTTAATGAGTTTGTTAATTCGCAACACGCTGCTTCATACCTAGTCAGGCTCTCCTGGTTAAATCTTTTCCAACAAAACTTAAAAGAAGAACTAAAAAGAGTTTTAGACTAGGTCGTTAAGATGGTCAGTTTCGTTAAGTCAAGGGCTCTTAAGACAAGACTCCTCAAACAAATGTGCCATACAAATATCTCGTCATGATACTTTAGGTCTCCATACCGCTGATTATCAAAGGATAAAGATTTTATGAAATGTTTTTAACTAAAAAATGAGCTATTAAGTATGATTAAAATCCAAAATCCACACTTTTTTCAGCTGCACGATGAGCAGTAGTGTGCAATATAAACCTACTTGGCTGATATTTTCAGTCGTTTAAACTATCTAAACGACAGCATGCAAGGAATCAAGCAAATGTGCGGACTTCAAGCGATCAATTTACCGGGTTCTTAAGAAAACTTAGAATATGCAAAAAGAAAAATCTTCAGATATTTCTCCTGACTTTGGCGGTAGATTCACACCGATGCGTGACATGCGAAGTAATTTTTAATCAGCTCCTAGCTCTTGAACCCAGCATGACAGACTATTTTCTCTCACTGTTGAAAAGTATGACAGGATGCGCAATCCTTATGCTGTGTCCCGAGAATCCATCACAAACCTCTTTTTAAAGAAGGAAGAGCAACTCGCAGAATTCAGTCAGCCCGAACACTTTAAACGAAATATGGCCAATTACCGCTTCCTAAGTTTTGGATGTCGGCAAAAGAAGAACACTCAGAAATCAGTAGAGGCAGTCACCTCAGTTACACTTTTCAGCCACCTACTTGTGCGAGCTGGACTTTTCGTCACTAACAAACATGAAAGAACAAGAAAGACGAGAGACTTCTCCCAGTTGAACAGGACATGTGTGTTTGTTTTCAATTCCAGCACAAATTGAACTTTCCATGAGAAAGGAAAAGCTCGAATTTCTCATTAATAACTCAACATTTTATTGTAATTCAATGTAATCCAATAAATCCGCTGTAAAATAAATATGTTTAAGCCCCTGAATATATTTCTTCTATTTTTCTATCAAATTAATATTGTATGAAACTATTTTAATTATCTTTCCAGCAATATCGCAAAGTCCTGGAAGATTCTTATCACCGCCTAGCAAATTTCGCGATATGACCGTTGAGAGCCATCGTAGTAGCTCAAATGTAGAGCATAGGCAGGTAGTACGACAATCCATGGTTCGATTCCCGGTTTTGATAGCAAGGTTCTTAACAATGGCACCCGAACGAATTAGCCCTGTAGGTGAGTGTAGTAATGTAAAGAATCTGAAAGTGACCCTCAAACAATTAGCAACGTATTCAGTGGACTCTGTGCACTTGGCCGCTAATTAAAAATACAGAGTCAACTAACAAGCAGGATACAAAACTTAGGTGAAAATAGTAGTTTCAGGACGCTAACTCGAGGTAAAAAGAGCAATAGCTGGTCAGTCAGATTGTCAAGTTGACAATCTGACATTAGAGTTTGGAGACTTCAGAGTTCAATTCGACGATAAGAGCTATCAATTTTGTCCCAGTAGCTCAACGGTAGAGCGTCGGTTGAACAGTTCAGAGATCCAGGGTCAGTTTCCCGTATGGAGCAGCAAAGCTCTTTACAATGGCGCCCGAACAGATCAACCCTGCATGTTAGTGCAAATATGTCAGAGGTCTGAAGACCCCAGACCGCGAGACTTACATATTGGGTTTAGAGTAGCTAGCTGCATGGCCGGGAAAGGATACCTCCTGCAATCAGGAGGCACCCAAGGTCTGCCATACCGTCAAACGAACATTTATTTAGATCTAAAAAGATAACAATTGATGAAAAATAATGTGATTAAACAGACAGTTTTACATTATATTTGAACTTGACAAGTAAGCCCATTTTTCAAAAATGCTAAAAGGGTTATTTCGAATATACATAAAAAGATCACTGAAAAATGAAATTTAGAGTGAGGTATAATAACATAATGAAAAATAGATTAAAATTAAAGAAAATATTAAAATTTTAAAAGTAAAATTTAGAAAATATATAAAAAGAAAATATACGAAAAAGAAAAAACGATTAGGCATATGAAAAAACAAAAAAAGAAATTTAGAATAAAATTTAGAAAAGAAAAATTAGAAAAAACACAAATAAAAAGGGTCAAAAGAAAAAGAAAGAACCGAAAAAATAAGAACAGTTAACATAGCTTTTTTTTTTTTTTTAAGAATGTTAGTGCAAAGATGTCTGAGGCCTGAAGATCCCAGACCATGCGACTCACATATTGGGTTTAGAGTAGCTATCTGCACGGCCGGGAAAGGATACCTCCTTCATTCAGGAGGCACCCAAGGTCTACCATCCCACCAAACGAACTCTTATTTAGGTCTAAAAATATTACAATTTATAATAAATATTGTGATTAAACAGACAGTTTTACATTATATTTGAACTTGCCAAGTACGTCCATTTTACAAAAATGGGAAAATGGTTATTGCGAATATAGATAAAAAGGTCATTGAAAACTGATATTTAGAGTGAGGTATAATAACATAATAAAATATAGACTAAAATGGAAGAAAATAATAAAATTTTAAAAGTAAAATTTAGAAAATATATAAAAAGATAATATATCAAAAGGGGAAAAAAAATGTGGCGTATGAAAACAAAAACAGAAATTTAGAATAAAATTTAGAAAAGAAAAAATACAAAGATGTCTGAAGACCCCAGACCGTGCGACTCACATATTGGGTTTAGAGTAGCTAGCTGCACTGTAAATGTGTAGTAGATGTCTGAGGTCTGAAAGTGACTCTAGTACGATTAGTACCGATTCAGTAGCCTCTGAAAGATGGAGCCCTTATTTCAAATTGAGAGGATAACGACTGCACAGGATACTATAACATGGGTAAAAATAGTAGTAGCAGGAGGCTAACCTAAGGTGAACATAGCAGGAGGTGGTCAGTACGACTGGCAATTGCCCGCCAATCTGACATTAGAAGGTGGAGAATGCCACTTCGATGATAAGAGCTTGCAATTTTGTCTCAGTAGCTCAACTGTAGAACGTAGGGTGGCCAGTATGAAAACCCGATGTTCGATTTCCAAATGATGCAGCAAGCTTCTTCACAAGAATAACTAATTATTTTTCTATTCTTGTTGTACATCATTTTATTATATTTTAAATGTCATTATGCTATGTAGTCACTTCAAAAACAAGTTGCCTGCTTCATTATTAAGATTTCTGTTAATTAGTTATAGTTTAAAATATTTTAAATTAGGTTATGGTGTAGTCATCATTCAAAATCCTAATTATCCAGCGATAAATTAAGAAAGAAAAGCGTTGCACACAAAGGTTAGTTTTTTTTTTAATAATTATCATTCATTCATATTTTTAGTCTGCCATAATTACGGTTGATGAAACCGTAACAGAATAAAAAAAATTCCATAAATTCGTTCAATTAAAATGGCCTGCATCTCGAAAAAGCATCGCTTCGAACATGACGTTTTTAAAATATAATTAAACCTTAATTGTCACGCTGATTAATGCAATTATCTTTAAATAACGGGTCAGAAGAATTTTAAATCATCTCAAAGAGACATTGTTCAATGTGTGTTTGGGAAAACACTTTAATATCAAAAGAATACAATTTAAAAATTTTATTTTCTTTAACATGCATGCCATGCTTAAAGGTTAAGTATGGTGGTGGGTAAGAAAAGCTCGACTTTCACATTTCAGTGAACTTAGAGGCTCAATAATCAACACTTTTGAGTGAATAGTAATTAATTGTTTTTACTTTGTCATACTATAAAATATAGTATAGACAAAGTAGGTTTTTTACAAAAATGTTCCATTTTAAAAATTTAACGTCAATATATGTTTCAGGACTTCCTGAACACGTTTTGACTATTTTTAGAGTGATGTTCGTCGTCGATTTCTTGTCTACGCGATAAATACCACAAATGTTAATAAATTTTCACGAAATATTTTGCTCCGATCATCGTTTATATCTAACATTAAGGAATATTTATACCGTGTTTTAAACCAAATGTAGCCATTTTCGTTAACGAAATAAAAATGTTTCAAAACATGTACGGTTTCCATAATGAAATTTTAAGCTATTTTTGATAGACAGAACTTCCATTAAATATGTAGACATCACCTTGAGACGAATTCACCTACGTTAAATGTGTTGTTGTTATTGAAATCCAGACCGTCCGATCTACCAGAAAGGTGTAAGGTAACTATTTGAACAGCCGGGAAGTGCCACCCATTTTAGACCGGAACCCAGTGGGTGAGGCATCCACAGGGACCATACCCTCCTTCCCTTAGTACAAACCTCTCGAAAGGACTTACGGACCCACATGTTTAACATGATCGTACTCCGCGTGAACACGGTGGCAGTTTTGGAGTGGTGGGAATCGAACCCAGGCCTACAGAGTGCAATTCCCGCGCGCATACTACTGGGCTCCCGCGCCTCTACGTTAAGCGTATTGTTGACACTCAGACCGTCCAACCTACCTACCAGAAAAGTGTAAGGTAACTGTTTGGATGACCCGAAAGTGCAACCCAATTTAGATCGGAACATAGGGGGGGGAGGCATCCACAGGGACTTACCTTCCTTCCCCTACCACCAACCTCTCGGAAGGACTTACGGACCCACATGTTTAACGTGATCGTTCTCCGCGTGAACACGACTACGCTAAACGTGACTGGCAATTCATAGAATTTCATAAATTCTTAAAATTTATAATCAATCAATCAGCATTACACACCGCAAAAATTGCAAATGTTTTAAATAGCGAATTTAGAAATATGTATTACAAATACGTTGCCTTCATAAAGTTTTAAAAAACAATTCAGTAGAAAGGATTTTTAAATTATTGTATCATATGTAAATCATCTGAAAACTTACTGAAAACTCATAGGCTGTGACAAATTATTGCATCACACCATTTTCATTTCATAGATATTCAAATGAATCTCACTTAAAGCGTAACACGGTCTAATAAAAAAAAAATAAGAAAGATCAATCATGCATAAAGCAGTGGTTATGAAACACTTTCCAACTGAAATGTAATTTTATTTATTAAACACCTCTAAAATACGATACATTCAGCGCTGATATATTTTAAATTATCATGGTACTGCAATATTTCATTATATTTGAAAGTTTAAAACTTCATTGAAAAAAATGAACTTTATTCATATGATGTCATCGATATATAAATCGTTTGGCTCTATATGTAAAAGCACTAAATATTTATATCACTTTTATTCCAGACTCCAGAGCTAAATAATTTTGCGTTAAATAATTCAGCAATTATTATATAACTCAACTTACAATCCCTTGTTTACATTCTTCAGTCATTAAAATTAGACTTCGTTGTAGAAATAATCAAAGTTTGATGACCATTTAAACTCAAAAATATTATAATTACGTTGTCACAGAATATAGAGGTCTAGAAACTACGCAAGAAAAAACGGTTTTAGAACGAATACAACACCAAATGTAAATTTAAAAGAACTTTCAAAATTTTGATTTTTACACTAGGAAAAAAAGATGGATGCCATATTTTATTTTGATCCGTTCAAATCATATGGGTCGAAAACCCAGACCGTCCGACTCGTCCTGGGACATGAGCAGCAATTAGGACGGCCGGTAAACATATAATATGGGTGTAATTTTATTTTAATTTTTATTTAAAACTACTGAACATATTTTAAAATTTTTGTTTTATATATTTTATGGGATGATTTGAATATTTCCTAAAATGTTCGAACCAATTTGTTAATTTTAACTTGCTTAAAACATGTTTGCTTTAACTTTGCTTTAAGCAATTTGTGAATTTTAGATTCCCTTACAAAATGTTTGAAAAATTAGGTCTCATAGGGTTCAATGTATTTCAGTTTTCATCCCGGTTTTAATCCAAAACTAATTGAATGATATTATTCAATTACTTTCCCATATGTCCCACAGACTGTCTCAAAAACATACTAAAATTTAATTTTGATAAAGTCATTTTCACCGCAGTTATCATGCGAACGGACAGGCAGGCAGATAGAGGGAACAAAGTCATAAACACTTTTCAACTCTGTTGTGAACTGTTAAAAACTAATTCTTTAACTAGCCATATTGTAAAAACGTAATATGTCAAATAATTTGTCTCTATTAATTTCAGTAAAAATGGAAATAAATATATTTATTTCATTGCTTACGTTCTAAGTAAAAAATAATAGATGACTGCACTGTAAAGCTTATAATATATAAACAAAAATGTCCTGATGTATCAGCTAATAAAGCTCAGAATCAGCTAATAAAGCACGTATCAGCTAATAAAGCTCAGCTAATAAAGCTCAATGACATCATACGATTTGCATCAAGTGCCTTTTGTTCACAGCAAAACTAAAGTTAAGATGTAGTACTCATATAAATGTATAATTTACCCGAGTTACTTTTGAAGAGCAATGCGTCAAACTAAGTCAAAAGTATATTTTGCTTTTTAAATAATTAATATTTTATAATACTCTTAATTCGGAAAAAATAAATCCAATCGACAACGGAACAAATAACATTTACATATTCGATAAATCAAAAGTTTACCAAAATTTGTGAAGGATCGTCTTTTAGAGAATGCAAATATTTAAATATATTTTAAACTTAAAAACTGCAATAGTTAAATCAACGGTTAAGTAAAAAGTTGAGACAAAAATTTTATGGGGATTGTAACGTACTGTTACTAGCTCAAAAAAACTGCCTGTGCTTACGAAAACTGCCATGAGAGGCAAATATACTTTTCTCATCCACACGCCCAGTGTCCACCAAATTCATGTATAAGAGAAGGTTTGGATTTTCACAGCTGTGGTGCTGGAGTTGTGAAATATGACACCGGGAAAGGGAATCTTTGGCCTGCGTTTCGGTTTTCGGACGGATGGACCGCCCCCGCAGAGCCGTGATCCCTGACCTGCCAACGGAGGGAGGAGAGAAGACCCTTTTTGGAAAGATGAGTTCGATTTTAGAATTCGACGGAGCTAGTCGCTTCTCCTTCTGCAGCTCACGAACCTGAGTTCGGCCGAGAGCCGACACTTACAAGGAATATGCTATTACAATTGCCAATTTGTACATAGTTGTAAATATTTCTTTTTTATGCATTAAAGTCTTATTTTAAAAATTTTAATCTGCTGTTCCTCGTGTGCTCCTCGGCACTACAACGCTACTACGGTACAGGATTTAAAACTAATTGTAGAATTATGTGTAGCAAATTATTGTTTCTAATGGAGAGTGCTATTTAACTGTATTTTAAGATATATTGTATAAAATTATAGAGTTTGCATAAGCTTTTCAAAACCTTGTATATTATTAAAATTTCAATAATTGCTATATTATTTTAACAAATCGTCAAACCGTTCCAAAAATAGCAAAAAACCAAATCTTCCTTAAAACATTGTATTAAACAAATCAGTTAAGATAACAACCAATTTTGGAAGACAAGAAGGAACCCCTTCTGTAAGATACAAAGACAAAATAATGAGTTGACATGTTACTCTATTTTTGTGTACTGAAGAAGGAGGTAGTTTTTGTCTACCGAAACCCATTTAATACCATTAATGATTTAGTTTATGATGTGTTATAATGAAGATTTTACTTCATAGTTACTGTATTTTATTTACTGTTTCTAATTACTGTATTTTATTTACAGGTTTTAGTTACTGTATTTTATTTACTGATTTTAGTTACTGTATTTTATTTATTGGTTTCAGTTATTGCATCTGAAACCACTAAATAAAATTCAATAACTAAAACAGTAAATAAAAGACAGTAACTACAAACTCTAAATAAAGTACAGTATTTTATTAAATGTTTTCAGTTACTGTTTTTTATATACTGAGTTACTGCATTTTATTTACTACTTTCTGTGTTTCCTTTACTGTTTCTGTTACTGTATTTTATTTACTGTTTTTAGTTAGTGTAATGTATTTTAACTTATTGTAAATTATTGCATTTGACATATTTGGCACAATTATGGATGGCGGATGAGAGGTAATATTTTGTAACTTTACGCAGTATTATATCAAGCCTATCCTTCTAGTTATATATTAGTTATTAATATCACATTATTAAATTACATGAAAATCTTTCAAACAGATTTGATATCCAATTTTATTCCATGTGTCTGCAATTTAAAGAAAAAAGCACATTTATTTCACAATATGCTTGAAGACAGAATTTACGTTAATGATAAATATCTGTTGAACCACTACCCTCAGTTACTGTTGTTGTTGATGAGACCCAGAGCGTCCGACCTACCAGAAAGGTGTAAGGTAACTGTTTGGACGGACGGGAAGTGGTGCCACCCAATTTAGACCGGAACCCAGTGGGGGAGGCATCCGTATCCTCCTTCCCCTACCCCCAACCTCTCGGAAGGACTTACGGACCCACATGTTTAACGTGATCGTACTTGGCATGAACATGGCGGCAGTTGTGGCAGGGTGCAAACCACCCGGCTACCGCGTCCGAAAAGCGCCAGCAGCACGCGTCGTTCCCAGGTAGTCACCCACCCAAGTACTAACCGCGCCCGATGCTGCCTGACTTCGGTGATCTAACTAGAACCGGTGTTTGCAACACGGTACGGCCGTTGGTCCTACCCTCAGTTACTGTGTAAAAGTATGGCAAACCGATGGAGGTTTTACGTGACTTAATTCACTGCAAGCCTGACATCTCCATTTGATGATGGATCATCCATCATTCGGAGAACGACTCCTAATTTGAATGATTATTTTTCGACGTTCTCATCAGAAACTACATCAATCTGCACGCAATATTCAACCCGACAAAAAATGTCTCCACTCACTCCATTCTAGAGATTTGGTGGGACAAACCTTTTTTCAAGTCATTTTTTTTTTCAGAATGAAGCGATCATGAGAAATGGAGAAAAATAATATAGAGAAGCATAAGCTTCGGTTGCTATAGCAACTGTCGATTAACCGGTGTTAGCAACATTACTAAGCGTGTCGCTCTTGAAATCTACTCCTCATTTTTTTATTGAGCTAGTAATGGTGTATGCAATACATCCTATTAACGTGTAACTAACCACAATTTCCGATTATTTTAGAGCAAGGAAAAATTGATTGTTCTATTTTGCATTCAGAAGGAAAAATAATTAGCGCCGAATGGCAAATGAGATACCTTGACAAACAAGATAGGATCTAAGGACACTTTAATTTTGAAGATTTTTTAATAGAGGTAAGAAGGAGATAGATACATTAACTATGGTAGTGTACGTGTTTTTACTTCCATTGACTCTAGTTACTTTATTGCATTTTTGTTTTATCATACTGCTGTATAAAATAATGGACTAGATCACAACGTTAAATGTATTGTAAGTAAAGTTAAGTAAGCAGATATATGTATCAGAAATATTTGGATATATTTCTTTAGTGCGAGAAAGCGTGTACCTAAATACCCAAATGAGCGCAAGACTATGCCGGCAAAATCAAAAATAGCTAAACGACAGACCTAATATATTAGCTCCACCTAGTGTGGCAAAAAGGAACTAAAACAAGAAAAATAGGGAATCAAAAAAATAGCAACTTAAGAAACAAACAAAAACAAATGCAAGAAGCAAACAAAACAAATAAATAAAATTCAGAGTATATGAACTATACATACGGGGCAGAAAAAATAAATTTAAAAAAAAATCTGATGTGGGCAGCACATGACTTTCCCTGCAGACTTATATTCACGTTCTCCTTATTTAATTAAATTTATTTCACTTTTAATTCACTTTTCGGTCTCATTCGGTAACCAGACTTATTTTCAAAGGTGGCGTAGAGAAAATAAGAGAAATTAAAATATCTCGAGAACGGCTAGTCGTAGTGTAATGGGGTTGGTCTTATTCTTTTCGTCGTTAAAAATTACGTATTAAACGAGCATTTAATGGATGTATTTGAGTATACCTAGTTCTTTAGTCTAGATTTTGACGATTTTTGCGGGCCATTTTGCAAGAAAAAGCAGGTTATTTTTTCCGAATCGTATCAAAATCTAATCAGCACCAGAGCAACCCAGAAATGACTCATCTACCGAATTTTGTGAAATTCGGTTTATTAGTTTTTCAGTTAGAGCGGATACAAGCTTTTGCGGGCCATTTCGCAAAAATAGGCGGGTTCTTTTATCCCGAATCTTACTCAAAACTAATCAGCACCAGACTCGCCTACAAGTGACTTACCTATCAAATTTTGTGAAATTCGGTTCATTAGTTTTTTAGTTACAGTGGATACAAAATCTGCACAGACAGACACACAGACAGACACACAGACAGACACACAGACAGACACACAGACACACACACAGACGTCACGCTAAAAATGTTTTTTTCGTATTCTAGAGGTTTCGAAACGTGTAGATCCGTCGAAAACTCGAGTTGCGATTTTCGACATGATTCCAATACTTTCCCTGTACATTACTATGTATTGCAGGGAAAGTAACAAAAATTGGGCACGTTCATAATCCATATCTCGGAGAAGTATAAAGTCATCGACAACTCATTAACCCTATTACTAGAATTTTTGTGGATATGAAAAATTTCAAGGATATTTAAAAAGAAAACTAAAGAACATGTTTGAATAACAGAGGCAGAAGAAAAATCAAACAGCTGGCTCGTCTTCCAACAATGATTGTCGATAGAAGATTTATTATTTCCTTGGTTTTCCAGAAATTAAGGAATTAAAAAAATCTATCTCAAATCATGAATTAAAGAAAAAAATCGAAACATTTCCGAAAAGTACATCTGTTTATTTAACTTGTCTGCGCTGCACTTTACGTTGTGAAATTGTGCACGAAATCGCATTCAATATTTGCAGCTAAAAGTATTATTTTAACGAAATGTTTTTACTTTGAGATTTTGACAGCAGAATATTAAAACATATTTTTCTTTAATGAAAACATTTTGAATCGAAAAACACATTGTAAACCGGATAAAACATTGTAAACACGATCAAGGGTGTATGGACAAGTTAACCCAAGAACGATTGATTGTACTTCCATGTCATTTGTATGTGAATAAATACATTATGTGAAAAACTAGAACAAATTAGATTATTTCGTGTTTTATGTGATTAGAATACGATTTATTCGAAATTCGAGATCTTCATCGCAGTATTTCGTGTGGGAAAACAACGATCTATCCCGAAACAATGGTTAAGGCACAGTCAATGAGCAAAATGTAAACTGCAAAATTGATAGTTTCAACTGAAGAGTTAGGCATAAGAACCAAGTGCGTCCGTTTTTGGTGAGTTTCACTTTTTATTGTTAACTGATATGGAAAATATCATCCTCAATTTATTGCAACAACGATGTATATCCGTTTTGTCTACTTTTTGAGATATGTACTGAAAACAGTTACTTCAGTTAAAAGTTAAGACAACCAACTCAAGATAAAAAAGAAAACAGACTCAAAGATATCATAAAACTTACCACGTCCTACGTATACTTCCTAGTTTCTACTTCAGTTTAGGCCAGAAGCGCAAACAGGTGAATGTCAGATATCAGAAGCTGATGACGAAGCCATTTGTTACGTATGTACTGTTACTAAATCGATTACGGACCAGAAGAGTAACTTAACGACTGCTTTCATTTAAATGACTGTGCAATAAAGCTACATTTTGATGTAAAACACGATTACTTTTAATATTAATGAAATAATCATATAAATCCATCTCACATTTTAGTTTTTCTTGGAACTAAAATAACAAACAAATATTTTTCGCCTACGAGAGATTGTTAACTTGGATTTATTTTTGTTAAATGTGGTAATTGCAACAAAATATGACAGAAGAATTTTCTTTGGCTCTCCTGAAAACTTACAATGTTGAACTTACATGGTTCTCTCATCCACCCCATCAATTATGCTATGGATATAATTTGTGTTATATTGAGCATTAAATCACTTTTGAACAAGAGTGAAACTATGTGTTGTGAGACCAGGATTCACATAGATAATTTTGGAAGTGGATTTATGCTATCTAGCAGGCCAGGCAATGGCATCAGACTGCAAAACGCCAATATATTGCTGCCCATGACCCTAAGGGTCAGCAGGTGCCATAAATAAAGGGGTTTCAAGTACAGGTTGGATCAAGCCAGAGCAGTTACTGGAGGCTAAAGTAAAAACCATGGAATTGGTTAAAATGTTAACCAATATGGAAGTGTTACCACGTAACCCTGGGGTCAACCAATGGTCGCCGAAGAGGCGTATCAGACCTCAGGCAAAAGGAGGTGACAACCGATAAAATGTTCTACAGATTCAGATATGAGGGTATTATATTCAGAGTGACATGAAAAAGACAGATCAGAACATATTTAGATGAGATGAGTTGTAGATCCTTCAAAATAATGTAGTGAGGGATGAGTAAAATTGGTGAAACAGCTAAGACATCCATTTAAATATTCATGAAGCTACGCGCACGCAATGTTGATGTGTCAGCGTTCAGACGAGAGTCAGTAGTGTGTCGTCAAAAAATGGAGGCAGATGTTTCCGAGGAGACAATGTGCAATAGTAAGTTTTGCGAGTGCCTATATGAAAGGCATTAGGCTGTGTGTCAATGACCAAAGACAAAATTAGAGGTATGCACCTGTCAAATTCTGTAAAAGGTCATAACCAGTTTTATAATAATAACTTACCTGGTCTCACATGTCCAATCTCCTTCGTAATTATATGTGGTAATTGTTGTGATTAATTTATTAGTGAATAGAATGGTCTTAATAAATAATGTTATTTTAAAGTTAAAATGAGTGCAGTTAATTGTGAGTAGTATTATGTTAATATATTTTATTCCAGAAGCTCGTACTAAAGATAGTAATGGTGAGTTAAAGCGGCACAATGCAATGTTATACAACTTACGGTGAACGGCCATGTTCTAGAGTTCAAATTTAATATGTGCTTTGCATTCTTTTTCTGTCTAGTACCACGTGTGTATTAAAGCTACACTTATTAACATAAATCTGACAAATGCATTGAATTCATAGACAACGTGACATATATGTTATCAAATAAGAAATTAAAAGTTTTTTACGCAAATTTTAAATTGCATAACCCTCTCGTATATAAAGATATACAGCTTTGTATTCTGATAATCATTATGGTTCAAGTGACGTTAGACAGTATGGCAACCGAAATTAAATTTAGGTTAAGTTATAAGTTTAAGTTATATTAATTGTTTATCTTTATTTTTAATGATTATAAGTGCGTTGTGCTTAAGCAATAACCCTCCAATTATTTTAACTTAAGTGTGAGTCCTGTAAAGGAATTCATTAATCATTATTAAAAGATTAGACTATTTAAAACTTAAACAATATCATTTATTAACAACATAACTACTTATTAACTTCCAATACATTATATTACTCTTAAAATAGACTGGGATGGAGACATGTGAGACTATTTGAACCAATATCTAAATATTCATTAACCGTTGAATTGTTGATGACACATACCTTGAGTTTTGGGCCTTGTTGGGAACCGTGGTCGAATTCGTCTGTAGTTGTTCTCTCCATGTCATGATGATACTCTCACTACTTGAAATCTGCTAATCTTACGATGATACTTGTCGTCATCTTACTTGTTCATGTTGCTAAGTCAGAATGCTGATGCCTCTAAGTAATGATTTCTCTAATACTCAAATCTTTCTATAACTGCTTCTAAGTCATCTTACTTGTTCATGTTCTACTACTATCTATTATAAAATACTCATACTAATACTGCCGTTAATACTAATACCCCAACAATCTTAATACTAAACTGCCGATTCTCGGATCCAAACTTGAGGTCCACTCGGTGGGGGGGGGGGGGGGGGTGACTCCTTCTTACTTCTTCCATGGCACTGATTGACCACTCCTCACCCAATGGCACGACTGTACTTTCAGTCCGGCCCAACTCTTATATGGCCTCCTAAATTTACTGTCCTTTGACCTAAAAGTTCAAGTTCTCATAAAATTCGGCGCCAGCCAGACTAATGCTTTGTTTGCCTTTAAGGACAGCATAAATTTCACATAAACTTTTCTCACTACACGTGAGAACATATTCTGGTCTCACAGACAGTTTAGACTATAAATATACATCAGAAAATTGATTGGATTCGCACTCACACTCCAAAGAGTGAATTGCAGGGTGTCTTTTAAAGGCAAGTATTCCGAAGCGATAAAAATATGACTCTTTCATTTGGATTCATTGATACGCTTTCGATATTCTGGAAAATGAATTTACTGTTTCGCTTAATTATGCACGTATATGTCCACTTGGGAACAAGATTATAAATGGAGTCAAAGTTCAAAATTAAAACACTTTACTAGAAAATAGCATAAAATATATTTAAAGGTCTCAGCAGATTTAGTAGCATTTCTCAGGGTAAAGATAATGGTCTTTCTAAAAAAAGGAAGATGCCTAAAAGCAGAAAACTGCTCCTTTCACTAGGAAAAACACTGTTGCCACTCCATAATCAATAAACAAAACAGCCAGACAAATATCAAACAGTGCAAAACGATAACCAGAAAGAAACATATTCACCAAAACGTAATAGAATGGAACTATTGGTATACAATAATATAGAATTAGTAAAATTTAGAAAATAAATAGACTGATCACAAAAGAAAATGATAAACTAAAAAGTTACAAATTCACTAATTAACAAGTTCGGAAAAATAAATGAGCCGCTGCATTGGAAAAGGGGAAAACTCACCAATTACAAATAGCGAAAAATAACTGGTTTCAAAATTTAAATAAGAAAACTTTTCAAACTGTTGTAATACACTGTAAAATAAAAGTAACCGTGAAGTATAAATAACTGTACTGTAAAGTAAAATATTCGTTAAAGAACATAATACGATACATTAATTAATTTGATATAGACTATGATTTAACGAAGTTTTTACTTTAAAGGTAAATGAAAAAAAATAATGAAGTTTATGCTTTTTTAAATTTTTAGTTAATTTTAACAGTAGTTTGAACAATTTTATATAATAACTGTCCAATGTGTTTGTATCTTTCCAAATCCTGCAAAAGTCCACAGATGATCCAGAAGATTGAAGGTAGATTTTCGATGTCCCCTTTCGGGAAAGAAACATGAGGGTTTCAAAAAGTCCTTCAGACCATTTAAGGTCCCGTCAGTGGGCCGAAAAATATTTTTCAAAACTTCCGGGTAACTTAAAAGAATACATCTTTGCACATTTATTGTATCAACCACGAAATACATAAGAAACAACAGAAACAGATTTTTGATTTCTGAGAGGACAACCAAACTAGAGGAAGGATGGGAATCGTTCCAAGACCCCCCCCCCTACACACACACACATCACCAACACCACCACCCCTTCCTCCTCTAAACAAAAATGCTGAAAATTTACAAACTTACATTATCGACCACGAGACAGAATATTATCGAGCTAATTTTTCATTAAGATTACCAATTTCAACACTAAAGCGCCATATAATGTTTAAAACACTAAAATTAATTTGAAAAGTTGCAAGTTGATGCTTTAATAGTGTGATTTTCCCAGCTTTTGACAGTCTTAAATACTAGCTATTTTAAACGGTCAACACATTGCCGGATATAAAATCTAACAAGAAATATCAATCATGCATAAGGCATTGATTATGAAGAACTTTCCAATTGCAATGCAATTTTATTTAAACATCTCTAAAATGCGATACATTCAGAGGTGATGTTAAATAATCACCGTACTACAATAATTTATTTTACTTAAAAACTTAAAACGATGGAGGTAAAAGTACTTTCTAAATCCATTAAAACTTCATCGAAATAGGCAATGCTACAAAATCGTCTGCTTCTCTATGTAAAATCAATGAATATTTTATTTATATCACCTATATTCCAGACTCTAGAGCTAGATGGTTTTGCGTTATACAAATTCAGCAATTCTTCATCTTATAGCTTGATTTGTTTACATTCTGCATACGTTAAAATTAGGCTTTGTTTTAGAAAATTGAAGTTTGATGATCATTTAAACCCACAAATATTGTAATTGCGTTGGCAAAGAATATAGATACACAGGAAATAAACAAAAACAAAGCAGTTTTAGGACGGATGCAACACTCAATATAAATTTAAAAGAACTTTCAAAATCACGATTTTGACACTGGAAAAAAAGATGGATGTTCTATTTTACTTTGAAGTGTGTCACGTGATCTCTTCATATAATATGGGTGTAAATATTATTTTAATTTTTATTTAAAAAACTATCGAACATACGAACATATTTTGATCAAATTTTTCTATATATGTTATGCGATACTTTGAATATTTCCTAAAATCCTCAAAGCAATTTGCGAATTTTAATTTCGCTTAAAAAATGCTTGAAAAATTAGATCCCATAGGGTTCAATGTATTTCACTTTTACAACTCGGGTTCAATTCGAAACTAATTGGGTGATATTATTCATTTACACAATCCCATAGGTACCACATACCGTCTGAACAGCATACTAAAATTTCATTTTGATAAAGTCATTTTTACGGCAGTTATCGTGCGAACGGACAGACAGACAGGATGACCAAAGTTATAAGCACTTTTCAACTATGTTGGAAAATATTAAAAATATTGGATTTAAACAGTATCTATTATAATTCTACAAAATTAAAAAAATAATGTTCAAATTATGTTGGAGATAGGATCATTCTGAGCCATCTTATGATCTGGAAAATTACTTTTTAACACAAATATAACACATTATTTCTCTCTTGCTGAACTGTTTCATTTAATAATCCCATATATTTTGTTTGCTTTTCCAAAGTATTTCTTTACGGTATAGCAAACGAGTTTCCGACAGCCTGAACGGAATTCGAAATGGCCATATTTCCTGCGATGGCGAAGTTTTCTGGATCGTTAGATATCAATTTTGGCCATCTTTCTTCTATTTTTATTCGTCTAGAAATCCCTGGGGCAGTTTCAGGGCAATATCTACTTTATCAATATAGATCATGTTTGTCTCAAGATAGTTAGGTCAATACTTGATATGATTGTTTGCTATACTATATATACAAAGCCAATATTTCTGTTCATTTATCATGCTTGACGACAAACTTGGAACTTCGATGACACATTTGGTGAAATTTCATTATTGTCATTTGTTGCAAGTTTCAGAGCAATATCTACTTTATCATAGATAAAATCAAGGACAAAGCGTTTTAAAAAACGAAATGTCTTTTATTTAACACATCCTAAAAGACGTACAAAACATATATGAAAAACTGCCAGAGTGCTTTCAGACGTATATACGCCCTTCATCAGTGGCTACATGAATAGTAAAAACATGCAATGTTTATATATAGAGAGACCAGTTTAAAGCAAATTTGCATAAAATATAAAATGGAAAATGAACTTACTAAAAATAATACAAGAAATATACACGGAAATTACAAAATAAGTTTAAACGCTTACGAATTTTAAAATATTACTTGAAAAGAACTAATACAAATTTTAGAAAAACTTCAAGTTTGATATTCCTGAGAGTGACTTCATAAATAACTTTTAAGAGGTTTGAATAGCATAGAGTCGAGAATGAATCGCCAAGCATAACTTAAAATTTGAACAGGATCAAAATTACAAATTGATTTACGATAAATATAAATAAACAGGGATTCTTAAAGAAGAATACTGGTCTCTATATATATTTTATATTTTATGCAAATTTGCTTTAAACTGGTCTCTCTATATATATACATTCCATGTTTTTACTATTCATGTAGCCACTGATGAAGGGCGTATATACGTCTGAAAGCTCTCTGGCAGTTTTTAATATATGTTTTCTACGTCTTTTAGGATGTGTTAAATAAAACACATTTCATTTTTTATAACGCTTTGTCCTTGATTTTATTTATTGAATACAGACGTGATACCAATCTTGATTATCTACTTTATCACTGATGTTTGTCTCTAGATAGTTGGGTCAAAGTCTGATATAATAGTTTGCTATACTATACAAAGTCAATATTTCTGTTTATTTTTCATGCTTGGCGACAAACCTGGTAACTTTGATGACGCATTTGGCAACATTGTCGACTCATTTGGTAAAATGTCGTTTTTTTCATTTGTCGGAATTATAAAAAGTTGAAAAGTTCTAGAATCTAGCAATTGTTTAAGAACTAGTTAGGGCGTTTAAGAACGTAATTAAAAAACTTTCCATTCAGAATATATTAGAATTCTCATATTAAGAAAACCTAATATCTTTGAATATCTTTTGTTGAGCTTGGCAAAAATGTTGGCGAACTTGGCGACAGGTTAGCTATAATATCGTCAATATAGCAATGTTTGGCAAATGATGGCAAGTTTAAAAAATGCAATATATCTGTGAAAATTAAATTGAATATCCTTAATGATCCCTGTCGCTTTGTGGAAATTACTAATTTAATATACTTTATTCAAATTATTGTAAATTTCATTTTTCATGGAACAGGTAAGTTTTATGAGAGGTCATATAGGATTTGCGTTTTATTAGGGGGTTGTAAAGTAACTGTTTTATTGTGGGTTTACTTAGTTATGTTTCGTTAAAGGGTTAACTAATAATAATTAATAACATGTATTGGAAGAAAAGGAAAATATTTTGAAAAATTGCCATAGATCGCCAAGTTGGCAATGTTTCACCAAATCTGCCACGAAGGTCACATGTAAACTAACCAGGACGACATTGAGTGATAGCTTAATTCTCTACAATAACTATTATTTTGAAAATAGAAAATGTTGTTCTTATTTTGAGAATTTTAAAAACAGAGAAAAATGGGTACAATTAATTGCAATACAATGAAGAAAGTGTGAGTACAAATATTCTCTATACATTCAAACTTTGGAAAATTCTTCCACATTAATACATACCCTATAAATTTACCCATCATAAATCCTGAAATAGATTATCCGTGACAGCACTACCCTCTCGATCCATAAAATATGTTTGAACATACCCCAAAACATTCGATTTATATTTTATTGATGATGCTGATATATATGTAATAGAATTGCATTCCCTAATTTAAGTAATTCGTTTCTGAAGAACACAGACTGAGAACATAATTTGAACTCGACTGAAAGAAATCTACATTAACTGAGAACCGGGAGATTAAAAGGTTTCGTATTCGCATTTTTTTTATTTCTTTGCAATTCATAGAATATTAGAATGAATTACCTGGGGTTGCTCGACTATTAAATAAGCGTGGCCCTTGTAAATAATGCAGATAAATATAACACCACTCATTTTCCACATCACCTGTTTTGAATTAAAATCATCCCCAACTTTCGTTTCAATCCAAATCCGCCAGTTTCGTCGCATGTGTAATCGCGCATAACACTTGCGCACAGACATGCGCACAGACGTTCACTCTTGAGACGTCCACCACAGAGTCAGACGTCCTTCGCGAGTGGAGTCGAAGATATAAATTTTTATTCTTCCGTTTAAAAATTAACAACAAATCAGAAAACAGAGTAATTATATTTATTTATTTATTAGAGCGATTGAATAATAACCAATTCCAAATATTTACGAAAAATTATAAAAATAAAATCACCAAAGCAGTTAAACTACGGCTACCGTGCCAAGAAAAGGCATGAACAGCACTGGGTTATATATATATAGTGAGAGAGACAGACAGTGTCAAGATATACACTTATATGTTTGCCAAACTGGAATTGTGCTAATTTTCCCTTTTTAGATGCGACGAAATAAGTAAGTAAAAAGTAAAACATGCATATCTCGACGTACTCATAAATAAATGACTGAATATAAAGGCATTATGTCCAACGTATTCGGTTAAAAAGTAATTAGAAAGAATGATCCTCTTTTCTTTCTGATGGAATTAAGATGGAAACTGCGGGTAAAATTTTTGACGCTCAGGAACCGATTTTGTGCGAATCGCTTAACCCTTTGCGGACGGCCGCATTACTACCGTGGACGGAGCGCATCGTTTCCGAAATGTTCCCAAAGGACTGCTAATTTTTTTGCGCTAAGCCTAACTCTCGGAAAAAATTCGCTAAATATCACTTGTTCAACACAGCAATCTACTTTTTTCAGGAATAAAAGAAATACTTATTTCCTATATGATGTATATTTTTTATACGAATCTCAATGCAAAATACTCGTTAGTTGCTTTTACTATGAATTCTATTGTTCATCATCGAAAAACTCGTTAGTTGCTTTTACTATGAATTCTGCTATTCATCATCAAAAAATATGCTGAAAAAATTAATTTCTTTATCTAAAAATAGGCGATATAATATTGTGATTGATTCCAAGTATACTCAAAAACTCAAAAGAATTCAGATCTTTCAAATCTCCTGTCCAAACATCATTTGCAGAAAAAGGTACTGAAGCTGGCGGCGTTGTAATAATATTGTTCTCAGAATTTGAAGAATCACTTACATTATCATATTCTTCTTCAGAAATACCGCAGTTCCACGAATATTTACTATATGCATCACTTTTATTATTACCCAGTTCGTTTATCATGCTAGTATATTCTTCCACAGAAAGAAAACGTACTGCCCAGCCATTCTTTTATCCGCAATAACATAATAATTTCACTGCCGCGCGTTTCTCTAAAACCCTAAAAAATACTCTCTTATGTTCCTATGATTCACAAGCGAAATCATAGAGCGAAAATCAAAACAAGAACCGAAACTCAATTCTAAAATAGTAGAGGATACGATAAGTGCTCTACTTGTTTATATTAAAATACCGTATTTCACCGTTCCAGATGGAGAAATTATTCATTGGATTCCCCCTATGCCAAGGTCAAGTATCCGCAAAATGCATTGAAGTTGTTCGCATGGACATTTAACAGTATCTAGTAGACAAATAAATTCAAATATAAACATTCCATATGAAAACGCACATCCGTGATGGCCGTCCTTTAGGGTAAAATTTTCTCCGACGCCAATGCGTGACGACCGACGTTGAATGCATGTTTTCAGTCGACGCGCAGGCGCGTCAACCGTCCGCAAAGGGTTTTAAAACCGTGCGTCAACATAAAATAACTAAAAATAAGCTTCCAGTATTCAGATTGTAATTTTTGTACCGAATTTCATTCCAATCGTTCCATTCGTTCGTGAGATATCGTCTCCACAGACTCTTTGATACACACACACACACACAAAGTCATCACCTCAAAAATATTCGATTCATGATCAAGAATGCTTGAAACGTGCTCTGCCGTCGAAAACTCAAATTCGAATTTTAGACGCCGTCACAATACTTTCCTTATACATTATACTATGTATATAAGGAAATTAAAAAGACTTAAGCCTAGTGTGATAATTAATTCATCCTCATAGCGTTAGTTTCGTTAATTTAGCGTCAGTTTTACTAAATAGGCGTTATCTCAAAAACGTTCAATTCGATTTCATGAATGATTAAACTGCGTGCTTTCAACATAGACTCGAATTTGGATTTTAGACCCTATCGCACTATGTTCCCTATACATTGTGTATGTAACAAAAGTTTGTAAGGAAAGTAAAAAGATAAAATGCATTTTTTATTTTGATATCGTCCAGAATGAATATGAAATTTGATGAACATAAAGTTGCAAATCTGTATACTTTTGATAAATAGAAAATATGATTTAATAAATAGAAAACAATTTCATGGCCTTTCTAAAATATATAGCATTTTTATAATTTCAGAGCAGCCAACTTTAGCAGTTTACCACTAACCAAAAGTTTGTTTGTCGAGAAATAATGTGATGTTACAAGAAATAATTGTTGAGAATAATATGTCAATATAAGTAACGTCAGAGAGTAATACGATACTATAAATGATTTCCAATGTTGGCTTTCTAAAGATGACTGACATTGTTTTGTTTAAATAAACGGGCTAATCAACTAAAGCGGCTTTAGTAAAATATACATTATTGTTTATTGAAGACTATTTAATGGAACATCATGCTTAGTAAAATATTATTTTGTGCAGAAATAACATTCCATTAGTATTAAAACGTAGTTAAAACTGTCCAATTATTTTAAACCAATTTGGAAACAAGTTTTTCTCTCCTTCAACGAGATATCATCTACTTCATAAATGTATCCCCCTCCCCCCTTAGAAACTCAGAAAATATTTTTGTCTTTCATGAACGATTTCCGAGAACCACAAAAGAAAATAACAATACGCTGAGCATTCAGTTCAACAATATTGAAGATGTTCACAATAAAACAAACAACGTATACCCATTCTTAATTTATGCAATTAGTTTCTGACGAACGCCAACCGGGCATATGATTTCGGACACGTAGCATTTCAACCAAAAGAAATTCATATTAATTATGGTCCAAGGAGTCGATATACGCCGTATTCAGAAATCCTATCGAGAACCGGGTGTTGCGAATACGGAATACCGGAAGGAACGGTTAGAGACGCTCCTGGTTTCCTTGACGACGGTTAATTGGCATAAATTAACTCGTGTAGGGAATATTATTAGCTTTGCGTTTCTGTGGTTGCTCGCTTCTATTTCTTGATGAAAAAACAAACAAACGTTATGTGAACGCATTGACGAAGAACGTTTATTTCGAACATTTTATTTCGTATAGCGAAGGTGCAGTTGAAGCGTTTAATTAGATCACATGTGGAACATTAAGAATTATTTATATGTGCACTTTCTCAATTTGTGTGCCTTTGCTGGTCTTGTTTTTAGCAAATGCCTTACTATAAATAGTAAAACATGTACAAAATATCGGAAAGTTCTCGAAATCGGACATATAATTTTTTCGATGGTATTTTTTGCCAAACAAGCCATGAGTTGAGCAAATACTGATTATATATTGACATGATTAAAAAAAACATTTCTGGAAGAAAAAACCAATACAACACTTTTATTAAAGAATGAGACATCGCTCTTCAGATATTTCATTATTTTTAATTTGCTATAATTTTAAAATGCGCCAAATTGCTAAATTAAAATTATTTTTCAATTATGCATTGGATGTAATTTCAGATAATAGTTCCCTAAACCGTATTTTTCGTTGTATCGGAATTCGTTTTAACGGGACAGGCCATTTTACCCCGCATGTTGATAAAGATTATCCTTTTGCTTTCGATACGATTCGTTATCCTCACTTATTTGTTTTTATGCTATTACGTTTTACAAGCTCTTATCTTCGCAATCCTATCCATCTCTGTGCCTCATTTGACTGGAAACTGCTTATCTCACAAATGTGGTGACGTTGGCGGCACATTCGGTGCAATCTCATCACCCTGATGAGTTTGTAGCGGTTAGTTCTCGCCATTTATGCCACCTGCACTAAAACAACTCAAAGCGGCGTTTCTCTACGTTTCGCATAACTAAGGAAACCGCATTCCGTCTCCTGTTTCGGACGCCTGACTTCTGAAGACTCCCCCTGGGGACTTTCACATAACCCTAACGTCGGTGAACATATGTTAGCACTTGAAACAATAATTTTTGGCACCGGCATCTGTGAAAACTAATACGATGGTGCACTTTAAAAACACATGGTGTACATGGATGACACCTCCATAAATTTGCTCCGTGACCGGTGACGACCAATGACATGGTCGGTCACTCCTTCTGGGGCGTATGCAAATTCTAATCCAGAGAAAAAATCTCAACTATGCGAACAAGACACTTGCTCTTGAGATCTCAAACTGACCAGTTGAACCTCCGTCCGACTTGCTCTTGAACTTTCACACTACTCAGTCGAAACCTCAATTCGATTGCTTCGAACTTTCACTGTACTGGGACGCTACTGCTCTAGCTTGCATGCAGGCCTTATTAGCCTGCCGCAGAGTCGCTCCACGAATATTTCTTCAATTAATATAATATATATATATACATATATATACATATATATATCTTCTTGTAAATAGTAAATATTTGCTTAATGAAAAGAAAATTATTTTTTTTTATTATATGCCCGTCTCCGACCTATCGGTCTAAGTCGACGAGCAGCCCAATACAAAGCAGAACGATAAAAAAAGTCACTAAAAGCCTTGTCAGTAACACATGAAGGGAAACAGTCGATAACAGCAAGGCAAATGTTGAGGTGCTCTCCAGTCATGGGAACGCCATGATCGCAAAGAGGGCAGACATCTGTATCTGTCAGTCCCATACGATACAGGTGACTCTGTACGTAATCATGACCCGTAGCAAGTCTAAAGTAAGCCACGCTAACTGCTCTATGCAAGGAACTGGGTATTCTTACCGATTTATTTAACAGGGAGTTCCACTTTTTTTCGGAAGCGCTCTCCCTGTACAGACTGAAACGGTTAGCTTTAATAGAGAGGGATATATATCGTTTTAAATGCCGCACAGGCAAGGGAGGATCCGGTTGCATCATTTGAGATCCATTCTTAGCCAATAAATCTGCCCGATCAGATTCTTAGTCTACAAAATAACAACAAATGTAGGGGGATTGTACTCTCTCGCAAATAACCAGAGGATCTGGGCATTAATACCGCAAGCCGGGTTCAGCCCACACAATCAACGAACCCAGCAAGTTTTAGAAAGTATCATCTAATTGACGTTAAATTAATAATTTGGAAAATTGCATTTGATTTACTGACAATACTTGTCCATTTGTGGGAATTAAATGAATATTGTTGATTTGAAATAGAGTGTACTCTGTAACTGCTGCACTGAGCACAGGTAAGTTTTGTTAGGGAAGGGGGGGTTCTCATGTGTCATAAATTCATTGCATTTTGCTAGAGAGTTGTGTTGTATTGCATTTATGTTTCGGTAGAGTGTAGATACGTATTATGTTTTGTAAAGAGAGTGTCTAATAATAGTTAATATTTCTCAAAAGAAAAGCGTAATACTCATGTTGATTAGGATTTTAGGAACGCGAGATATGCAGATGGGCTGAGGAGAGGGAATCTTATTCATAACTTTATACATGTCATCCGCAAGGATTCAAATTCATTGTTTTTTCGTTGTTTGCAAAGCAAGTGATTTAACTACCAAATTTCATACAATTGGGTCAGACAGGTTTCAAGAATTTATTTAAACTGGAAATATACAATTCAGAATGACACCAAGGCGACATTTTAATAAAATAAGTGGATTTGTGTTCTGGAGTCCCACAACCTGTGTAAATCCACAGAAATCTCAGACTCCTATTTCAAACACTATTAATGTATTACTTTCCTTATATACATAATGTATAAGGAAAGTATTGTTCGGGGGTGGAAAATTTAAGTTTTTTATGGAAGAGCACGTTTCAAGTATTCCTGATCACGAATCAAACATTTTTGAAGTGATGTCTGTGTGTCTGTGTGTGTATGCGTGAGAGTGAAAGTATGTGTGTGTGAAAGTATGTCTGTGTGTGTGAAAGTATGTGTGTGTGTGTGTGTGTGTGTGTCAGTGAGTCTGTGGAGACGATATCTCACGAACGAATGAAGTGATTCGAATGAAATTTGGTACAAAAATTACAATTTATGCATACTGGAAGCCTTTTGTTTTTAAACACAATCGAATGTTCAGAATCCTCCTAAATTTCCAAGTGAAATTTTGAAAAATTCATCAAAACATCAAAACCTTTAATAAAGTTACTCAAATAGACATTTTTTATGTAATTTTTCCTTAGAAAATGATTGACATAGACTTTAGAACGCTAGTATGAACTGTTCTCGAGATATTGTACTTTTTTCAAATAAATTTATCGAAAAATCCCATAAATTAAAATAAAATATTAACTGTTGAAAATCATGTTCACTTTTCATATGTAATGTCATGCGATAAATTGAGTGACTTCATTCTCGTGGATCTAGCTCGTTCCATTCATGAGAAAAGATACTTTGAGTAATACTTTTGTATTTGAACGCCAATAGTCATTTATCTGCTGTAAGAATAACTTATTTCTTCGTTCATAATGCTTGGCGAGATTTTGGCGACGAATTTGGAGGAATGTCGCCAACTTAGCGACATTTTTTATTGTTGCCAAATTAACAAAAATCTCATCAAATGGATAAAAATGACTCTAAATCAATGAAAATGACGACTAATTGAAGAGAATTTAGTTTCTTGGAAAGTGTATAAGTATCTACTATAAGAATAACATTTTTTTTAACTGTGAAAGTACTAAATTCATTGCATTATATAAGGAAAGTCATGTGCTGCCCACATCAGATTTTTTTTCTTATTATTATGTATCGCAGGAAAGTCAAATCTAAGCTACTATAATTTGCGAAAAAACGGGACTCCGATCCGAGATGCCCCCGTTGTCGTGGCAACAGACAGCTGACGTCGATTAACTCGTGTCTGAGACATTATTAGACGTGTCGTTTCCCAGGTTTATTTCTTATTTTTCTTGTAGAAAAAAAAGCAAATAGCGTCATTCAATATTCCTTAAGTAATTGTGTCGACTTCGGGTGTTTATTTCATATATTTTGTCACCCACTAATGCGCTATTAAAAGGCGTAATGACTTCACGCGTGAGGATAAGACTATCATTTCCGCATTTGAGAAATGCATACTGAATAATGGATACCGTTTAAGAGTATTTGGAATTTCTAAATATTTTAGATAAGTTTGTTCCATTTTAATATGAAAAATATATTTAATTTTGTAAACACCAAATGTATCTTTATCCTCCTTAGAGGTCGTTCTCGAGGATGGATGTTCGATAAGTCAGAAGTGACCTGGCTACTCTAACTTAAAGTACTTGATATTCAGACCTTTTGGTCCAAGGGCAATAACAGGGGACTGTGATTTAAATCAAACTAAGTCTATGTACTTCACAGAAATAACAGCAGCTGGCTGTTTAAAGCAACTGATGACATAGACAGTGCTTATTATTGCACACGCCCAGAATAAATTACAAATATACAAGATACTACCATTAACTGGGTTGGTGGTAATTCTTAAATAGAGATGAGTTCTAAAGCCTATATGCCTACCACTGGTATTCTGTTACCACTGGTATTCTGTTCCGTATTGCGGCCACACCGAAATACTAGATTATGCCTAGTCATAGTTGTATCGAATTGAATCCTTTCCACTAGGTTGCTGGCCACATTCCGAACGTCTCCAAATCCTTCCAGGCCTTCTACTCCACTCCAGCTCACTCGCGCCCAAACTGTTGCTAGAATCTTTCCTCTCCTCTTAGTAGAATCCTTCATCTTCTACTAGAATCCTTCCTCTTACACCTACTGAATCTCTCAAGATCCGAAACGTATTCCTAGTTCACCTTAGGAACGCAGAAAATGCTGAGTAGCTCGGTTATGGGTCTATCAACTGAACCAGTTAGAATAGTTAGTTTAAAGAAACATATGCATTATAAAGCAAACTAAGTTATATTTGACGTATTGTAATAATTATTATATATCTTATATAATAAAGGCAGGTGTGTATGTATGTGCAGTCTGTAGCGGAAAAATTCAAATTGCATTTTTGAAGTAATTGCAAAATATAGTGTGTTTGAATAGCACGACCACTCTGCTATTAGCGATTTCAAAAACTATGAGAAGATCCTGTGCAACTGTAGTTAAAAATTTAACCAAATAACATCACTCGAATATTATTTTTATTGCTCGAACTCAAAGATATCACTCCATATGGCAAAATTAAAGTAGGTGGAATCTCTAATTCTCTAATGCGAGAAAAGAAAAATTATATTAGATGGAATAAGTATATTATTTATCTTTTGGAATAAATATATTTGAATGTTCTTTTTAATATAAAGTAATTGATTTTAAAGTTCTTTTCAAAGCTCGTTAGATCGTTCTTTAATTTCCCTGATGGTGTCAAAATAGAAACTCTTCTGTGATGCTATTTTCGATCACTAAGGAACCGATTTCAATGGAAATCGCTCAAATTCGAGTTACAACACAAAATAACCGAAATACAAATGCCGTTCCAAAGAATATCGAGATTTAATCTGAACCAAATTTCTTAACTGTGGACCATTTAGACTTTCAGCTACGTTACAAACAACAAGTTACAAACAAACACACAAACAAACATACATCTTCAACAAACACCACGTTACAAACAAACATACATCTTCAACAAACACCACGTTACAAACAAACATACATCTTCAACATATATCACGTTACAAACAAACATACGACAGACACCACGTTACAAACAAACATATGCCTAATACCACGTTACAAACAAACATACAACTTTTTTTATTAAATAAGATTTTTGGCAACAAAACGTGTAAAAACCATTTCTCTTAGACTGGAGATAAGCAATTGAAATATTTCAGTTTTATGGTATTTTGATTACTTTACGTCATTTTTAAATACTCCAGCATATGTTTTCGATGTAATTTCAAATAAATAATATTCGTTCATCTGTTATTTTATTCAATGAAGCTCAAATTATAAATAAAATGTACATTAATTTGATAGTGTAGGGGACATCGGGTACTTCCCACATACTATTTTCTTCATCCAATTCCTTTGTCTATATTCGAATTCATATGCATTTCCATGTCCGCCATAAATTTCTCCATCTAGAAGACATTTCCTCTGTCAAAAAAAGTATCATTCTTCCCATACGAGAATCGAACATCAACCCCAAGTTATGTCCCTACTTTTGTGATGTGACATTATGCTATATATAGATGAATAATGGACTTATACCCTTTCCTAACTTACGAGACCGGTTGCTGACGATCGCAGAGCAGACCAAGCATATGATTTTGCACACGCAACATTACCAGGAAAAGAAAGGGACATTAATTATGAACTAAGGATTCGAAATATTTAGCATTGAGAAACCCCTAACGATAGTAAGATATTGTAAAAGCCGGAAAGATCGGTCGACAATCGGAGAAGCTGGAAGGTTTCCATGGCGACAGTCAATTGACGTCGATTAACTCTTGTCGGGACATTTTTCAGATTTGTGGTTTCTGTGGTTTGCCCTTTTTATTTTGACGTGCCAGTAATTTGGAAGTGTCGTAATTGCTTCTTTAAAAATAAAGTGGGGATTTTTTTTTTATGTATTCTAAAATTGTTTGTAAATTATTGACAGTTTTGTTCAGTGTACTTTATGTTTTAAATGCTGAAGATATAATTAATCTACTACAATAATTAGGGGAAACTGTTTTTATTTAGGAGATTGAAATTTTACTGGTGATTTCCCTTTAATTTAAAAAATAGTGTTAAAAATTTTTATTTTTCTTATATACATAATGTATAAGGAAAGTATTGTGAAGGGGTCGAAAATTCGAATTCGAGTTTTCGACGGGAGAGCACGTTTCAAGCATCCCTGATCACGAATCGAACATTTTTGAAGATATGTCTCTGTGTGTGTGTGTGAAAGTATATGTGTGTGTGTGTCAGTGAGTCTGTGGAGACGATATCTCACGAACGAATGGAGCTATTCGAATGAAATTTGGTATAAAAATCACAATCCTTGAATACTGGAAGCTTACTGGTTTAAAATACAATCGAATGTTCAGAACCCCCTAAATTTTCGAGGGAAATTTTGAAAAAATCATCAAAAAAATCAAAACCTTTAATAAAGTTACGCAAATAGACATTTGTTATGTAATTTTTCCTTAGAAAACGATTGACATAAACTTTAGAACGCTGGCATGAACCGTTCTCGAGATATTGCACATTTTTCAAATAAATGTATCAAAAAATCCCATAAATTGAAAAAAAAAATATTAACTCTTCAGAAACATGTTCACTTTTTATATGTGATATCATGCGGTAAATTGAATGACATCATTCTCGTGGATATAACTCGTTCCATTCACGAGAAAAGATACTTTGAGTAATACTTTTGTATTTGAACGCTAATAGTCATTTATCCGCTGTAAGAATAAGTTATTTCTCCGTCCATAAAGCTTGGCGAGATTTTGGCGACGAATTTAGCGGAATGTCGCCCACTTGGCGGCATTTTTAAATGTTGTCATATTAATGAAAATCTCGCCAAATGGATAAAAATGACCCCAAATCAATGAAGATGACGACTAATTGAAGAAAATTCAATATCTTGGAAAGAATATATCTACTATAAGAATAACACATTTTTTAACTGTAGAAGTAGTAAATTCATTGCATTATATAAGGAAAGCCCTGTACTGCCCACAACAGATTTTTTTTATGTGAATATTTCATACAAAACGCTCTTAACTTGAAGGAGGTTTGTTCTCATACATGCCATGGCGTATAATAGTATGACAGTTTATCCATATCTTTTCATCCATGAAGTACTTTGACTTCAAATAACTTGAGGTATAAACAAGTCTGTCCCTTTATTTATATGTTTCAAATACATTTGTTTTAGTCGTAAAAAATTGAATACAATTTTTATATGTTACCATCTGTCAAATTTTGAGAAAATACAATAAAAATATAGCTTATCAATGTAATTTTATTTAAATACCCGAATTATTGTAAAAACTAGAGTTCTTTAAACAATATTGCTTTAAAATAAATTGATCAAACTGATGGAAAAAAATAATTAATACTTTGACTTTAAATAACTTTAGGTATAAACAAACTTTTCCCCTTTATTTATATTTTTTAAATACATTTGCTGAAATCCCAAAAAATTGACAAATATAGTTTTGAAATTTTACCATCTGTCAAATTTTGGAAAAAATACAATAAAAATATCGCTTATCAATATAATTTTATTTAAATACCCGAATTATTGTGAAAACTAGAGTTATTTGAACAATATTGCTTTAAAATAAATTGATCAAGCTGATGATAAAAAAAAACCAAATTAGTAAACTTTCTTTAAATTCTAAGAGTAAAATAAATTAATAATTAATAATGAACTGCTTTACAGCGTAAAATGCTGTCAAAATAATGATAAGTTGGCAAATTTGATCATTTTATCATGATTTGCTCTAGATTTCACGTTGTAAACAAGTTATTCGTATTCGAATTCTCTTATTATAGATTAAGCTTTTCGTTTTTTCTGCTGAAAAATTATTTTTCGGTTCTTGTTTATATGTCTGAAAATATCTTTTACAATTCTTATTAAATCCCATCTTGCATCTTTTCGCAAGTAACATCGATTTACTTATTTTGTGATTAGTTGGTAAAGTAGTAAAGAACCTTGCTACTCCAACCGGGAATCGAACCTTCGATCACTGAACTGGCCAGCCGACGTTCTACCGTTGAGCTACGGGAACGACATGCAAGTTTTTATTGACGAAATGGACTCTGCATTCGCCACTCTCGAATGTCAGATTGGCGTGCAACTGACAATTTGATTGATAACCTCCTGCTATTTTAACCTCAGGTTAGCCTCCTGATACTACTATTTTTACCCAAATTAGTATCCTGCGTGGTCGTTGTCCTCTTGATTTGAAATCGACGCTCAATCTTTCAGAGTCCACTGAATCCGTGTTAGTGGTACTAGGGCCACTTTCAAACCTTCGACATCTTTTCTTTTCTTTTTCTTTTGACCCTTTTTATTTGTATATTTTCTAATTTTTATTTTCTAAATTTTATTCTAAATTTCTGTTTGAATGAAGTTCATTTTTTTCGATGAAGGTTTAAGTTTTCACATATAATAAATTAATGTAGTATTGTGATAAGTTTTAAAATATTACCGAGGAATGTATTGCATTTTAGAGATGTTTAAATAAAATTGCATTGAAGTTGGAAAGTGTTTCATAATCAGTGCTTTAAATATGATTGATCTTTCTTGTTTAAATTTCATTCTAAATTTCTATTTTTGTTTTTCATTTGTCTATTTTTTTTCTTTTCATATATTTTCATTTTATGTATTTTCTAAATTTTGTTTTTAAAATTTTATTATTTTCTTAATCTATTTTTCATTATGTTATTATACCTCACTCTAAATTTTATTTTTCAATGATCTTTTTATCTATATTCGCAATAATCATTTTCCCATTTAAAAAAAAATGGACGTACTTGTCAAGTTCAAATATAATGTAAAACTGTCTGTTTAATCACAATATTTTTCATCAATTTTTAACTTTTTAGATCTAAATAAATGTTTGTTTGGCGGGATGGTAGATCTTGGGTGCCTGCTGTGTGCAGGAGGTATCCTTTCCCAACCGTGCAGCTAGCTACTCTAAACCCACTATGTGAGTCGCACGGTCTGGGGTCTTCAAACCCCCGATATTTTTCCACTAACCTACAGGGTTGATTTGTTCGGGCGCCATTATAAAGAGCCTTGCTGCCCCAACCGGGAATCGAACTCTGTGGATCTCGAAACTGGGTAGCCAATGCTTTACCTTTAAGCCATTAGAGCGAAATTGCAAGCTCTTTTGCCGAAGCAGACTCAGCAAGAATGTTTCTATTGGAACTGGTTGTTTCCGTTTTTTCGTTGTAGTTTGTTTAATTTTGCTAGTATTTTTTAGTATATATTAAATACATTTTGTTCGATTGCTTTTTCGTAGATAGTTGATAAAACTAGCTCATTCAGCTTCCGAAACCAGTTGTTTTCATCACAGTTTTTATGTACTACATTGCTCTACATATTTTTGTTGCCTTATTCAGCAGCGCATTTTACATTTTTTATACAAATGCTTTTTTTTGTTGCCTTATTCAGCAGCGCATTTTACATTTTTTATACAAATGCTTTTTTTTGTTGCCTTATTCAGCAGCGCATTTTACATTTTTTATACAAATGCTTTTTTTTGTTGCCTTATTCAGCAGCGCATTTTACATTTTTTATACAAATGCTTTTTTTTGTTGCCTTATTCAGCAGCGCATTTTACATTTTTTATACAAATGCTTTTTTTTGTTGCCTTATTCAGCAGCGCATTTTACATTTTTTATACAAATGCTTTTTTTTGTTGCCTTATTCAGCAGCGCATTTTACATTTTTTATACAAATGCTTTTTTTTGTTGCCTTATTCAGCAGCGCATTTTACATTTTTTATACAAATGCTTTTTTTTGTTGCCTTATTCAGCAGCGCATTTTACATTTTTTATACAAATGCTTTTTTTTGTTGCCTTATTCAGCAGCGCATTTTACATTTTTTATACAAATGCTTTTTTTTGTTGCCTTATTCAGCAGCGCATTTTACATTTTTTATACAAATGCTTTTTTTTGTTGCCTTATTCAGCAGCGCATTTTACATTTTTTATACAAATGCTTTTTTTTGTTGCCTTATTCAGCAGCGCATTTTACATTTTTTATACAAATGCTTTTTTTTGTTGCCTTATTCAGCAGCGCATTTTACATTTTTTATACAAATGCTTTTTTTTGTTGCCTTATTCAGCAGCGCATTTTACATTTTTTATACAAATGCTTTTTTTTGTTGCCTTATTCAGCAGCGCATTTTACATTTTTTATACAAATGCTTTTTTTTGTTGCCTTATTCAGCAGCGCATTTTACATTTTTTATACAAATGCTTTTTTTTGTTGCCTTATTCAGCAGCGCATTTTACATTTTTTATACAAATGCTTTTTTTTGTTGCCTTATTCAGCAGCGCATTTTACATTTTTTATACAAATGCTTTTTTTTGTTGCCTTATTCAGCAGCGCATTTTACATTTTTTATACAAATGCTTTTTTATGTCAGTTAAGGAAGGCTGGTTATATAACTTCCGAAACTAGTTCTGTTTATCTTTTGTTGTCCTTCTTTAATCTACAGTCTGTTTTTCTTAACTGGTATCTATTACATTAATCTTCTCTGTTTTAAAATTTTCTTTAAGATAGTTGCAAGGCTTCGGAAACCGGTTGTTTCCTTCATTTTTTATCATATTCTTCCTAATTCTACAGCATTGCATTTATTAATATTTAAAAAAAAATGTTCGAATAGTATTTAAATTTTTATGAAGTTGTCCATACAGCTTTCTGAAATATGTTGCTCTCTTTTAGTGTATTTTTAGTGCTATTTTCGCTGTCGTCTATAAACTGTTATTTTCTACACTAATTTGAAAGAAATATTTTGATAAAGATAAATATTTTGATATTGAGCTTCCGATACAACTTGCTTCATTTTTTATATACTACACAATTTCGTTATCTTTTTTTCATACATATATTTTACAATGATTTTTTCATAGTGTTTCAATGTTAATTATTAAAAGAACTCTTGTAGTATCAGAAACCGATTAGCTTCCTCTTTACTTTATAATAGGGTACTCAAGTTCTTAGTTTTATTTATTCTAAAAGGTATTTGAATCCTGCATTTTTTTACCCCTTCAGACGTTTTTTTTTTCGTCTTTTAAATTTTCGTTTGAAAACGATCCTTCTTAGATCAGGTAATACAACAATTAATAGACAAACACTAATTGTCTTTGCTGATGCTGCTGCTTTGTTTTTTATATCCTGAAGAAATGATTTGTTTTTGTCCCCCAAAACAGACCAAAAATCGTTACTACTTTGTTTTATGCTATTTTACTTTTTAATATTTCTTTAAATAATTTCAATATGAATCACATGTTCCATTCCTCAATTTTACAGAATAATAAGCAATAATTTAATAAAAATATATATGTAAACTAAATGTGAAATCAAACGGTTTTTGTATAAATCACATATTCCTTCAAACATTTTCTTCATACTTTTGCAATTTTAATCCTTTCTTCATCATGGAATATAAATGTCACAATTCACATTAATTTCATTAAAAAAACCTTCCATTCCAAGCACGCCATCGCAGAGCAACATTCTGTCCAACGTTTTTCAGCTACCTGCAATGTCTTTCTTGTTCTCTTAATATTTCAACGATCCTTAAATTGAATTACGACTCATTCTCGTTCCTAATTGTTCCTCGTGATTCGTTCATAATTCTAAACGAGGCGTATGATTCGCTCTCACGCAATATCGGAACCAAAAGAAATTCCCATTAATCTTGGTCTTAGAGCTTAGAAAATATTCTTTTCGATAATGAAGCAGAAAGGACGGAAGGAACGGTTACCGGTCGCAAATTTTGGGTTTCCATGGCGACGGTAGATGGACGTCGATTAACGATTGTGTCGAGAATGTTATTAGGGCTGTCTTTCTTTGCGGTCAATTTATTTCGCTTTTTACGATGCAAATGACTCGAGCTACGCATTCCATTACACGTTAAGTAACCGCATTTTTTGGTTGTCAAGAGCGACGAAGATGCTGGTTTCGAAATGGTTGGCATTCGATAAATGGGTAACTTTCGTATTGGATTGCATGGCTTTCAAGCAATAGGATTTTTAACATAAAAACACTTCACATCTGTTTTTAGAGTTAATGGCAAGACAAAAGCATAAAAATCACCTAGTCATCTGTTCATGCTTTTGTACAGATAAAATATTATTACTTTCTTATACTAGAGAATATAGTACAGAGAGAGTATCATTATCACAAAAATTCTTAATTTCGAGAATTTGATGCTAATATATATTTTAGGACATGCTCAACACGTTTCGAATATTTTTAGAGTGATGTTTGTTTGTGGTCGATTCTTTCGCGCACTATAGCTGCCATACATATTAAAGGATTTTAACGAAGCCTTTTATACACTTTTGTCGACGATAAATCTAGAACTAAATATTTTTTTTTTAAATTCGAGCCCAATTGTCGAAATTTATTCGAAATTTTACATTCCCTTAACAGAGCAGAATAGGATAGAATTTGACATAATTATGAATAAAATGGGTTATTTATGACTCTGTCACGAAACTCAAGAGTTTAAATTATTGTAGTAAAAAGTAGCCACGATATAATTTTTGCGTTCGTGACATCATTAGCTCCTCCCCCCTCTGTGATTGTCAAGTTTGGTGTCATTTAAAATATTTTTTGAAACCGTCTAAAATATAGCATAAAATGCTGTAATTTTGTTCATTTGGATCAACGTTACATATTTTTCAGATTTTTCTTGTAAAATTTGCAGAAAAATCAAAAATTTACAAGTTACTTTAAAATAGATTCTGGTGTGATAACGTTGTGTTGAGCCAACACTACAGTTAATAAACATTACGTATACCTGATTTACACAGCATGGACTAAGATCTAATAAATATATTTGAATATTTACTATCATTAGTAGCGTATTTAAACACAAATGAGTGAACAATGAAGCATACAGCTGTCATACAGATACGTTGGATCCCATTTTTCAGACGGACCAACAAATTCGAGTCAGAAAGACGTGAGACGGTTTATTTTATTTAGGGGGGTGTGTGATCCGATTAGCACTGAAGAAGGGGATCAAACGTATTCTCGCAACAGGTGTATGTTTCACTGTTTTGATTATTCGGGCTTAATTACGTTGTTTAAGATTTATTTTTATCCTTGAACAATGTGCTTTTACTTATTCGTACATGAATATAGTCCAATATAGCAGTCTATCGTTGACTTCTTTTACTTTTAAAGCCATTATGGCCAAATGATTTCAATTTAATAAAGGAAACTAAATACAATGGACATTATTGTAAATAATCCATAAGGGAATATGCTTGAATTATGGTAAAATAATAAAATGTGCTGGAATGTACGCATCTCAAGATCTCACAGACAAGGCTTGGAAAATTCCCCAGAAGAGGATAGATGCATCTCTTTAAGATAGAATCTACTTGGCTAAGAGAAAAAGAAGTTTCATAAATGGGATATAATTTACATCGAAGTTGTGCTTGGAGTAGGGGGGCGACGACCGACGTTGTGCCTTTCTCCAAATCTTTATAAAGGAGAAAACTGGAGCAAAAGCAAGCTTCCAGTAGCATATAGAAACACAAGATGGGAAGAGAAGCGTCCTTAGGGGGCGCAGGCTCTTGAACTTGAGTGACACGATGCGGACCGAGGGGAGGGGGCGAGCCAACGAGTCACGATTTCCCAAATGCAAGGGAGGTGTACCGATATGGTCAGATGTCGAAAACTAAGTATATGGGCTGTACGTATGAACTAAAAATTTTCATGAACTGCATATAAAAACAGGTTACCAGGTTGACCCACCCCCCTTAATGTAGTAAGATGGAAAATATCACCCCGACTTGTGGTAATATTGATAAAATTTACTGTCTGAATTTGCATGCATTGTTTCTGCAAACGCCTTTTTGTGTACTAATAAAGTTAAGTCATCTTCATTGTCCACATAATCTGCAAGCGTTCTTTTCACCAACCGATGGGACAATAAGTATTTAAACAATGGACATAAAAAAAAATAACAATTTTAAAGATATAAACTGCTGTAAAGTTTTTTTTATTCATGTTTTAAATGATGAGTGTTTTCGAATAAAGTGATGAATAATAAGCATTTTCTTTTATGAAACATCATTAATTTTATAAAAGCTCATAAAAAAAACCGTCGGCAGGCTTTTTTGTTTCCACACAAAGCTTTAACAACTTTGCCAAACGCTTAAAAAAATAATGGAGTAGTGTGTTCTCTTAATGCTCCGATGCTTGTAAACAGTGCACGAGTAATAATCCAGTAAATTAACGGTCTTGCGATGAAAAAGGTAATTAATATTAAAAAAGAAACGCGTTTTGCAACTTCATATCTTTTCAGTTTACTTGAGTAGATTCGAGGCGAATGGAAGAGGAATTTAGAAAGTGAAAAAAATACATTTTTATATAGAGAAGTAAAAAAAAATGTAACATCTACAAAACTAAATACTTTAAATATTTCTTAAGATTAATCCTAATTGAAAGATTATGAAATGTAAAAAAATAATAATTATTAGTTTAGATGCACATAGTTTCATTGGTGTCATTTAAAAAGGTGTTAATATTGATCGAAAAAGAGAAATTAAGATCTAATTCTTTGACAGATATTGATTGGATTTTAGTAGCTATTGTTGCAAAAGAATCAAGGTATGTAAGAATAGCAATATGTTTTTCTTATTTCTGTTCATGTTATATTTTTGTTAGCTGCAGTTGTCCTTTTTACCTGCTACTGTAAAAAAAAGAATAGCAATACACTCGGTCAAGGCTAAGTTAAATCGATCCCCAGAGGAAGTGGGTATTCTATGAGGTAAACACATGTCGGCTAAGAATAAATCAATAAACAGTACGAATCAAGGCTCCTATATATACAGGCTGACGCAACCATCATTTTGACTCCAACCGATCAAGTCTTATCATATACCTGTGCTATTTCAATGCGGCGCACATGTTACATGCCTGATATTTGAAACGCAATGCAATTCAGCTGTAAAATATGTGTTTCTGCTTTCAGAAACTTGCACCCATCATTCAAGTAAACAGTCTAGAACGTCTTCATTTTCTCAAGAGCCCCGAGAAAAGGAAAAATAAAGTAAACCTATTTTGGACAGCCATCGCTATAACTTGGAGTGCTGTTGTTTACAAATGCCGGTCGTATAGCCGCAAAACCATACGATCGGCTCGACAATATTTCCCAATAATTGAATTAAATGTCACTAGTGCAGGGCACTCGTCCAAATGTTTTCCAGACATAGGCTGTTCTAGGTCACATAAAATACAATCCAGGGAAGCAGCAAGTCCAATTCGATGTATATAAGCCCTGAGACACTCATGACCAATCAGAAGCCTGCACCTGGCAACTGCATCTCGTCGAGGAGCCACTGGAATGCCAGAAATGTTCTTGTTATAACTTGGAGTCAAGACGACCGCTGCTGCGTCAACTTGCGTATTTAGGAGTGTGAGTGTAAGAGAGCAAACCCCTTCCATCAGATCAACTTACTTCTATTCATCCCTTTTGGGATTGATTGCTGATATATATGTTTTTAATGATTTCCTATACCCTATGAGAAGCATGTTTGTAAACTACAGGGTTCCCAGGTATCTCCTTCAAACACCCCAATAACGTTGTAAGGAAAATTCTATCAGTAGGTCTACCTACAGGAGGTTTTATACTTCACGTTTAGAGATTCAGCTCGTCGGTGGTTCAGGTGGCGCTGGATAAGCAGTCCTGCATTGTATGAATTTCTATGGCGAAAGGCCTAAAACATTTATTTAAACTGTACATTTTATAAAAATAAATGATTAGCGCAATGCAAAGTAGAACTGAAACAATAAAGAACATTCTTAAGTATTCAAAATAATTTTACCTTTCAATTTATTTATATCTCATATTCGGTACTCTACCCTACAGCTATGAAAAATATTGGTTAATTATACTCATAATTAGGGAACTCATAATTTAAAAAGACTCAAAAAATACATATACGAAATACTACGTATTTCTATTGCGTCAACTAATAGTGAACATTACCGGCACCTACATATAATTCTCAAAGCATCATGGCATTTTCAAACGTTTCATCCATAGGAGTTTTACCTTTCTAACTCCATGGTACGATGACTGGGAAGAAAATATTGAGAGACGTTGTAATTATACTTCATAACAATGAAATTTATTTCTGCGAAACATTGAAGATAATTTCTGTCTAATTCTTGATTATAATTTCCTCCAACTTTCTAGTATTTTAAGAAGCACAGATGGCTATTTTCTGCTATTTTGTCCACTCTCGTTATCGCTTTCGATATAAAGTAAGTTACTTATTTAACCGCGCAAATAATATAATACCGGATGATTCAAAAGTTCGGAGCAAAATTAAAACGCTATAAAAAATATATATGGGTCGGAGAAACATGCGGTTTGCAGATTAATATTCAATATATAAGTGGTGAGGATGTTTTGTATGGCATGAAAAAAAAATCTGATGTGGGCAACACATGACTTTCCTTATATACAATGAATTTACTATTTACTACTTTTACAGTTAAAAAATGTTATTCTTATAGTAGATACTTATATTCTTTCCAAGATATTAAATATTCTTCAAGTAGTTGTCATTTTGATTGATTTAGCGTCATTTCTATACATTTGGTGAGATTTTTGTTAATTTGGCAACAATTAAAAAAGTTGCCAAGTTGGCGACATTTCACCAAATTTGTAGCCAAAATTTCGCCAAGTGCTATGGACGAAGAAATAAGTTTTTCTTACATCAGATAAATAACTATTGGCGTTCAAATACAAAAGTATTACTCAAAGTATCTTTTCTCATGAATGGAATGAGCTAGATCCAGGAGAATGATGTCACCCAATTTATCGCATGGTGTTACACATGACTTGATGAACATGCTTCTCAATAGGAAATATTTTTTTTTATTTTATGACTTTTTGATAATTTTTTTGAAAAATGTGCGATATCTCGAGAACGGTTCATGTTAGCGTTCTAAAATTTATGTCAATCATTTTCTAATGAAAAATTACATAAGAAATGTCTATTTGCGTAACTTTATTAGCGGTTTTGATTTTTTGACGAATTTTTCAAAATTTTACTCAAAAATTTAGGGGGGTTCAGAACATTCGATTGCGTATAAAAACAATAGGCTTCCAGTGTTTATGGACTGTGATTTTTGTACCAAATTTTGTTCAAATCGGTCAATTCGTTCGTCAGTTATCGTCTCCAAAGACTCACTGACACACACACACACACACACACACACACACACACACACACACAGACATCACTTCAAAAATGTTTGATTCGAGATCAGGGATGCTTGAAACGTGCTCTCCCGTCGAAAACTCGAATTCTAATTTTCGACCCCGTCACAATACTTTCCTTATACATTATGTATATAAGGAAAGTAAAAATAGTTCAAAATCTCGACACTAGGGGAGCGCTGCTGCGAAGAAAACAATGCGACGTAATAAATGTGAAATGAGATATTTTATTTTAGCATGATTTACTGATGCAAGTGCTCAATGTGCCCACCACCACATTCTAGTACTGAGTGCGGTCGCGGTATTACGGCTGATACAGCATGAAACAGCGTATTAACGGGTATGGCTGCTACCTCCTGTCGTAAGGCGCCTTTCAGTGCTGGTAAGGACTGGGGCTTTCCTCTACAGACCCGTGATTTTAGGTATCCCCGCAAAGAGAAATCACAGGATGTGAGATCTGGGGATCTCGCAAGCCAGTCATGTGTGCAATCACCTGCATGCATAAGTCATCTCCACGGCTTTTTCTTCCTTAGCCCCCAGAGTGTCGAGAATTTGAACTAATTTCTTTTAATGCCACACAAAATCCCCCACCACGGTGAATATTAATCTGCAAACCGCATGTCTCTCCGACTCATAGCTATTTTTTATAGCGTTTTACTTTTGCTCCGAACTTTTGAATCACCCGGTATAAGCACGTTTATTTATCTGTCTGTTTATCTATCTATCTCTGGGTAACACTACTACAAAATTTCACCAAACGCGTTTCAATCACGGATAAGCATTTCAATTTAGATACTAACCCAGACCATCAGCATTTTCATAACCCTCCAAGAGAACACTCAATTTTTTCGATTACCTATTGACTTACCACGTCCACTGCTGCTTGAATTTAGTGTTTATATTAAAATCCAGAGCGTTCTTCTTGGCTCATTAAATTTTATTTTGAACGCGACTTGTTTGTTTTTAATTTTCTTCAAAGAAATATTTCAAACGTAAATTATTGTTCTGTTAAACCTTTCCAGATCAGAGTGTTCGCATTGTCGAAAACAATAAAAGTAAATATTTTCTCCTTTCAAATTATTTTCAATTTTTCTTCCTTAGTAATCTTAAGTTTACAGTTATTACTTTCCTTATATACATAATGTATAAGGAAAGTATTGTGACGGGGTCGAACATTCGAATTCGAGTTTTCGACGGGAGAGCACGTTTCAAGCAACCCTGATCACGAATCAAACACTTTTGAAGTGATGTCTGTGTGTGTGAAAGTATGTGTGTGTGTATGTGTGTGTGTGTGTGTCAGTGAGTTTGGAGACGATAACTGACGAAAAAATGGACCGATTCGAACGAAATTTGGTACAAAAATCACAATCCGTAAACACTGGAAGCCTATTGTTCTTATACGCAATCGAATGTTCAGAACCACCCTAAATTTTCGAATGAAATTTTGAAAAAATCGTCAAAAAATGAAAACCGCTAATAAAGTTACGCAAATAGACATTTCGTATGTAATTGTTCATTAGAAAACTATTGGAATAAATTTTAGACTGCTAACATGAACCGTTCTTGGGATATTGCACATTTTTCAAAAAAATTATCAAAAAGTTATATAAAATAAAATATAAAAATATTTCGTATGGAGAAACATGTTCAATTTTCATATGTAATACCATGCGATAAATTGGATGACATCATTCTCGTGGATCAACCTCGTTCCATTCTTGAAAAAAGATACTTTGAGTAATACTTTTATATTTGAACGCCAATAGGCATTTATCTGATGTAAGAATAACTTATTTTTCCGTTCATAATACTTGGCGAGATTTTGGCGACGAATTTAGCGGAATGTTGCCAACTTGGCGACATTTTTAATTGTTGCCAAATAAACAAAAACCTCGCCAAATTGAGAAAAATGACTCTAAATCAATGAAAATGACGACTCATTCATGAAAATTCAATATCATGGAAAGAATATAAGTATCTACTATAAGAATAACTTTTTACTTTCCTTATATACATAATGTATAAGGAAAGTATTGTGACGGGGTCGAAAATTCGAATTCGAGTTTTCGACTGGAGAGCACGTTTCAAGCATCCCTGATCACGAATCAAACATTTTTGAAGTGATGTCTGTGTGTGTGTATGTGTGTGTGTGTGTGTGTGTGTGTGTGTGTGTGTGTGTGAAAGTATGTGTGTGTGTCAGTGAGTCTGTGGAGACGATAACTGACGAACGAATGGACCGATTCGAACCAAATTTGGTACAAAAATCACAATCCGTAAACACTGGAAGCTTATTGTTTTTATACGTAATCGAATGTTCAAAACCCCCCTAAATTTTCGAATAAAACTTTGAAAAAATCGTCAAAAAATCAGAACCGCTAATAAAGTTACGCAAATAGACATTTCTTATGTAATTTTTCATTAGAAAACGATTGGCATAAATTTTAGAACGCTAACATGAACTGTTCTCGAGATACTGTACATTTTTCAAAAAAATTATGAAAAAGTCACATAAAAAAAAAATTCCTATTGAGAAACATGTTCACTTTCCATATGTAATACCATGCGATAAAATGAGTGACATCATTCTCGTGGATCTAGCTCGTTCCATTCATGAAAAAATATACTTGGAATAATACTTTTGTATTTAAACGCCAATAGTCATTTATCTGCTGTATGAATAACTTTTTTCTTAGTGCATAACGCTTGGCGAGATTTTGGCGACGAATTTGGCGGAATGTCGCCAACTTGACCCAACTTTTTTGAAATGTTGCCAAATTAATGAAAATCTCGCCAAATGGATAAAAATGATGCTAAATCAATGAAAATGACGACTAATTGTCGAAAATTCAATATCTTGGAAAGAATATAAGTATCTACTATAAGAAAAACCTATTTTTTTACTGTAAAAGCAGTAAATTCATTACATTATATAAAGAAAGTCATGTGTTGCCCACATCAGATTTTTTTAATAAAAATTAAGATAATAATTACACCTCTTATATGAAGGGATCACGTGACCATGATTTGAAAAGATCACGTGAACCACTTCAAAATGAAATATAGCATCCATCTTGTCTCAAAATCGTGATTTTTAAAGTTCTTTTTAATTCATATTTAATTTAATGTCGCATTCGTCCTAAAACCACTTTATTTTTGCTTAAATTCTGGGCATTTACATACTGAAACAAAGCAATTAGAATATATTGGAGCTTAAATAATGATCATCCAAATTTGATTATTTCTACAACAAAGCCTATTTTTCACTTATGGAAAATGTTAACAGCAAAATATATAGAATGAGTTATAGTAAAATTACTGCATTTCTTTAACGCAAAATTATTTAGCTTATGGAGTCTGCGTAGCTGATATGAATGAAATATTCATTGATTGTACAGAGAGAAGGACGATTTTTTTCGATGAATTTTAAGCATAGAGTTTAATTACTTGTTCCTCCATGATCTTAAGTTTTTTCATAAAATAAATTATTATAGTATTGTGATGAATGTAATGAATGGGAAAATGTTTATGAATGAAATGCTGCTTTTATAGAGAGAGCCAGGCGTGTTATATGAAGTTTTCAAATATAATAACTTATTGTAGTATTATGATAATGTTAAAAACATTACCGAGGAGCCAGGCGATTTATATTTAATTGACGTCATTTGAATGAAGTTCATTTTTTTCGATGAATTTTTAACTTTTCAAATATAATAAATTAAAGTAGTATTGTGAGAATTTTTGAAATATTACCGAGGAATGTATCGTATTTTACAGATGTTTAAATGGAATTGCATTGAAGTTGGAAAGTGTTTCATAATCAATGCTTTATGCATGATTGATCTTTCTTTTTTTATCTCCATTTTCACCTTCTCGCAATTTTGGAATCAAAATGCTCGTGTTTGTAAAGTTATATATATATATATATATATATATTTTAATTTATTACTAGCAATAAAAATTGTGCACGTTTAATTTTCAGACGCTTTTCTGCAGGTGCCTTATTCTGCAAATAAATGAAGTGATATACGTTTATTGTCAAAGCAGCTTGGCGGTCATTGTTGTAACATCCTATTATTTATAAAGTTTAAATTTCATTTTGCAAGCAAATATATTAAATACTTAACTTCCGGATTTTTTTAAACATTCATCACAAATGATATAAAATGCTAGACCCATCAAAATATGTTTGGACCAAAGTCTAGTGTTATATCTCATAATGGGGCCTAGGGTGCAAAGTTATTTGCATCCTACATTATAGTAATAACCCATGTCATCGCTGTGTTATTCCAGTAACGTTATGGCATTATATGCCACGTAAGGAAACATGGCAAACGTCATTGATGTTGCGCAGCCGCCTGGAAATATTGTACAGCGATAGTGCCAAAAAGGCTCATCGACATGTTTAGCGATATGAAGGTTATAAGAACGCAGCATTGGACTTAGGACCGGGTCTAAAACCTGGATCGCCTTTGGTTGGGCTTTGTTCCGATCAAGGAGCTCGAGGAAGGTGGAAAGGCTTCTAAAATTTTATTTTATGATATCTATTATCTATCGGGATCAAATGGTATGACGTCATCTGAAATGTTAAATTTGTCACTGTCTGATATAAATATTCCTGTAATTCGATGTGAAACTGAAACATCTTAGGACGCGCGGTAGAGTAAACCTTGAAAGAAATGGGACTTAGATGAAATATAATGGGAAGTATGTTACGAAAGTGGTGTTATCTTGTCACAAATCAAGCAATTGTAAGGCGATTTGTATAAAAATCGCTGAATTTTTATCACTTAAAATTGTTTAGCTCTGGAGTCAGAAATATAAGTGATGTGAATGATTTTTCATAGAGAAGCAAACAATTTATAGCATTTATAGCCTCTTTTAATGAAGTTTTAAATTTCCAAGTATAATAAATTATTGTAGTGCAGTGATTATTAAAAATAATGTGACTGCTGCATGTATTGCATTTCAGAGACCTTTAAATAAAATTGCATTGCAGTTGGAAAGTGTTTCATAATCAATACTTTATGCATGATTGATCTTTCTTGTTTCTTTCTGGAGGATATCCCAAAAGTCAGAATTTAATTGAATTTGTTTATTTTTGTATATTAAATAATTTTTAATTAAAAAACTACATAACATATTTTACTGAAATTTTTTATATATATTTTATGGGATAAATTGAATATTTCCTAAAAATTTCAAAGCAATTTGTGAATTTTAAATTTGCTTAAAAAATGTTTGAAAAATTAGGTCCCATAGGGTTCAATGTATTTCATTTTTTCAACCCGGATTCAATAAAAAATTAATTGGGTGATATTATTTATTTATATTCCCATAGGTCCCACAGACCGTCTGAAAAACATACTAAAATTTCATTTTCATAAAGTCATTTTTACGGCAGTTGTCGCGCTAACCGACAGACAGACAGACAGAATGAACTATGTCATAAACACTTTTCAACTTTGTTGTAAAGTGTTAAAAATAAAAATATTTCCTATTGAGAAACATGTTCACTTTTCATATGTAATACCATGTGATAAATTGGGTGACATCATTCTCGTGGATCTAGCTCGTTCCATTCATGAAAAAAGATACTTTGAGTAATACTTTTGTATTTGAACTCCAATAGCCATTTATCTGCTGTAAGAATAACTTATTCCTCCGTCCATAACGCTTGGCGAGATTTTGGCAACGAATTTGGCGGAATGTCACCAACTTGGCGACATTTTTAATTGCTGCTAAATTAACAAAAATCTCGCCAAATGGATAAAAATGACGCTAAATCAATGAAAGAAAATTAAATATCATGGGAAGAATATAAGTACCTACTATAAGAATAACGTTATTTTCAGCTGTAAAAGTAGTAAATTCATTGCATTATATAAGGAAAGTCATGTGTTGCCCACATCAGATTTTTTTCATATTATTACTTTAAAACCAAAATGTACATAAAACATGATTTAAATAATGGGAAACAATAAATGTGGAAGTATGTGTGTGTCAGTGAGACTGTGGAGACGATATCTCACGAACGAATGGAGCGATTCGAATGAAATTTGGTACAAAAATCACAATCCATGAATACTGGAAGCCTATTGTTTTTAAACGCAATCGAATGTTTTGAACCCCGATAAATTTTCGAGTGAAATTTGGAAAAATCATCAAAAATTCCAAACCTTTAATAAAGTTACACAACTAGACATATCTTATGTAATTTTTCCTTAGAAAACGATTGACATAAACTTTAGAACGCTAGCATGATCCATTCTCGAGATATTGCACATTTTTCAAATAAATTTATCAAAAAATCCTATAAATTAAAAAAAATACTAACTGTTGAGAAACATGTTCACTTTTCATTTGTGATATCCTGCGATAAATTGGGTGACATCATTCTCGTCGATCTAGCTCGCTCCATTTATGAGAAAGGATACTTTGAGTAATACTTTTGTATTTGAACGCTAATAGTCATTTATCTGCTATAAGAATATCTTATTTTCTCGTCCATAATGCTTGGCGAGATTTTGGCGAAAATTTTGGCGGAATGTCGCCAACTTGGAGACTTTTTAAATGTTGCCAAATTAACAAAAATCTCGCCAAATAGATAAAAATGACGCTAAATCAATGAAAATGACGATTAATTGAAAAAAATTCAATATCTTGGAAAGAATATAAGTATCTACTATAAGAATAACATTTTTTTTAACTGTAAAAGTAGAAAATCCATTGCATTATATAAGGAAAGTCATGTGTTGTCCACATCAGATTTTTTTAGCTGTAAAAGTAGTAAATTCATTGCATTATATAAGGAAAGTCATGTGTTACCCACATCAGATTTTTTTTTTCTTCGGATGGATAGCTTAGATAAAATTAAAAATAACTAATTTCTTTTAAAACAGACGCCACGGGCGTCAGGGTTATATTCTAGTTTCAAAATAATAAGCACTTATCACGTGAAAGGCCATTTAACTCCTGACTTAGCCATTTAACACCCTCCAGCCTGAACCCAACTTTTACTGGTTAGTCAAAGAACATTAAACTTTTACATTAACACATTTTCTTTGGTTAAATTTAACCTTAATAAATACGTACTGCAATATAACGGAAATTGCGAGAAATATTTCAGCGGGAGTAAAAGATTTCGTATCGTACGTGGTTTAATTTTCGTTCTCGGCAGTCTGCTTCGGAGCAGGTAATTGCAGGTTGTATCGGGCTGTTGCCAAAACTTTTAACTCGAGTGGGTGTAACGAGAGATGGCGGTACGTGCTCTGTTACAGGTTATAATAAAGCTTGGTGGTTACACTTACGAGTACCGTCAGGCGTAGATTTCGTGGAAAAATAATTTTAAGAAAAGTCAAAATTTTGTTCTGAGTTCTAGAGGGTTACGCCTGCAGATCGCAACGGTACTGGCCCGTTTTGAATGTTTGCACATCGAACTCTCTATTTGTTCCTTCGCAAATATTGTTTTTTTTATTTCGTGAAGGTTAATTTTTGAGTTTCTTCTTCAGGGGGTTACACCTTCTGGTGGTTACACTTTTGAGTAACGTCAATCGTAGATTTCGTGGAAAAATAATTTTAAGGGGACGGTGGACATTGAAATGAGTAAAACTGAATAAAAATTTTTTTAATATATAACATTATTTTACACAATAAATAATTTGGCATCACGTCTGATGTTAAAATAGCAAAATTAAACACACACCCATAACTGAAGGTCTTTATTTCACTTCCTTAAGACGTACAAAAGTTTTAAAAAAAGGCCATAGCGCTTTCGAGCATAAGTATGCTCTTCATCAGTGGCTACACGGAAATAAAGTTTGAATCGTTCATATATAGACCAGATATAGCGACAAAATTTGCATAAATACAATCTACAAAAGAATCTACGTTTAGACAAGGATGAACCGTAAACAATTTTTCAAAAATTTTAACAACAAAAGAACAGAATATTAAATTACACTTTAATTACGGAAATTGAAAAAGGGCGGGTGGCAATCAAGCATAATCCCAAAGAGGAAAACGTCAAAGATAACTGCAGAGACTTGAATTGCATGGAGTCGAGAAATGAGTCGCCAAGCGTAACTCAAATTCCTTTTTGGATCCCTTTTTATTTATATTTACCGTGAGTCCGTTTGTAATTTTGACCCTGTTATGAATTTGAGTTACTCTTGGCGACTCATTCTCGACTCCATGCAATTCAAGTCTCTGCAAAGTTATCTTTGACTTCTTCCTCTTTGGGATATACTTGATTGCCACACCCCCCTTTTTCAATTTCCGTAATTAAATTGTAATTTAATATGCTGTTCTTTTGTTGTTAAAATTTTTGAAAAATTGTTTACGGTTCACCCTTGTCTAAACGTAGATTCTTTTGTAGATTGTATTTATGCAAATTTTGTCGCTATATCTGGTCTATATATGAGATATTCAAACTTTATTTCCGTGTAGCCACTGATGAAGAGCATACTTATGCTCGAAAGCACTATGGCCTGTTTTAAACTTTTGTACGTCTTAAGGAAGTGAAATAAAGACCTTCTGTTATGGATGTGTGTTTAATTTTGCTATTATTTTACACATTTAACATTTGCTTACAGGTGATACAGCGTCAATCTCAAACGAAGGGATAGGGTATATCAAATATCTGTCTTTTTGGGAGGTTCTTCGTTTGGTATGGACGCTGTTACACCCGTAAGCAAAAGGTTTAATGCATTTTTTTCGAAAAGGAATTTGCAAAGGTTTTATATTTTTAAAATGCTCCATGCGTCTTAATTTTTGTCTGAGATACATGAAATTTGGCTAGAAGACGCCTTTCATACTTGTTAATGAAATTGGGTATACATTTTATAATTGAACTTTATTAAGGTAATTAAAAGTGAATAAGAACCTAATTATATGATCAAAATTAAGTTTAAATGCAGAAAAATATTTTTAAAAAATTACCTTTCTAAGGGATTTAAAAATGAATATCCAAATTTGTTCATAATGTGTTTTTGAGTGATCATAATGTAACAATAATCAAAAATGTGAACAAATGGCAAACAAGGAGCATTTTCAAATTTTCGTTATAAGAAATTAAATTTAAAAAAAAATACAAAATTATAACAAAATGGAAAAAAATTTAATGGTATTTTATATAGTAATGTTAAGAAGAATATTTATACAAATTTTCATGTTTCTAAGTCAATAAATAAATAAAAATAATTCAACTTCCACCGTCCCCTTAAGAAAAGTCAAAAGTTTTGTTCTGAGTTCTAGAGGGTTACGCCTGCAGATCGCAACATTTCCAGCCCGTTTTGAAAGTTTGCACATCGAAGCAGCGGACTTACTCCTTGTTTGTTCGGTAATATTGTTTCTCTTTATTTCGTGAAGGTTAATTTTTACGCTTCTTAAAACACTCAGATGTAATTGCAGATGATGGAAAAATTAGTCATCCACAGGCAAAATCACAAATGAATCACAAAAAAAGAAATAAAAACATTGCTATCGGATTGAAATTAAATAAAAATGAGCAAGCAACTGAAACAAAGTCTTAGTGAGACAGAAATTATAATTACCAACCCTAGGCCCATGCAGTGTTATAAATTATGTATACCATTGCACTTGTAATATAAATCGCTCCAAATGTCCTGTAGGAAGCAGAAAGTTCTAGAAATTTTACAAATAAAAATTTCTTCCGCCAATGCTTGCAGCTCTCTCTTTAATTTGGATTAAAAATAACTTCGGCACTCTAATGTTCTTTTCATGCCAGAACCTAGAGTTTAACGTCGATTTTGAACAAATAAGACCATACATACACAGAATACAAAGTCAATTTAGTATTGTTATACATTCTTTAACGAGTTTGTTGACTACTTCCACTAAATTTAGAGCTAATCACATCATTAAATTCTAGCTGGTAACTCATACAGAACCAAGTCTCTATATATAGAACCAAATAACAGGTCCATAAAAGTTAATGTTCAGGATTCCGTCTTTCCTATACTGCTGATTTATAACCCCACAATTTTATGTTATATGATATTTTACCACTGAAAACAACATATAACATTCTGATTAAACCCATGTCACATTCTAGAAATTCCTAACAATCGCTACTTCGGCCACATTGAATCTAAACTTCAAACCACTAGTACGCGCGTTGCTTGTTCCCAAATTATAGGGCGTAGCCTCAGATTCTATTAATGCAACTGCTTCATATTTTACATAATATGATGTAAAATTGCATTCTTCAGCTTCCCGTTCTGTGAGGATGATAGGTGAATAATGTTTGAAAGTTTGTGACCAGTTAACGCATCTTTAACAAATTTTCAAACTTAATTTTTTAAGAATGTTAGTTTTCACACCTTAGATATGCTTAAATATTATTTAAATTACAATATTTTAACAAAAGTCAACTGAGTGTATCCAGATTATTATCATCTTTGGTGCTAACTTTCAAATAAACTTTTAAAGTCTTTTTAAGAAAAAAATATAAATACATTTTTAAGTACTCTTTAACGAAAGGTACTAAAGCATACATAATGTTTTGTTTCCTGCATTCTGGTACGGAATATGATGCAATTGAACCTAATTAGTATATGGAAAATAAATACAAAGATGCGTGAAGCCTCATATTCTCTTTTTAACCTATGCCCGTCTCCGACCTTTAGATCATAAGTCGACGATCAGCCCAATACAAAGCAGAACGATAAAAAAAGTCACTAAAAGCCTTGTCAGTAACACATAAAGGAAAACAGTCAAGAACAACAGGCCAAATATTGAGGTGTTCTCCAGTCATGGAAACGCCATGGTCGCAAAGAGGGCAGACATCTGTATCTGTCAGTCCCATACGATACAGATGACTCTGTAAATAATCATGACCCCTAGCAAGTCTAAAGAAAGCCACGCCAACTGCTCTATGCAAGGAACTAGGTATTCTTGCCGACTTATTTAACAGGGAGTTCCACTTTTTCCAGGAATCTCTCTCCCTGTACAGACTGAAACGGTTAGCTTTAATAGTGGGATATATATCGCTTTATATGCCGCACAGACAAGGGAGGATCCGGTTGCATCATTTGAGATCCATTCTTAGCCAATAAATCAGCCCGCTCATTTCCATATATCCCGCAGTGGCTTGGAATCCACTGCAGGGCAATGCTGCTCTTGATGTTCAGCAGCTTATCTATATTTTCCATACAATTCTTAGAAATCTCACATTCCCAGAGATTGAAAGATGTTAAGGTCATAATTGACGCCCTGGAATCAACAAAAAAGACGGTATTTTCCTATCCACACTGCTCAATTTTGTCTCTAAGGCTAAGGAAATGGCGGCTAATTCGCCATCAAAATTGTCAAAGTGTTTAAAGTGTGCCTCATATTCTTACTATTTCTATAGGTTACCCCACTCCACAAAATAGTCTACGCTTATGTCATAGATGCAAGAAACGCCACTTTATTCTTGGACAAGGTCTATATACATAAGGTTCGTTGCGCAATTGGATCTCTAGCCAATCAGAACCTGTAATATATCTGGATGACGTAGCATGTGTTGCATGTTGAAGGTAAGAATTGCCTTCTTTCTAAGTAATCCTGAAGACGCCTTTTGCTTTCGAAACCGGTTGACATCCGAATTATTTACTGCATGCTGTAGTTATACAGTAGTTTTGGGCGTATTTTAACTTAACTAATAGGTTTTATCAAATTTCCGAGGTTACTTTTGCTCCTGGGAGACGAATTGAATAAAAAAAGTTAATAGAAATTTTCTGGGCCTGCTAATAATAACTTCCGGTTCTCGGAAGTTGGAAAAGAAAATATTCATTAGCTGGACTGAATGAGTCTCTGTTGCTAACATGAAAAGATAAATTAAAAAATATATTTTACGGAAATAAAAAAATAGAAGGAAAAAAATTATAAAGAACAGAAGATAAGAAAAATATAATTTTTTCTATTTTGATACTGACTATGATAGAAGTGTTCAAATAAACGTTCAAAAACTTACCTGCATTTGTAAAACAATAAAAAAACTTAGTAAACACAGCATGCACCTAAATATAAACTGGTCTACCATTTTCAATGCCGTAAAATAGAGCCCTCTTCTTCAGGACCGACAAGAAACGTGACCTCACACTCTCGAGAAAGATCTGCCAAGTCAGATCTATAAGTCAATCTGAGTTACTGATCCGAGTTTAATAAATGCTGTAACGCTTCTTATAGCTCCTGAAGAAGGCTGTTTTGTGCTTTTGAAACCTGTAGACCTGTTTATATTTGTGTGCATGCTGTATTTATGATTTTAACGTGATGCTTACGGGTGGGACAGCTTCAATCCCAAACGAAGAACTCTCAAAAAGGCTAGTATTTGACATATTCCATCCCAAACAGTTCGATCCCTCTTAGCAGACATTGGCGTCCTGAGAAGTTCTTCGTTTGGGATGGATTCTGTCCCACCCGTAAGCAAAAGGTTAATATGGTATGATAAAATTAGCCCTGAACAAAATGAAATTTAAATGTAAAAAAAATTCTAATGGAAATTTTTACTCCAGATATTTTTAATATATTAAAGTAATACAATAATTCTAACTAAGTAAATTAGAATTCTTCACGCTTATATCATGAACTTATTTTTACTTTCCCTGCAATACATGGTAATGTATAAGGAAAATATTGGAATCATGCCGAAAATCGCAACTCGAGTTTCCGACGGAACTATACGTTTCGAGACCTCCAGAATACGAAAAACAATTTTTAGCGTGACGTCTGTGTGTGTGTCTGTCTGTGTGTCTATGTGTCTGTCTGTGTGTCTGTATAGATTTTGTATCCACTCTAACTAAAAAACTAATGGACCGAATTTCATAAAATTTGGTAAGTCAATCACTTGTGGGCGAATCTGGTGTTGATTAGTTTGGGGTACGACTGGGGATAAAAGAACCTGCCTTTTTTTGCGAAATGACACGGAAAAGCTTGTATCCACTCTAGCTGAAAAATTAATAAACCGAATTTCATAAAATTCGGTAGATAAGTCACTCGTGGGTCATCCTGCTACTGATTAGATTTTGGTGCGATTCGAAAAAAAATAACCTGCTTTTTTTCGCAAAATGGCCCGCAAAAATCTAAAATAAAAAACTACGTATGCTTAAATATATCCATTAAATGCTTATTTAATACTGAATTTTTAACGAAGAAAAGAATAAGACCAACTCCATTACACTAGAACTTGCCGTTCTCGAGAAGCTTAACTTTTTTCGTATTTTCTCTACGCTACCTTTGAAAATAAGTCCAGTTATCAAATGAGAACGAAAATTGAATTCAAAGTGAATTAAATTTAATTAAAATAAAGAGAACGTGAATGTAAGTCTGCAGAGAAAGTCATGTGCTGCCCACATCACATTTTTATTTTCAGTAATTTAGTTATTCAACTGTGTCTGCTCAAAATTCGTGGCATAAACCAGCATGAAGTTCAATAGTTGAAGAGCATCAAATGCACTATTAACGCAACCTTAAATTTAACCTTAATAAATACTTATCGAAATACAACATAAATTGCCAGAAAATGGCGAATATATATTGCCTCCGGAGGCGAATATAATTATATTGCGTCAGGAGGTCTATTTCCCGTTAAGAAATTTTCAGCAGAGCAGGTAATTACTGCTTTCATCTGACTGATTACAAAACTTTGAACTGCAGTGGGCGTAACTAAAGATTAAAGGACGTGCTTTATTAGAAGTTATTATAAACAGTGTGATAGACTGATCTTTTAAGGAACGATAGGAGTTGCTTTCTTAATGAATATTAAGAAAATTTAAATTATTATTATTTTCCGTAACATATGCTATGGGACATTTTTTAGGGGATCGAAAAAATGTCATTGATTTTGATGGATTTATAGATTTTGAGCATTATAGGAATCAAACATTTTCTAATTTATGACAAGCTTAGAAGTTACAGCAAACTTGGGTACTATAAATTTAATTGATAAACATTGTCTATTGATTTTCTGAGCTCGGTTCAGAAGATCTTCCATATTTCAAATACATTTTTTGCAAATAAAAATAACAAATTTAAAGCTACATAAATGTATGGAGATTGATACAGAGAAGGTCATGATATATGAAACGGTTTTTAAAATAAAATGCTAATTTTCCAGAAAGTTAGCATTCAAGCATTAACATATTTCATGTTTTTTTTTTATTTTTCTTGAAAAAAAAATTCATAAAAAGGTAATAAAATCACTTTTAAAAAATAAGTGACGGCTTTTTAAGCACTTTTAACTAACTATACATAAATTGACATTAATGTTTACGATTTAGCATAATCCGTTTCTCTAGATGTTAGAAACATGTCACTTTTATACAGTTCCCGTTTTCTCCCGGACGATATACGTGATTTCCATAAAATTTTGTGTACTCATTTGTATTGGTAATAAAAATAACTTCAGCTAATTTATTCTGTAAGCAAGCTTTAATGTGTGTTACTGTTTTTGACACAAGATCGAAATGTATTAATCAGTAGAGATAGTCGTATGCTGGACACATAAGCTTTATTGTTAATTTAAGAAAAAGCAGGTATCAAACCACATAAAGCATATACAGGTTTTTCCCATATAAATACGAGAACTTTTTCACAATATTTATTTAATTACACGGGTTTAAAACTTAGGAGACTTAAACACAAGAAAGATCAATCATGCATAAAGCATTGATTATGAAACACTTTCCAACTTCAATGCAATTTTATATAAGCATCTCTAAAATGCTGTACATTCCTTGATAATATTTTTAAAATCATCACAATACTACAGTAATTTGTTATATTTGAAAGCTTAAAACTTCATCGAAAAATATGAACTTCATTCAAATGACGGCATTGAAATATAAATTGCCTGGTTTAAGCATCTCTAAAATGCGATACATTCCTCTGTAATATTTTTAAAATTAGCATAATACTACAATTATTTATTATATCTGAAAACTTCACCGAAAATAAATGAACTTTATTCAACTGATGTCATCGAAATATAAATAGTCTCTATATAAAAGCAGCATTACATTCATAAACATTTTTCCATTCCTTTCATTCATCCCAATGATATATTTATTTTATACCCAATACTACAATTTATTTTATTTAAAAACTTAAAACCATGGGAGTTCAAGTAACTTAACTCTATGCTTAAAACTTCATCGAAAAAATCATCTGGTTCTCTGTGTAAAACCATGTAAATATCTCTGTGAATATTTCATTCATATCAGCTATATTGCAGACTCCATGAGCTAAATAATTTTGCATTAAAGAAATGCAGCAATTCGTATGCAACTCATTCTGCATCTTTTGGTATTTACATTATCCATAAGTGAAAATTAGGCTCCGTTGTAGAAATAATCAAATTAGAATGATCATTTAAACTCAAATATATTGTAATTGCATTGATTCAGTATGTACATGCACAGAATTTAAGCAAAAATAAAGCGCAAAAATAAATACAACACTAAATATGAATTAAAAAGAACTTTAAAAATCACGATTTTGACACAAGATGGATGCCGTATTTTAATTTGAAGTGGGTCAAGTGATCTCTTCATATAATAGTCACGTGATCTAATCATATAAAGAGTGTCATTATTATTTTAATTTTTAGTTAAAAACACCACTGAATATACTTCTTTGAAATTTTTTTATATATTTTCTGGAATAATGTAAATATTTCCTAAAACTTTCGAAGCAATTTGTGAATTTTAAATACGCTTAAAAATGTTTGAAAAATTAGGTCCCATAGGGCTCAATGTATTTCATTTTTTCAACCCGGGTTCAATCCAAAACTAATTGGGTGATATTATTCATTTATATTCCCATAGGTGCCACAGACCGTCTGAGCAACGTACTAGAATTTCATTTTGAGAAAGTCATTTTTACGGCATTTATCGTGCTAATGGACAGACAGACAGACAGAATGAGCAAAGTCATAAACACTTTTCAACTATGTTGTAAAGTGTTAAAAAAACAAATTATCCTTTAGGACCTCTATATACAGGGCGTCTCATAAAGATTGCACAACTCTATGGCTTGATAGATAAATTGTAGGTCCATTGCTCCATATTCAGTTTAGGAAATACTTTGAGGTATACTATCATCATTGGGAAATTTCGGTCATGTTACACCTTTTAATAAAACAGTGCAAAATGTAACTTCTTATACAGGTCCCTTAAAAGGACATTTTTTCAATTCTATATATATGTGCTATAGTCCAATTAGTCAAACAAAAGCAAGTTACATTTTCGTACGATAAAAATTACTAAATATATCATTCCTTAATTTTTTCCTATACCGGGACTATATCATGTTATTTGCTAAAGCTCGATGAAATTAACTTGAATCCGTACTTAACTAAATTCAATTTTTATACGACCCCTGATTTTTTTTCTTTGCTTTTTTTTTATCGGGTATCCTATAACTTTGTCAATATTTTCAAGGCCAATTTTGCATTTTAGAGGATCGGGATTTTGTTCAAAATATCTTTAAAGGATCAGGAGCAGTTTGATAAGTTGTAGAGGACCCATATAAAAGTTAAATATTGTACTTTTCCCATTAAAATGTGTTTCGTGACCAAAACTGTTATCGTCTGAAAGTCTGTTATTTTGAAGCACTTGGGGTGGTAACTAATCGTTCAAAAGATATTTAGTTGCGCAATAATTTTAAACAACCACTATAATGATACAGATACCTGCTATCTTATTTTCCTTGCAGTTAGAATTAATACAAGATGAAATAACTTTTACAGATTTTAAATCAATTGTCATTGAGTGTGAAACTAACTGTAAGTCAGAGTAATTTTTGTTATCTATAGGACACAGCAACAAATTTGACGCAACAATTTTTAACACTTTACATCATAGTTAAAAAGTGCTTATGACTTTGTTCATTCTGTCTGTCTATCCGTTTGCACGATAACTGCCTTAAAAATTACTTTATCAAAATGAAATTTTAGTATCTTGTTGATGCGGTCTGTGGAACATATGGGAATGTAAATGAATAATATTGTCGTGACGAAATTCGTCACTTGTGTGTAAAATTGTAAATTTACATTATTTAAACTTCTATATTTATATTTATTTAAATTGTGACCGGAACCCTCATGTCATATGTGTATATATTTTATCATCTTGAAATGTATTTTAAATCTGTTCAGAAATTGTGACCATTTTCCTTTCATAAAATAATATTCTATCAGACACTCGAGGAATAGCGACCGTTAGTTCAGGGTGACCTGTGTTTTGCTGGCGGAGACAGAGGTCTTCGTTTTTTTTTCTGCTTTTTGGGTAACGCAACGTTGTGCAAGATTTCACGTTACAGATGCACGTGCCTTGCTGAAATGTCGTTGGATGGGCTGGACCCTGGAGAAGAATTTGAATACAAGTGAATTTGTATTGGTGGAAAGTTGAAGATGTGAACCTTTCGTGATTTTCAATTGGCCGGGCTCTTAATCCGCCCGGAGTGCTTAAAAGAGGTGTGAATTGTGATCTGGGGCGCACTCTCCTCTCCAACATCCTTCGAGCCCACGTTCGGCTCGGGGCTCAATTCCAATGATGGGATCCCGTAGTCGTGGGTTGGGAGTGCCGCCACTGCCGCCATCGTTTCCACTGCTGGGACCTGCCGATGCTGTGCCCTCGCCGACCGTCGTTTAGATATTGGAGAACGACCTCATGTTTCTTGTCGAGCACCGGGACCTGATGAAGCAAATTATGATTCCGGGCCCCTTGATAGGCCTGATCCGGAACCTTGCCGGAAACTGCAGTTCAACCGTTCCTGCTGGAGCGGGGCAACTTTTGTCCCGAGGGATCTGCCGGTGGAAGTCTGTGCTTCCTCAACCATGAGTCCTTCAAGAATTTTGAGAGGTAAGCCTTGGTTATTTAGACGTGCCGTTGGGCAGTCGACTGGACTTGAGTATCGATTCCGAGGAACTCTTCGTCCATGATTTCAGCTGCCATCATTTAATTGTATACATCTATTAACTTCTGCATCTATTACATCACACGTAAAGAATTATTACATCTAATGATGAATTATTACATCTAATAATGTTAAATTGAATTCTTAGTTGATTCCTCGAGTGTAGAGTCTCCCTTGGTTGACCATACCTTTTAAAATGAGTATTATGAAATATAATAATGTTAATGAATATTTAAAATGAATATTTATTTCCGACTGCGATCCGATTATATTTAGTGATGTGTGGTCCAGTGGTGCGTCAGCTGAGATAGATTCAGCTGTTTGTAATTGTGACTCCATATAACTTCAGTTTTAACAAATAGAAATTCATCTTAAATTTTGAGTATTTATTTAAGAGTTTATTGTCTTCTTGAAATTGTTTAAAGTGTCTTCAGCTGCTGTTGTGACCTTCAAGGTAAGGGTTTAAATTGTTTTATTTTGGAATTTGCTTGGGTTTGTATCGCAGGTCATCAGTTGGGTTTTACCCACTGACGGGAGGTGTGTTTCGGACCTGGGTATGAAATTGCGAGAAAGTTAGACTTTCTCGGTCGGCCGTGTACAGCGGAAAACCACTGCGACAATATCATCCAATTAGTTTTGGATTGAATCGGGATTGAAAAAGTGAAATATATTGAACCATATGGGATCTAATTTTTCAAACACTTTTTAAACAAAATTTAAATTTAAAATTAGCTTCCAAAATTTTAGGAAATATTCAAATTATCCCATAAAATATATAAAAACAATTTCGGCAAAATATATTTTGTAGATCTTTAAATAAAAATTAAAATAGTAATGACATCCATATTATATGAAAATATCACGGGGTCCACTTCAAAATAAAACCCATCTCTTTCTCCAGAGCAAAAATCGTGGTTTTTAAAGTTCTTTTAAATTTATATTTAGTTTTACATCCGTCCTAAAACCACTTTATTTTTGCACATTTTCTGCGCATCTATATTTTGTGCCAACGCAATTACAATATATTTGAGTTTAAATGATCATCCAACTTTGATTATGTTTACAACGAAGCCATATTTAATGGATTCAAAATGTAAACAAGTGATTGTAAGATGAGTTGTATAAGAATTGCTGAATTTATTTTTCAAGCAAAATTATTTAGCTCTGGAGTTGGGAATCAAATGATACGAATGAAATACTTATTGCTTTCACATAGAGAGCCATACAATTTATAATTCTATGACGTCATTTGAATAAAGTTTATTTTGTTCAATGAAGTTTGAAGTTTTCAAGTACAGTAAAGGATTGTAGTTCTGTGATAATTAAAAAATATCGCCGCTGAATGTATCGCATTTTAGAGATGTTCAAATGAAATTTCAGTTGGAAAGTCTTTCATAATCAATGCTTTATGCATGATTAATCTTTCTTGTTCTAGATTTGAAGCCGGGAAATATTGTTGGTTAGGCGGGAAGTGCTGCTGGTTAGCCAGGAATTGTTGTTAGTCGGGAAGTTTTGGAATTTTCATGAAATCCCTCCAAGCCCAGTGGCGACAGTTCTCCTTCAATTAAACTCCATTAGATTTTTACTGGCTGTGAAATTTCAGTGTAATACTCTATGAAAATGTCAATATTTTGAAAACACAACAGTTTTTGTTTTCGAAGAACTCGTTGCTACTTTACTGTTTAACTGTATTCGGCGATTGTTTTAGAATTGTGAGTAATAGTTAAACAGATATTTTGTAAATAGCCTTGCTGTCCCAACCGGGAATCGAACCCTGGATCTCCGAACAAGCCAGGCAACGCTCTACAGTTGAGCTATTGGAACGAAATTGCAAGCTCTTATCATCGAAGTGGACTTTGCATTCTCCACTCTCTAATGTTAGATTGGAGGGTAACTGACAATCTGTCGGACCACCTCCTGCTATTTTATACCTCAGGTTAGCCTCCTGATACTACTATTTGCACCCAGGTTAGTATCCTGCGCGGTCGTTATCCTCTCAATTTGAAATCGACGCTCAATCTTCCAGAGTCCACTGAATCCATACCACTCGTACTAGGGTCATTTTCAGACCTTCGACAGTCTTCAGTAGATAAAATTAAAAACTGTATTCTTGTTGCCATGGAAATTTCTAATAAAGTGGCCTAAGCTTATAAGTAAATTCTGCTCTCAATTAATTTTGATCAATGAATCCCTTTATTTCATTCTTATTAACTTATATGAACTTATTGTGTTCCCGCCATATTTTCTTTAAAAAAAAAAAAAAAAAACTCTGTTAACTGTTCTTATTTACTCGGTTATTTCTTTTTCTTTTGACCCAATTTATTTGTGTTTTTTCCAATTTTTCTTTTCTAAATTTTATTCTGAATTTCTGTTTTTGTTTTTCATGTGTCTATTTTTTTTTCCTTTTCATATATCTTCGTTTTATATATTTTCTAAATTTGCCTTTTAAAATTTTATTATTTTCTTTAATTTTAATCTATTTTTCATTATGTTATTATACCGCACTCTAAATTTTATTTTTCAATAATCTTTTTAACTATATTCCCAATAACCATTTTCCCATTATTAAAAAATGGACGTACTTGTCAAGCTCAAATATAATGTAAAACTGTCTGTTTAACCACAATATTTTTCATCCATTGTTATCTTTTTAGATCTAAATAAATGTTCGTTTGGCGGGATGGTAGACCTTGGGTGTCTCCAGAGTGCAGGAGGTATCCTTTCCCGGCCGTGCAGCTAGCTACTCTAAACCCACTATGTGAGTCGCACGGTCTGGAGTCTTCAGACCCTCGACATCTTTGTACTAACCTACAGGATTGATTTGTTGGACGCCATTGTAAGGAGCCTTGTTGTCCCAATCGTGTATCGAACCCTAAATCTCCGATTTGTCCAGCCGACACTACTGTTGAGCTCATGTTACGAAATTGCAAGCTCTTATCGTCGAAGTGGACTTTGTAAGCTGTAATAAAACGAAAGTTTTACCGGATTTTTAACTATCTCTTGTATCCTGAAATTGCAATCTCCAATCCAGAGAAAACAAAGTAACAATGCTGCTGACAAGTTGTGATAAAGGTGAGACAGCTTCAGTGGTAATTTTAATGGATAAATGCAATTACATGACTGTAACCCGAAGCGTCAAATACAAAATCACTATAAAATTTCATTTTTCCGAAAGTTCCACTTTATTTGAGCAAAATATATATCTTGTTTTGAAGTTTTAATTTAAACCACACGATAAACACAATCTTTCCCATATTCCTATAATCAACTTATTTTAAACCATAAAACACAAAAGAAATTTCGATAAACTTAAAACATATCATATTTTTCAGTAAAATAACTTAAGAGTGCCTGCCTGTCACTGAATAAATTCTAACGATCCAAACACATTTTGGCCTCTAACTTACACCTGAGCTTTTATAAATATATATTTCTCGCGCGAAAACAAAGGGTTACGTAAGGTATTTCAAAGCAGAACAATTTTGCAACAATAACTCATTTTTGTTCTTCAATTATAGCAAGTTTGCAGTTGTCTGGATAAATTTGGCAATTATAGTAGACAAAAGTTTGGAAACGAGCGAATTGTTCTTGTTAGTTCTAATCATATAATTTTGGACTAGCCTTTTATCTCAGACCACGGTGATTTATTGTTACCAAAGCGTTACTGTGAGCTTGTACGTAGACGGATTTGGTGTTTTCTGATATTGAACTTTTTCTGAATAAATATATCAAAATTCATGGTTTAACGTAACATTTTTTCCTTTAGATTGCAGAGTCCACTTCGACGATAAGAGCTTGCAATTTCGCCCCAGTAGCTCAACGGTAGAGGGTCGGCTGGCCAGTTCGGAGATCCAGGGCTCGATTCCCGGTTGGAGCAGCAAGGTTCTTTACAAGATGTCCTTTTTCATGTAAAACATCTTAGTGCTCGAGATAGAGTAAATCGTGAAAGACATGTGTCTTACATGAAACGTAAACATGTAACAGAAGTAACATTAACTTGCTACGAATTCGAAACAGAAAACCATTGTTGTAATTTGAATGTATGTGTCGCTTGACCTTGGTGACAAAATCAATGACGGTGACAATGCATTTGACGATGTGCCTCTAACTTTACGACTTTTGGCGAGTTCTGAAAACTTCTCAAATTTTGTTGATGGGTTAACAATGTTACTACCCTATAAAGCATTTGCAAGCATTTTTATTACAGAAATGCAGGTGGAATTTTACATGAACGCCTGTAATTGTGGATTTTCTTACAATTTGCTGAAATTATCAACAAAAGTATCTGAAAAAATGAGCAAATCTTGCTGCAGTATGTTTGACAGTGTATATACGTGCTTTTTCCAGAACTTACCACAGAGGGCATTTAAGCTCGGCATCAGTCAGCTGGGTTGTTGACGCGATATGAGTTCAAGTACCTGCCGACATCAATGTAGTACCCAATCGTATCTTCTGATTTCATATATCCTTTAAGCTGCATTATTAAAAAATTCTGGTACAATATATGAAAAAAAAATTAGATTAAAATTATCGAAACTTTTTCCTAGGTAACTTGTACCATCACCACATATAGCACATCAACCTTTTCCCATTCAAAATGTGCGAAAAATATCTCTCCTCATCAATGTCCAGGCACTTGATGTTTAATCACTCGCCTATACAGCGGCGGAAGCGTGGATCATTTTGCCACCATGCCACATTGCTCTGGGACGTCACACGGGACAGTTCCCCTTACATCATTTTTCAAAATTTTTTCTACCTCAAATGCAATAACTGATATAACAATTCATTCTATTTATAGATTCACTGAGCGGCTATTCAATTTTATTGCTGCATACATTATCAAAATTATGACACCTTGGTTACCTACCGGCCGCTCACTTTGCTGCTCATGCCCTCGGGTGAGTCGAGCGGCCTGGGCGTTCCACTTTAGTTACTTAATCGTCTAGCGTCCAGAAAATAGCTATTTCTCTAGAGTTCACCAGAATTTTTATACATTATGACACCAGTGTATAAAGACAAAATCTTCAGTTCTAGCACGAAAACTCTTTCAAATGTCTTAAAAAAATTCAAGCGTTAACTGCACGAGCGCAAAACCAGGTTATGGATGCTGTTATCTGCAATGGGATGCTGTTATCTGCAATCCAGTACATCCTGAGATTAATAATGTTGAAAGAAATTAGAAATCTCCTACGTGGTTGGACTGAATTTGTGGTTTTTCTTATCGGTTACCAAAATTGTGTCACATACCATTTCAGGTATCGATTAGTCCATGGTGTTAGAAAGAAGGAAATGGAACTCCTATGGATGAAATGTTTGAAAATGCCATAATGTTGGGAAATTATATCTAGGAGTCGCTATTGTTAGTAAAGTATCTGCTACTATTAGTTGACACAACAGAAAGGCGTAGTATTTAGTATATGTATTTTTGATTATTTATGAATTAAGAGTTCTCTAATTATGAGTATCATTAACCAGTATTTTTTCATAGTTGTTGGGTAGAGTACAGAATATAGGGAGATAAAAATAAATTGAAAGGTAAAATTATTTTCAATACTTAGGAATATTCTTTATTGTTTCAGTTCTACTTTGCATTGCGCTAATAATTTCTGTTTACAAAATTGATAAATTAAATAAATATTTTAGACCTTTAGAAATGCATGCAATGCAGGTCTACTTATATTATCCCAGCGCCACCTCAATGATTGTTTCAAACGATATGGGCGTTTTCTTAATATGAAAATTTAACTCCTTACTTTTACCTCCATGGGTTTGTCCATGGTGACGAGCGCATTAGTAAAAGTCTGATGTGGGCAGCACATGAATTTCCCTGCAGACTCAAATACATTTTTTCTTCATTTCTTTAAGAACTCATTAAATTGAGTTTAGTTGCACAAAATGACATTAAATTTGCATTTGTAATTCAATTTTTGCTTTTATTTGGTAATCGGACATTTTTCCAAAGGCGGCATAAAAAAATACGAAAACTCTCAAATATCTCGATAACGGTTAGTGCTATAGTAATAGAGTTGTCCTTATTATTTTCCCCGTAAAAAAGTACGTATAAAACAAGTATTAAATTGATACATTATAACATACGTTGTCTTTTTTTAGATATTGGTGATTTTTGCGGGCCATTTCGTAAAAAAAGGCAGGTTGTTCTTTTCCGAATCATACCAAAATCTAATCAGCATAAGAGTATCCCACATGTGATGTATCAACCAAATTTTGTGAAATTTGGTCAATTTGTATTTTAGCTAGAGTGAATATTTGTGATTTTTGCGGGCCATTTCAAAAAAAAAGGCGGGTTCTTTTTCCGTATTGCACCAAAAACTAATCAGCACCAGGGTCACACCCAAGGGTCTTACGTACCAAATTTTATGAAATTCGGTCCATTAGTTGAGTTAAAGTGGATACATTATTGCACAGACACACAGACAGACACACACACACAGACGTCACGCTAAAATAGATATTTCGTATTCTAGAGGTCTCGAAACGTGTAGATCCGTCGAAAACTCGAGTTGGGATTTTCGACATGATTCCAATACTTTCCTTATACATTAGTATGTATTGCAGGGAAAGTAAAAATCTGATGTGGGCAGCACATGACTTTCCCTGCAGACTTATATACACATTCTTTTTATTTTAATTAAATTTAATTCAATATTAATTCAATTTTCGTTCTCATTTGGTAACTGAACTCATTTTCAAAGGTGGCGTAGAGAAAAAACGAAGAAACGAAAATATCTCGAGAACGGCTAGTCCTAGTGTAATGGGGTTGGTCTTATTCTTTTCTGCGTTAAAAATTACGTATAAAATAAGCATTTTATGGATATATTTCTTCATACGTAGTTTTTAATTTTAGATTTTGTCGATTTGGGGGGGGAGGGGGGCAATTTTGCAAAAAAGAGGCAGGTTATTTTTTTCCGAATCATGCCAAAATCTAATCAGAACCAGGTTGACCCACAAGCGACTTATATACCGAATTTTTTGAAATTCGGTTCCTTAAATTTTTAGCTAGAGTGGATACAAGCTTTTGCGGGCCATTTCGCAAAACAAGGCGGGTTCTTTTATCCCGAATCGTACCCAAAACTAATCAGCACCAGATTCGCCCACAAGAGACTAACCTACCAAATTTTATGAAATTCGGTCAATTAGTTTTTCAGTTATAGTCATAGTGGATACAAAATCTGCACAGACAGACACGCAGACAGACGCCACACTAAAAATAGTTTTTTGTATTCTAGAGGTCTCGAAACGTGTAGATCCGTTGAAAACTTGAGTTGGGATTTTCGACAGGATTCCAATACTTTCCCTATACATTACCATGTATTGCAGGGAAAGTAAAAATCGGCTTATACATCTTGTTATTTGCAGTCGAAGCGCAGGGGAACGAATCCTATAAGTGAGTTCTGCCAGCATAGGCAGTATCTATCCATATTCACTTGCTGTATCTAAACTAAGAAATTATATTTAAGAATTAGCAAAACTTGACATCCTTTCTCTTTCATCGCATGAAATCAACTCCCAAAGCATTTCTTTCAAAGATCCGCAAAATAATTCCTCCTCTAACGTGAAAGAAAAGCTTCCCCAATGGTTTCTCTAAATATAATTTCCTCGTGCGAAAATAGATGGCAAACTAAAGTATTTCCAAGACAATAATTTGGAAGCAATAGTTTACTTTTGTTCGTTCCGCCCAGAATGGTAACGGCTTTGAAGTCGACCGTATAAAACTTGCAATTACATAACGGAAAGCTTAGAAATGAGCAAAAGGCGACGTGTTATTCCTGTTAGCTGTTCTGTGTAATTTTTGGCTGGATTATAACCTTGTCCGCAGGGTTTTCGTTTTTGACTAATGCATTGCATCGATAATATTGTGCATTTTGTTTCTAGGAGTACAAAATCTGAATTGGGCAGCACATGACACATATTTACGTTTTCTTTATTTCTTCAATAGTTCAGTACATTAAGTTTAATTGCACAAAATAACAGCCATACTTATTTTAAATTATACTGAATTTGTACTTCAATAATTCAATTTTCGGTTTCATTTGGTAACCGGACTTATTTTCAAAGGTGACGAAGCGAAAATGCGAAAAAAATAAAATATATCTCGAGAACGGTTAGACCTAGTGTAATGGGGTTGGCCTTATTCTTTTCATTGTCAAAAATTACGTATAAAACAAGGATTTAATTGATAAATTTGGGCATACGTAGTCTTTTACTTTGGATTTTGGCGATTTTTTCGGGCCATTTCGCCAGAAAAGGCAGTTTATTTTCTCAGAATCGTACCAAAATCTAATCAGCATCAGAGAAACCCACAAGTGATTTATCTACCAAATTTTGTAAAATTTGGTCTATTAGTTTTTCAGCTAGAGTGAATACAGGCAATTTTTGGGTCATTTCACAAAAAAAACGCGGGTTCTTACCAAAATCTAATCAGCATCAGGATCATCTATAGGGGATTCACTTACTAAATTTTATAAAATTCGGTCAATTTGTTTTTTAGTTTTTTTTATATACATTGTACAAAGAGACAGACACAGACACACACACGCAGACGTCACGCTAAAAAGTTTTTTTTTCGTATTCTAGAGGTGTCAAAACGTGTAGATCAGTCGAAAACTCGAGTTGCGATTTACATTAGAGGGTGGAGAATGCAGAGTCCACTTCAACGATAAGTGCTTGTACTTTTGTCCCTGTATCTCAACAGTAGAGCGTTGGCTAGCCAGTTCTGAAATCCAAGGTTCGATTCCCGGTTGGGTCAGCAAGGCTCTTTATAAGTAGAATTTCATATTGTATGAAATTCTACTGGTTATGCAACTGGACATAAATGTCACATAAAAAATAGTTGATATCTTTTATAATTATTAAACAAAATTAGGGCATACCAAATTTTTTAGGTATCAGTCATATAGTTAACGTTCATTTTCAGTACACCTAAACAAACTTTGATTTCTGTGGTTAATTCATCTTAACAAATCAGAAAATATCAATTATTTATACTCAAATTCAAAATCCGTACAACAAAATTAAAAGTTGACACTTTTAGTGACTTTGTTGCCCCCTCCTCCCTCACTAAAAAAATAAACAACCATAAATATATATTGAAATTTCCACGGCATTAAATTAATATCTCGTGGAATAAATGAAATATGGTGGATTAGTTACAGTAAAAACAAATACTCAAGTTCGTGAATATGTTTAGCATACTGCATTTGCTAAAACCCATATTAAGTACTTTTAATACGCATTTTAATGTACATACTTTTAACACCAATTAACTACATTTAGTGCCTTTTAATGCACTGTAACATTTTTTTAAAAATACGTAATAAATGTGCAATATTTCGAAATAAATACATAGATAAATGTGAAGAATATTAAGATAAATACTGTAATAAATGTGCAATATATCGAGATATATACATTAATAAATGTGCAATTTAGAGATAAATACATGAATAAATGTGCAATATATCGAGATAAGTACATAGATAAATGTGAAATATATCAGCGTTTTTTAAATAAATGCAATTAATTTACTAATTTAAAATGACGTATGAAACAATTGTGTAATATATTTGATTATTCTGATTTACAGCACAGTAATTTTGGATAGAATATAAGGTCAGAGACTTCTGGTTAGACGAAATCAATTAAAACCTTTAGTGTTTCAGTATTCAATCTTACCAATTTCCTGTTTGGTAAATTTGCTCCATTAGTTCAAAGGTGCATTGAACAAACTGCAACACACACAGATATACCTACTTGCATACGCATTTACATACACGGAATATATGAAAAATGTTCGATGCTATTTCAGAAATGCTCAAATCCAGTAAAACCCTTAAAACTCAATTTCAAATCCTCTGCCCGCCACGACAATGTCCCTATACATTATACTATTTACACAGAGAAATTATTTAGATAATACTCTTCCATACGCACCCAGGGTTAATTCAAACAGTTTAACCATTCCTATAAGCTTCTATCTGATTGCCAAGGACCCTAGCGGGGGCAAATGATCTGCGCTGGAGCAAACCTTAATCTCCTCCTTCACGCTTCCAGCGTGTCAAGAGTGGTTCGACTGGAAAATAAACGCATTAGAGGGAGATTCATTTACAAACAGGATTCCCTGAACAGTTAAGAGTAAACCCACCAAATAATAGAACGAAATTGATTTTCATTAGCCGCGGAAGTGAGAATTCTTATATTTAGATATTTTTCTAAATTAGAACTTACTGTATTCTAAAATCATAGAATCTGCATTATCCCAACACTTATATAGCGCATAGTACAAATTGTGCCCTTTTATCGGGGGGCTATCCTTCTTATTCTAATTTCTCGACCTGTAAATCTATCATGTATTCGTCTGTCCCCCCCCCAAAAAAAAATAAATAAATAAATAAACAAATTAGGACGTCCAGGCCCTCCTACTCGAGTGGCGTTCATGCCCCTATGGTGTGAAGTACTGATCAGTTATGTAGTTACGGAGTTCTGCAATACGACCTTTCTTCCCATACACAGAGATTTTAACCCATCATATTATAGCTATAACATGGTATCTATATTTACTTGATAAAACTTATTAATAAATCTATGGTAAAAGACGGCTGTAGACATTAAACGCTGATTAACAGTAGTAAAACTATGTTTAACATTAGATTTAATATTCTTTGTCCTCTAATACTCAAGGGTGTCCATCGGTTTTTGATTTAAATTTGCTTGAAGTTTTCCATGTCAATAAAAAATATTTGATGTGGACAGTATATGACTTTCGCTACAGACTCAAGTACATTTTCTAATTATTTATTACTTTCCCTGCAATACATGGTAATGTATAGGGAAAGTATTGGAATCTGCCGAAAATAACAACTCGAGTTTTCGACGGATCTTCACGTTTCGAGACATCTAGAATACGAAAAACTATTTTTAGCGTGACGTCCGTGTGTGTGTCTGTGTGTCTGTCTGTGCAGATTTGGAATCCAATCTAACTGAAAAACTAATAAACCGAATTTCACAAAATTGGGTAGGTAAGTCACTTGTGGGCGAATCTGGTGCTGATTAGTTTTGGGTACGATTCGGGATAAAAAGGACCCGCCTCTTTTTGCGAAATGGTCCGCAAAAGCTCTCTAGCCGCACTCTAGCTAAAAAACTAACAGACCAAATTTTACAAAATTCGGTTGATAAGTCACTTGTGGGTCACCCTGGTGCTGATTGGATTTTGGTAGGATTCGGAAAAAAATAATCTGCCTTTTTTTGCAAAATGGTCCTCAAAAATCGCCAAAATCTAAAATAAAAAACTACGTATGCTCAAAAATATCCATTAAATGCTTGCTTAATACGTAATTTTTAACGAAGAAAAGAATAAGACCAACGCCATTACACTAGGACTAGCTGTTCTCGAGATATTTTAGTATTTTCGTATTTTCTCTACGCGACCTTTGAAAATAAGTCCACTTATCAAATGAGAACGATAATTGAATTAAAAGTGAATTAAATATAATTAAAATGAAGGGACCGTGAATATAAGTCTGCAGAGAAAGTCATGTGCTGCCCACATCAAATTTTTACATTTCCTGCAATACATGGTAATGTATAGGGAAAGTATTGGAATCATGCCGAAAATCACAACTCGAGTTTTCGACGGATGTACACGTTTCGAGACCTCTAGAATACTGGAAAACTATTGTTAGCGTGACGTCTGTGTGCGTGTCTGTCTGTGTGTCTGTCTGTCTGTCTGTGCAAGGTATGTATCCACTCTAACTGAAAAATTCAACTCCAGTTATCAAATGTGAACGAAAATTGAATTAAAAGTGAATTAAATTGAATTAAAATAAAGAGAACGTTGATATAAGTCTGCAAGGAAAGTCATGTGCTGCCCACATCAGATTTTTTCATGACGTATTAAATTGAGTTGAATAGCAGAAAATAACATAAATGCTTTACTGATATCATATCCAATTTACATTTATAATGCATCGTCATTTTATTTGGTAATTTGATGCATTTTTAAACTCCTTCAGCTCCTCCAAATTCCTAAAAATAAAATATCTCAAGAAAGTTTTACTCTAGAGTCATGGGGTCAGTCTTGTTCGCTTTGTTGACAATTATATGATTAGAAAGTATATAATTAATATATTTCAGCACTTTTAATCATTTATTTCACATTTTTACTATTTTTGTAGGCCATTTTTTTAAAAGAACTGGTTATGTTTCTTATAATCATGCCAAAATCTAATCAGCATCAGCACAACTCTCAAGGAACTTGAAAACTTTTAAAATTCAGTAGTCGTTAAATAGTTTTTAACCACAGTGAGAAACGTTTTCAGCTTCTCATAATAAAACTTCGAGAATGTCAGTTATAAATTAATGGGGTTGGTTGACCTTATTATTTTTGTCGTCAAAAATTACGTATAAAATAAGCATTTAATTAATACATTTAAATATATGTAGTCTTTTATTTTAGATTTTGACGAGTTTTGCGAGCCATTTCTCAAAAAAGGCATATTATATTTTTGAAAAGTACCAAAACCTAATTAGCATCCGAATAATCCACAAGTGATTTATCTATCAAAGGTTGTGAAATTTCGTCAATTAGTTTCTCAGCTAGAGTACATACTTAGGATTCCAGCGAGCCTTTTTGCAGAAACAGACAGGTATTAGTTCTTTATCTTGAATCGGACTAAAATCTAATCAGCAGCAAGTTTACCCACATGTTACACACCTACCAAATTTTGTGACATTTCGTCCATTAGTGTTTGAGCTAGTGTGGATACATATGTTTAGTGCACAGAGAGGTGAACAGAGAGATTCACAGACACACACACAGACGTCGCGTTAACAATGGTTTTCTCGAGTTCTGGAAAGCTCGAAACGTGTAGATCAGTCGAAAACTCGAGTACCGATGTAGTCACGATCCCAATACTTTCCCTATACATTACCACATGTATTGTAGGGAAAGTGAAAAAGCTAAAAATGCCAACAATTTGGTCTTGAATTTATGCGGTGCCTTATTTCTGAGTTAAGCCATTACCCTATTTATTTTTTTCTTTATGTTTTATTGTTTTTCCATATTATATTTTGCGTTCATATTTTTTATATTTTATTAGTGTTTATCATTTAATTTTTCTTTCGTCACACTAGATAGCGTATCACTTTTATAATTTAGCTGATTGCTAATGTTTTGTTGAGCTATATTCGGTACTAACTTCATAAATTACTCACACTGTTGATGAAAACATAAGCGTTTATGAAATTATCGTCTGCTTCTATCATTTTATTTGCTCAGTAATTTATATTGATTTCTTTACATATTATGACTGCGTAGAGGCACATTATTATGTATTTACTACCGCTAGTTTATAGGGTTCTTGCGCATTTTAGAACATTCTCTGTGTCAGTTCCGTTTCTTCCAGAAAAATTTACCAAAATTTGTTCAAATTTATTGCAACCTATCAACGAATCTAACACCATTAACACGTATATGCATGCCTCTACATATCAGCACTTGCCTGTTAATGTTATTTCACTACGCAAGGAATATGCTTATTGCAAAGAAGCCAAATTTCGGAGAAACACATTATTAATAATTCTAATTTTGCAGATTCCTTGATATATGCTAAAAGACTGGTTACAGGAATAAATTATTCACTTAACTTAATGCAAACAAGCACAAGCCGAAATGCAAAAACAAAATATAAAGCAAATAAACATAAAGCAAAGCATAAATCAAAGCACAAAGCAAACAAGGAAAGAAAGACACAAAACAAACTAGTTCCAATTTTTATATTTAATAATGTTTTGAAAAATAGATTTCTGTGTAGCTTTTTCTAGTGTGTCTATAACAAGTAACATAATTACAGTGCAGAGAATAAGATAGATGGACAAACGGCCCAGACAACAACCTGATAAAAGTTATGATCGCCATTTTTCTTTCGTTTCTGACTTTTCAGTTGAGAATTTCCGAGTCACTCACGAGAAGCCGGCAATTACTGTGTTCTCTCGACAAAAGCAGGGAAAGAACAAATGGGAGTTTCGAAGCTTTTGTTTCTCGTTTTACGCCATTATTTACAGTGTTAGTTATTTTATCAGTGAATTTATGTGAGCAATCCACATAAATCTGGCAGAGATAATTCTTTTTTATGCAAAGAATTAGTTTTTAATTCCAGAGAAAATTGTGTTTGTAATTTTTTTTTGCAACGTTTACTCAAATTATCTGCTCTGTTTTAAATAATTATTGTTTCAAGCAAAGATGTAATTTACTTACTAGATTTAGTATTGGGTAAAAATTAAATTACAAATATTGGTGAATATACTTAAGACTAGGAATGTTTTAATAACTGGGGGGGGGGGAGCTTTGCCTCCTTATCGCTACGCTTCGCCAACCCCCGTAACTGGCTTTGCGATTGGAGAAACTTTGCTTCCTACTCGCTGCGATCGATTCACGGGTTATTTAAAGCCAAACTAAAGTTTAAACTGATAAACAGTTTTCATGAGTCATGTGATCTTTTCATATATTATGGGTGTAATTCTTATTTCAGTTTTTAATTAAAAATCTACCACATATATTTTGCTAATAATTTTTTATTTACACATCTTATGTGATAATTTGAATATTTCCTAAAATTTTCGAAGCAATTTGTGAATTTTAATTTTGCTTATTTTTTTTAAATTATAGGTCTTATAAGGGTTCAATGTATTTCACTTTTTCAACCCAGGTTCAATCCAAAACTAATTGGATGATATTTATCATTTACATTCCCATATGTAGGCAGACCATCTGAACAACACACTAGAATTTCATTTTGATAAGGTCATTTTAAGGCAGTTAACGTGCTGAACGGACATACAGATAGACAGAATGAACAAAGTCAAACACTTTTCAACTACGTTGAAAAGTGTAGAAAAGGGCTCCGTCCTCCAAAAATACAATTATGTAGGTACCCGCTTGCAAAACTTCGTTGTATTTCTATTGTTAGTCTATCCAAGATGCGAACTCGCAGCTGAAATATTTTGTCTTTAATTTTAACACTAAATATTTATTAAACTACAATCAATATATATATATATATATATATATATATGTATATAAAATGTCATATAACAGAATCTACCATAGTACAAATAGTACAAAAACAGTTATCGAGACCAATAAGCGCAATGCAGCTTGAAATAGCCCAGAAAAGTATAATAGTAAAAATTGAAAGATTGGACATGAAGTCAGCCAACAGGTAATACATAAAAGGCCTAGGGGGATTGTGACCCCTAGTTCCCGTTTACAAGTCGACTTTTCCACCAATGGCAACACTCACGGAGCCATGCATTACCTGCGGTTAAATTCAGTTCAACGTCGAAACAGAAGACGCCCATACGAAGCATATATCAAACGTAAAATGAAAAAATCCCCCAACATAAGAGCAATATAATTGAAACGACACAAAACTAAACCTACTTAAAATATACGAACTACAAACACAAATACCTTACCTCCATCCAAATCATTCACGTCAATTTTACGCGCTTAAATATTTCCTCGCTGTATCGCTGCCATTTTATTTCCTGAAATAAAGGTGTTGCCAAAATCCTTACTGAACGCATCGAAAACTTTACTATGTACCACATTGTAACACTGACAAATAAATATTAAAGGATAATTTTCTGTTATTGCTTCCTTAATAAATATAGAATCATTTTTGATCCTATCCTTTCCATAAGAATGCATTCTTTCACTACGTTTAAAGTGATTAATGACTATATTGCGAAATATCCGCATATAGTCATATAGTAGTCCGCATAGATATTTCGCAATATAGTCATTAATCACTTTAAACGTAGTGAAAGAATGCATTCTTATGGAAAGGATAGGATCAAAAATGATTCTATATTTATTAAGGAAGCAATAACAGAAAATTATCCTTTAATATACACCTTTATTTCAGGAAATAAAATGGCAGCGATACAGCGAGGAAATATTTAAGCGTGTAAAATTGACGTGAATGATTTGGATGGAGGTAAGGTATTTGTGTTTGTAGTTCGTATATTTTAAGTAGGTTTAGTTTTGTGTCGTTTCAATTATATTGCTCTTATGTTGCGGGATTTTTTCATTTTACGTTTGATATACACTTCGTATGGGCGTCTTCTGTTTCGACGTTGAACTGAATTTAACCGCAGGTAATGCATGGCTCCGTGAGTGTTGCCATTGGTGAAAAGTCGACTTGTAAACGGGAACTAGGGGTCACAATCCCCCTAGGCCTTTTATGTATTACCTGTTGGCTGACTTCATGTCCAATCTTTCAATTTTTACTATTATATATGTATATATATATATAAGATTCATTTCAGCGTATTCTCCAAATATTTCTCAACAAGTGTAACACTTTTATTTTTAACACTTTACAACAAAGTTGAAAAGTGTTTATGACTTAGTTCATTCTGTCTGTCTGTCTGTCCGTTAGCACGACAACAGCCGTAAAAATGACTTAATCAAAATGAAATTTTAGTATGTTCTTCAGGCGGTCTGTAGGACCTATGGGAATATAAATGAATAATATCACCCAATTAGTTTTGGATTGAACCCGGGTCGAAAAAATGAAATACATTGAACCCTATGGGACCTAATTTTTCAAACATTTTTTAAGCGGATTTAAAATTCGCAAATTGCTTCGAAAATTTTAGGCAATATTCAAATTATTCCATAAAATATATAAAAAAAAATCAGTAAAATATATTCAGTAGTTCCTTAAATAAAAATTAAAATAATAATTACATATCTTATATGAAGGGATCACGTGACCATGATATGAAAAGATCACGTGACCCACTTTACAATAAAATATAGCATCCATCTTGTCTCAAAATCGTGATATTTAAAGTTCTTTTTAATTCATATTGAGTGTTGTATCTGTCCTAAAACCACTTTACTTTTTGCTTAAATTCTGTGCATCTACATAATGAAACAACGCAATGACAATGTATTTGAGTTTAAATGATTATCCAAATTTGATTATTTCTACAACGAAGCCTATTTTTCACTTATGTAAAATGTAAACAGCAAAATATGTAGGATGAGTTGTATTAGAATTGCTGTATTACTTTAACACAAAATTATTTAGTCCATGGAGTCTGCATAGCTGATATGAATGAAATATTCATTGATTTTACAAAGAGAAGGACTATTTTTTTTATGAAGTTTTAAGCATAGAGTTTAATTACTTGTAGCTCCAAGGTCTTAATTTTCAATTAAAATAAATTATTTCAGTATTGTGATGAATGAAATGAATGGGAAAATGTTATGAATGAAATGCTGTTTTTATAGAGCGATCCAGGCGAGTTTTTTTTCTATGACGTTATTTGAATGAATTTTAGTTGTTTTCGATGAAGTTTTCAAATATAATATATTATCGTAGTATTATGATAGTTTTAAAAATATTACCGAGGAATGTATCGCATTTTAGAGATGTTTAAACCATGAAATTTATATTTCAATGCCGTCATTTGAATGAAGTTCATTTTTTTCGATGAAGGTTTAAGTTTTCAAATATAATAAATTAATGTAGTATTGTGATAAGATTTAAAATATTATCGAGGAATGTATTGCATTTTAGACTTGTTTAAATAAAATGTTGCATCGAAGTTGGAAAGTGTTTCATAATCAATGCTTTAAGCATGATTGATCTTTCTTTTTTTTTAATTTTACATAACTATTCATGATATACTTATTTGATGGCATTTTTAATGCACGTTCCTACGTCCTAGAGAGTTAAAATTTGGTGCACAGCTTAAATTTGTAGAACATTTTATTCTACAAAAATTTGGTGGATCTTTAAATATAGATCCTGCATGTTTTTTGAAATGGCCTGCAAATAATCCCCGTTCACTGCTATAAATCATTGCTGTAATATTGTTTAAAATTCTGATGTAGGCAGCAAATGTCTTTCCCTGCAGACTCATATTCACGTTCTCTTTATTTCCTTAATAATAATTTGAGCCTATCTTTACAAAAAAAACAGCCATAAGTATTTTAAATGGCATTGTATTTGTACGATAAACTCAAATTTGGTTCTCATTTGATAGCTGGACTTATTGTCAAAGGTGGCGTAGCGAAAACGCGAAAAACTAAAATATATCAAGAACGGCTAGTCCTAGAGTAATGGGGTTAGTCTTATTCCTTCTGTTGTCAAAAATCACTTATAAAATAGGAATTTAATTCATATAATTGAGCCCACGTAGTCTTTTATTTTTATATTTAACGATTTTGCGGGCCATTTCGCAAAAACATCCCGTTCCTTTTTCCCGAATCGTACTAGAATAACCTACAAGTGATTTATATACCAAATTTTGTTAAATTTGGTCCATTAGTTTTTAGCTAGAGTGGATAAAACAATTTCTGCCGGCCATTTTGCTAAGAAGGCAGATTCTTTTATTACAAATCGTACTATATTCTAATGAACATCAGGGTTTCTCACAAAAAACTTACCTACCAAATTTTATGAAATTCGGCCTATTAGTTTTTCAGTTAGAGTGGATGAAATATCCTCACAGACACACAAAAACACACACAGATACACCCTTACACACACACAGCCGTCTCCCTAAAAATAGTTTTTACCTGTTCTAGAAGTCCCAAAACGCGTAGATCCTTCGAAAATTCAAGTTCCGATCTTCGGCACCATTCCAATACATTGAATACATACACACACACACACATATATTATCTGTGTATATGTATATTATCTGTGCATTTAAATTCCGTGCCTACGCAATTACAATATTTGTGATTTTAAATGATCCCTAAACTTCTATTATTTCTACAACGAAGCCTAATTTTAACTTATGCAGAATGCAAATATCTCAAGCGATTGTAAGGTGAGTTACATAAGAATTGCTGAATTTTTTTCACACAAAATTCTTTAGCTCTGGAGTCTGGAATATAAGTTATATGAATGAAATATTCATTGATTTTTCAAAGAGAATCAGACGACTTATATTTCGATACAGTTTTAAATATTTAAGTATAATAAATTACTGTAGTACTGTGATAATGTAAAAGATATCACCACTGAATGTATCACATATTAGAGATTTTTAAATGAAATTGCATTTCAGTTGGAAAGTTTTTCATAATCAATGCTTATGCATGATTGATCTTTCTTGTTTCTTTTGAGTTCTTGAAAGTTGACTCCGTTTAAAATGGACAAAGTTGCCAAATAATAATAGAAAAATTGACGAATCAATACAATCTGAAATAGGTATCGATTTCACGTATTATAGTTTGTGACTCAAATAAATTTAATCGATGACTCCATTCGACTTGCAAGTAAATACACATTCCATAACAAAAAAATCCATCTTGTTATGAACTTTGTTAGTTAGTTACTTAGAACTTTGTTAGTTAGTTATGAATTTTTGTTCAAAAAATATACTTTTTTTCATAATTTAATTTAATTTATAATATAAACACCTTGATTTATCTGCCTGTTTATCTATCTATCTCTGGATAACGCTTGCCGAAATTTTGGTGCTGAAATTCGCGAAATATCGCCAACTTGGCGAGATTATTTTAAATGTTGCCAAATTGATGAAAATGTCCCGAAGTGTATTAAAATGTCGCTAAATTGATAAAAATGTAGCCAAATTGGTAAAAATGACGACTAATTGATGAAAATGCAATATCTTGGAAAAAATATAAGAATCTACTATAATAATCTATTTCTCAGTCTGTAACGGTTGGCGAAATTCTGGCGACGAATTTGACGGCATATCGCCATTTTGGCGAGTCTTTTTACATGTTGCTAAATTGACTAAAATGTTTCCAAATTGCTAAAATTGACGCTAAATCAATGAAAATGACCACTAATTGATGGAATTTCAAAATCTTGGATATAACATAATAGACGACTATATGTATAACTCATTTTTTCGCTCGTCCATAACGCTTGCGGAAAAATTTGTCGGGACTTGGCGACTTTTTTTAATATTGCCAAATTGACGAAACTGGCGCCAAATTGATAAAAATGCCGCCAAGTTAATAAAAAATGTCGCCGAATTGATAAACAAACCTCTAAATGGGAAGCAATGCTTTGCAAATTTTTAATTCCGTCTTATAACGGGAATACCTTCTAATTTACTATATAGAATAAACTTGTATTGAATATTCAATATGAAACACTATACGTAAGATCAACTTAGAACAGCCTACTAACTAGAACTCAAGATTTATATCGTCTTTTAAATTTTTCAAAAGAGACTATAAACGAGTGCGAAACCGAATCAAAGAGCGAAGGGATGTGCAGAGAACATAATTGAACATTTCATGGGCAATACAAAAGCAGCAAACAGAAATGAAATGGAGTAAAACTTTTTAAAAGAACCCACGTACTGTCGCTGCTATAAATATGAGTCAATGTCTTCTTCCAAAGAACCAAATAGACTCGATCTTCGCAGAAACATCCTAGCCGGAACTATTTAGCGCCTTTCTTTATCTCAGAGGGAGAAGGATCCTTGCAATCTTCAAGACTAATGGTCACCATTCACAGTTATTTCAGCATCAGGATTGCTATAACACATGTTCGTGTAGGATAACGTTTTGCTGGACGACTGGTTGTTTTCGTATATTATTAGTTTATTTGGAAATACTATTATTACGAGAATGGGGAAATAGGTCTCAAAGAAAAGGATATGTGACCCATCACATGATTTTCAATGTAAGTGAAAATATTTGAGCATTCCAGGACAGCAAACTGAAAGTTTTTGTATGAATCGATTTCGTCGATTAGAAGTAATTATCCCTAACAGCATATTTTTTCACAGTGACGTATGATTTATGTCAAACTGTGACTTTGGGACGTCATAGGACGTCTCAATACGTCTCGTCAATGTCATATTGAGGTCACAGTGAAGTCATTTTGGTCATTTTCATGGTCGTTTGTGACGTCGCATATTAACTTGTCTGTGACGTCACATTGTAATTGCCATTGTAATGTCGTCACATTGTCACGTGTTAATTAAATTGTGGAAACGTCACAGAATATAGTCACAATGAAGTTACAAAGTTACTAATACGTAACGTCGCATAGAAGTCACAAATATGATGCCATATTCTGACCCGGGTGTCACGTGACTACAACGTCACTGTCACACATGTGACGATCTTTGCTGTGAGGGAATAAGTATAGGCTTATTATTGTTTTCGATTATTGTACACATGTGCGCTGAACTTACGTTATTCTTAAATTTATGTGTTTGAAATTTTTAAAATGTATTTATTCTTCATAATTCAATTAAAATTAATTTTGTCTCTCTAACAAGAGTGTTCATTCGGTGCTGAATAGAATGACTTAAAAATACATAACTTTTAGATGTAGAGCTGTTTCAAAATTTACCTGTATCACATTTTAGATTTTTTTTAACAAATTAGATTTATCACATTTCAATTTCAATGAAATACAAACATTGCTAATCCACAAAACACAACATATTTTCATTTCAATAGAAGCAAAACAAAATTGATATTTCTTGCGGCAAAATACTTTAAATGAATATACTTTTTTAACAAACAGAATCTTTCTGGAAAGACCTCTTTAAATAGAAACCATAAAAACGCCCACAAATACATATTTTTTTGCTCTGCCTCATCTATTTTTATTCGAAATTGGTTCGGAGTTCGAAGAAATAGGATGGAACAAAAATAAAAATATTTAGAATATAAGTTCCTATCCCATCTTGATTTTTTTTCCTGCGAAGTTTGCTGTGTTCAATTTCAGCTTTTCGAACACAGAAAAACAAAGAGGTTTCATTTTCCTCGATCAAACCAGGTCGTAATAAAAGTATTTTGATAAAGTACAACCCTTCAGAATGTCGAAATACTTAATATTTTATTTTGCTTTTCAAATGCTTTTTTCTTAAGCATATTGTTTGTTTTTCGGAAATCGAATGTTTTGTAATACTTTTGCAAAAAATATTTCGGCTCGGTTTAGCTTTAAAAATTGAAATTTATTTTTCTAAGATATTTACAAAGGATGGAATGCGTAGAAAGGTATATATATCAAGAGAATATGTAATTGAAATTCGAGTAGTTTTATTTTATACCTATGTTCTATAAACAAACGTATATATAAAATATTTAAAATATGCAAGGAAGGGATTACATATTTTAAATATCTAAAATTGACGCCCTTCACACCTTTCTCATACATATATGTTTCATTTGGTTTATTTTTATTTGCTTCACAACCATTATAAGAATTAAAACAATGTATATTTTTCGGATTTGATATACAAGTTATTCAATAAAATTATTTCATAATCTTAAAATATTTCCTTTTTCAAATTCTAACAACTTAGTGACACCTATAGCAGTATTTCGCTTATGTCAGTGTTTATACGAGTGCATCCGCTTATCGGGGTTTATACAGGGTTAAGTGTTTATAATAGTTTATACCAGTTGCTGTTACCTGTCCTCCATTGTCTAGCGATACACTACTAGATACTGTCCATGAACTCATTAACTGTCAAGATATCAAGCACAAGCAAGGGCCTTGAGATAAAATCGTCTCTTGTGAGCTGCAGGCAGTCTATTCCGGGAGAGCCTGCTCGACACTACATCTACTGCAGATTAGGGCTTTATGACCATGTCTATAAAAACCACCCTTTAAGTAGCCACGGGCAAATCTGTATAACGCCATCTGATCTTTTCTCTCACAAGTAAGCTCAAGGAAACCACCAGGGCGGCCCCTCTGATACCAATCATAAGATGGGGGGGTCGAGCCATGTCTGTTTATAAAATTTTTACTTTCCCTGCAATACATGGTAATGTATAGGGAAAGTATTGGAATCATGTCGAAAATCACAACTCGAGTTTTCGACGGATCTACACGTTTCGAGACCTCTAGAATACGAAAAAACCATTTTTAGCGTGACGTCTGTGTGTGTGTCTGTCTGTCTGTGTGTCTGTCTGTCTGTCTGTCTGTGTGTCTGTCTGTCTGTCTGTCTGTCTGTCTGTGCAGATTTTGTATCCACTCTAACTAAAAAACTAATGGACCGAATTTCACAAAATTTTGTAGGTAAGTCACTTGTGGGCGGGGCTGGTGCTGATTAGTTTTGGGTACGATTCGGAATAAAAGAACCCGCCTTTTTTTGCAAAATGGCCCGCAAAAGCTTGTATCCACTCTAGCTGAAAAACTAATAGCCCGAATTTCACAAAATTCGGTAGATAAGTCACTTATAGGTCACCCTGGTGCTGATTAGATTTTGGTATGATTCAGAAAAAAATAACCTGCCTTTTTTTGTAGAATGGCCCGCAAAAATTTCCAAAATCTAAACTAAAGAGCTACGTATGCTCAAATATATCCATTAAATGCTTGTTTAGTACGTAACTTTTAACGAAGAAGAGAATAAGACCAACCCCATTACACTAGGACTAGCCGTTCTCGAGATATATTAGTTTTTGTCGTATTTTTCCACCCCACCTTTGAAAATAAGTCCAGTTTTCAAATGAGAACGAAAATTGAATTAAAAGTGAATTACATTTAATTGAAATAAATAGGACGTGGATATAAGTCTGCAGGGAAAGTCATGTGCTGCCCACATCAGATTTTTACTTTCCCTGCAATACATGGTAATGTATAGGGAAAGTATTGGAATCATGCCGAAAATCACAACTCGAGTTTTCGACGGATCTACACGTTTCGAGACCCCTAGAATACGAAAAAACCATTTTTAGCGTGACGTCTGTGCGTGTGTCTGTGTGTCTGTCTGTCTGTCTGTCTGTCTGTCTGTGTGTCTGTCTGTCTGTCTGTGTGTCTGTGTGTCTGTCTGTCTGTCTGTGCAGATTTTGTATCCACTGTAACTAAAAAACTAATAGACCGAATTTCACAAAATTTGGTAGGTAAGTCACTTGTGGGCGGGGCTAGTGCTGATTAGTTTTGGGTACGATTCGGAATAAAAGAACCCGCCTTTTTTTGCGAAATGGCCCGCAAAAGCTTGTATCCACTCTAGCTGAAAAACTAATGAACCGAATTTCACAAAATTCGGTAGATGAGTCACGTATAGGTCACTCTGGTGCTGATTAGATTTTGGTACGATTCGGAAAAAAATAACCTGCCTTTTTTTGCAAAACGGCCCGCAAAAATCTTCAAAATCTAAACTAAAGAACTTGGTATACTTAGATATATCCATTAAATGCCCGTTTAATACGTAATGTTTAACGACGAAAAGAATAAGACCAACCCCATTACACTAGGACTAGCCGTTCTCGAGATATTTTAGTTTTTCGTACTTTCCCTACGCCACCTTTGAAAATAAGCCCGGTTACCGAATGAGAACGAAATTTGAATTAAAAGTGAATTACATTTAATTGAAATAAATAGAACGTGGATATAAGTTTGCAGGGAAAGTCATGTGCTGCCCACATCAGATTTTTACTTTCCCTGCAATACATGGAAATGTATAAGGAAAGTATTGGAATCATGCCGAAAATCGCAACTCGAGTTTTCGACGGATCTATACGTTTCAAGACCTCTAGAATACGAAAAAACCATTTATAGCGTGACGTCTGTGTGTGTGTCTGTGTGTCTGTGTGTCTGTCTGTCTGTGTGTCTGTGTGTCTGTCTGTGCAGATATTGTATCCACTCTAACTAAAAAACTAATGGACCGAATTTCACAAAATTTTGTAGGTAAGTCACTTGTGGGCGGGGCTGGTGCTGATTTGTTTTGGGTACGATTCAGAATAAAAGAACCCGCCTTTTTTGTGAAATGGCCCGAAAAAGCTTGTATCCACTGTACCTGAAAAACTAATGGACCGAATTTCACAAAATTCGGTAGATGAGTTACGAATAAGTCACCCTGGTGCTGATTAGATTTTGGTATGATTCAGAAAAAAATAACCTGCCTTTTTTTGCAAAATGGCCCGCAAATATTGCCAAAATCTAAAATAAAAAAACTGAGTATACTCAAATATATCCATTAAATGCTGATTTAATACGTAATTTTTAACGATGAAAAGAATAAGACCAACCCCATTACACTAGGACTAGCCGGTCTCGAGATATTTTAGTTTTTCGTACTTTCCCTACGCCACCTTTGAAAAAAATCTGATGTGGGCAACACATGACTTTCCTTATATAATGTAAAGAATTTACTACTTTTACAGTAAAAAAATAGGATTTTCTTGTAGTAGATACTAATATTCTTTCCAAGATATTGAATTTTCGACAATTAATCGTCATTTTCATTGATTTAGCGTCATTTTTATCCATTTGGCGAGATTTTCGTTAATTTGGCAACAATTAAAAAAAGTCGCCAAGTTGGCGACATTCCGCCAAATTCGTCGCTAAAATCTCGCCAAGCGTTATGCACTAAGAAATAAGTTTTTCTTAAAGCAGATAAATGACTATTGGCGTTCAAATAAAAAAGTATTATTCAAAGTATCTTTTTTCAAGAATGGAACGAGCTAGATCCACGAGAAGGATGTCACTCAATTTATCGCATGGTATTACATATGAAAAGTAAACATGTTTCTCAATAGGAAATATTTTTCTTTTTATTTTATATGACTTTTTGATAATTTTTTTAAAAAATGTACAATATCTCGAGAACGGTTCACGTTAGCGTTCTAAAATTTATGTCAATCGTTTTCTAATGAAAAATTACATAAGAAATGTCTATTTGCGTAACTTTATTAGTGGTTTTAATTTTTTGACGATTTTTTCAAAATTTCATTCGAAAATTTAGGGGGGTTCTGAACATTCGATTGCATATAAAAACAATAGGCTTCCAGTGTTTACGGATTGTGATTTTTGTACCAAATTTGGTTCGAATCGGTCCATTCGTTCGTCAGTTATCGTCTCCACAGACTCACTGACACACACACACACATACACACATACTTTCACGCACACACAGACATCACTTCCAAAATGTTTGATTCGTGATCAGGGATGCTTGAAACGTGCTCTCCCGTCGAAAACTCGAATTCGAATTTTCGACCCCGTCACAATACTTTCCTTATACATTATGTATATAAGGAAAGTAATAAGTCCGGTTACCGAATGAGAACGAAAATTGAATTAAAAGTGAAATAAATTTAATTAAAATAAAGAGAACTTTAATATAAGTCTGCAGGGAAAGTCATGTGCTGCCCACATCAGATTTTTACTTTCCCTGCAATACATGGTAATGTATAGGGAAAGTATTGGAATCATGCCGAAAATCACAACTCGAGTTTTCGACAGATCTACACGTTTCGAGACCTCTAGAATACGAAAAAAAACATTTTAGCGTGACGTCTGTGTGTGTGTCTGTGTGTATGTCTGTCTGTGCAGATTTTTTATCCACTCTAACTAAAAAACTAATGGACCGAATTTCACAAAATTTTGTAGGTAAGTCACTTGTGGGCGGGGCTGGTGCTGATTAGTTTTGGGTACGATTCGGAATAAAAGAACCCGCCTTTTTTCGCGAAATGGTCCGCAAAAGCTTGTATCCACTCTAGCTGAAAAACTAATAGACCGAATTTCACAAAATTCGGTAGATGAGTCACGTATAGGTCACCCTGGTACTGATTAGATTTTGGTAGGATTCAGAAAAAAATAACCTGCCTTTTTTTATAGAATGGCTCGCAAAAATTGCCAAAATCTAAACTGAAAATCTACGTATGCTCAAATATATCCATTAAATGCTTGTTTAATGCGTAATTTTTAACGAAGAAAAGAATAAGACCAACCCCATTACACTAGGACTAGCCTTTCTCGAGATATATTAGTTTTTTTTGTATTTTTCCACCCCACCGTTGAAAATAAGTCCAGTTATCAAATGAGAACGAAAATTGAATTAAAAGTGAATTACATTTAATTGAAATAAATAGAACGTGGATATAAGTTTGCAGAGAAAGTCATGTGCTGCCCACATCAGATTTTTCCTTCTAGAGTAGACCTCTAAAAAAGTAAGGGAATTAGTGAAAGCCAAAGATTCCCAGTGCCCTCCTTTACTAGGTTATGGGCAATGATAGTGTATACCTGTGCTGTATAAACATAGAATTGTAAAATATAATAAAATCGTCAGCTGTAACTATAAATTAAAATATCCTGCGAGCATTTAGGTCAATACTGTTCAGTAAGAAAATTTAGGATATTTTTGTATGCGCAAGATGGTATCAAAATGGATTTTGTATGTCCCGACATTCTGCAGTGAAAGCTGAAAAAGTGTTTAAACAAAAGATTCTAAGATTTATAAATGTTTCGAATAAAATTACAATATTTTAAATTTTTTTCACTAATTATAAGGTTGAGCACCATGCGTTTGTAAAGTTTCGATCGTCTACCTTCAGCAATATGAGTCATAAATTTATGACTTAGTCAGTGAGTCTTATTCGGTTATATGATATACTACCATAATTATACAGAGAATGATATCTGCTTTCCAAAGGAAAGAATGCAGCGAAAATTTAAAATTTCGCATACTTCTTCTCCTAATCATACATAGTATAAAAAATCGTAGTTCTAGTTTTATATACAATGTATCCATACAAAAATTTCTTAGCGATACCCACATTCATTTTGGGGTTAATTGCGCACATTCCATCGCACATACACGCACAGACAGACGGACACATTTTTAAAGTTTTTAAAATGCTTTCTCGAGGTCTTAAAAAGTGATTTTTAGTCAAAATATATTCGAAACGAGTGTTTTTTTTATAGAATATAACGTGAAAATAAAAAATCTGATGTGGGCAGCACATGACTTTCCCTGCAGACATATATTCACGTTCTCTTTATTTGAATTAAATTTATTTCACTTTTAATTCAATTTTCGTTCTCATTCGGTAACCGGACTTAATTTTAAAGGTGGCGTAGAAAAAATACGAAAAACTAAAATATCTCGAGAACGGCTAGTCCTTGTGTAGTGGGGTTGGTCTTATTCTTTTCGTCGTTAAAAAATACGTATTAAACGAGCATTCATTGGATATATTTGAGTATATCTAGTCCTTTAATTTAGATTTTGACGATTTTTGCAGGCCATTCTGCAAAAAAAAGCAGGTTATTTTTTTCCGAATCGTACCAAAATCTAATCAGCACCAGAGTAACCCAGAAATGACTCATCTACCGAATTTTGTGAAATTCGGTTCATTAGTTTTTCAGTTAGAGTGGATACAAGCTTTTGCGGGCCATTTCGCAAAAATAGGCGGGTTCTTTTATCCCGAATCTTACTCAAAACTAATCAGCACCAGACTCGCCTACAAGTGACTTACCTACCAAATTTTGTGAAATTCGGTCCATTAGTTTTTTAGTTACAGTGGATACAAAATCTGCACAGACAGACAGACAGACAGACACAGACAGACAGACACACAGACACACACACAGATGTCACGCTAAAAATGGTTTTGTCGTTTTCTAGAGGTCTCGAAACGTGTAGATCCGTCGAAAACTCGATTTGTGATTTTCGGTATGATTCCAATACTTTCCCTATACATTACCATGTATTGCAGGAAAAGTAAAATTGTAGCGTGAGGGACATAAAAATTTTAAATATTGGATAGAGGAACACTTTGTAGGAAAGGACAGTTTTGCTAGGGATATGGCTTATTCATATTTCGACTGCTGAATAGCAGTATATAGTCTTACCATGAGAGTGTTTAACTATTCCCAACACTTGCGTTTCTATTAAATGAGTATTTTAATGTCATTTTCAACTAAATGAGTATTTTAATGTGTTCGTTAATATCCTTTCTTAAATGTTTCACATGATAACTAACCACATAAATAGAACAATTAACTATATGCAGCGGTTAATTTCTATGCATAAATTGAAATATTATAAACCGATACACACGATAGTCAAAAAATAAATGTATCTTACTATAAAACAGTGACCCAGGCCTACTTGAATAGATGTCACCTAGATGACTCTAACAAGTGCCTTGTTACTTTCCCTGTAATACATGTATAGGGAAAATATTGGATTCATGCCAAAAATCGCAACTCGTGTTTTCGGCGGATCTACATGTTTCGAGACCTCTAGAATACGAAAAAAACATTTTTAGCGTGATGACTGTGTGTGTCTGTTTGTCTGTGCAATGTATGTATCCACTCTAACTAAAAAACTAATGGACCGAATTTCATGAAATTTGGTATGTAAGTCACTTAGGTGAGACCGTGGTCCTGATTAGTTTTTGGTGGGATTCGTAAAAACAGAACCCGCCTTTTTTTGCGAAATGACTCGTAAAAATTTAATGTATCCACTCTAGCTAAAACACTAATTGACCAAATATCACAAAATTTGGTAGATAAGTTACTTGCAGGATGCTCTGGTGCTGATTAGATTTTGGCACAATTTGGAAAAGAAAAACCTGCCTTTTTTTACGAAATGGCCCTCAAAAATTTCATGTATCCACTCTAGCTAAAATACTAATTGAACAAATTTCACAAAATTTGGTAGATAAGTTACTTGCAGGACACTCTGGTGCTGATTAGATTTTGGTACGATTCGGAAAAGAGCAACCTGCCTTTTTTTTTACGAAATAGCCCGCAAAAATCGCCAAAATCTAGAAAAAAAAAGACTACGTATGCTGAAATTTATCAATTTAATTTTTATTTTATACACAATTTTTGACGAGGAAAATAATATAACACACTCCATTATACTTTTGGACTAACCGTTCTCAAGATATTTGAGATTGCTTCCATTTTTGTAACGTCGCTATCGGAAAAATGTTCAATTACCAAATAAAACCAAAAATTGAATTAAAAATGCAAATTTAGTGTTATTTGGTGCAATTAAAATCAATCTAATGAATTATTAATGAAATAAAGTAAATATGAATTTGAGTCTGCAGGAAAAGCCATGCGCTGCTCACATCAGATTTTTTACTTTGTGGAAAAGAAGACCCTGGAACACATATTTTTCTTCTGCACTGGAGAGAACTTTTTAATAATGCTTTAACAAAAATGTTTGTTCCTCTGCCTATTTTATTTGCCTTGTTAAATCTATAGTTTATGAGTATTGCTTTTATACTCTATAGGAGACATCGTGAAATTGTTCTCCAATGCGTCGGACTCATATATCAAGTTGTATTGTATTACTATAAAACAGTGAAATGTCGATAATTTAATTAAAAACAGAACCTGCATCTTCTCATCACAGAATCCACTTGATCAATTTCTGTAAATCTTTGGGTATAGCACCGTCCAATATCACTTATATAAAAAAATCTGATGTGCGCAGCACATGACTTTCCTTATATAATGCAATGAACTTACTACTTTTACAGCAAAAATAATAGGTTATTATTATAGTATATACTTATATTCTTTCCAAGATAATAAATTTTCGTTAATAAGGCGTCATTTTAATCGATTTAGCGTCATTTTTATTCTTTTGGCAAGATTTTCGTTAATTTGGCAACATTTAAAAAGTGCGACATTCCGCTAAATTCGTCACCACAATTTCGCCAAGCGTTATGGACGGAGAAATAAGTTATTCTTATAGTAGATAAATGACTATTCGCGATCAAATACAAATGTATTACTCAAAGTACTTTTTCTCATGAATGGAACGAGCTAGATCCACGAGAATGATGTCACACAATTTATCTCATGATAATAGATATGAAAAGTTAACATGCTTCTCAACAGTTAAATATATATTTTAATTTATGAGATTTTTTTTTAAATTTATTTTAAAATCTGCAGTATCTCGAGAACGGTTCATGCTAGCGTTTTAAAGTTTATGTCAAGTGTTTTCTAAGGAAAAATTATATAATAAATGTCAATTTGCGTAACTTTATTAAAGGTTTTGATTTTTTGTTGATTTTTTCAAAATTTCACTCGAAAATTTAGGGAAATTCTGAACATTCGATTGCGTTTAAAAACAATAGGCTTCTCATTATTCACGGATTGAAATTTTTGTACCAAATTTCATTCGATTCTCTCCATTTGTTAATCAGATATCGTCTCCACAGACTCACTGACACCCGCACAGACACACCACCTCAAAAATGTTTGATACGTGATCAGGTATGCTTGAAACGTGCTCTCCCGTCGAAAACTCGAATTCGAATTTTCGACCCCTTCACAATACTTTCCTTATACATTATGTATATAAGGAAAGTAAAAATATATATCCTTGTTTCATTGTGTCCCACTCTCAAATTTATTTTGACACAGAATTTTCCAATGAAGACAATAGAAAAATCCGCGGAAAACGTGATTTATAAAATAATATTTAAGAAAAAAAAACTGATGTGGGCAGCTCATGACTTTTCTTATATAATGCAATGAATTTACTTCTTTTACAGTAAAAAATATAGGCTTTTCTTCTAGTATACACTTATATTCTTTCCAAGATATTGAATTTTTGTTAATTAGGCGTCATTTTCATCGATTTAGTGTCATTTTTATCCATTTGGCGAGATTTTCGTTAATTTGGCAACATTTAAAAGTCGCTAAATAAGCGACATTCCGCCGAATTCGTCGCCAAAATCTCGCCAAGCTTTACTAACGGAGAAATAAGTTATTCTTATAGCAGATAAATGAATATTGGCGTTCAAATACAAAAGTATTACTCGAAGTATCTTTTCTCATGAATGAAACGAGCTAGATCCACGACAATGATGTCACCAAATTTATCGCATGGTATTACATATGAAGAGTGAACATGTTTCTCAATAGGAAATATATATATTTTTTTATTTTATATGACTTTTTGATAATTTTTTTGAAAAATGTGCAATATTTCGAGAACGGTTCATGTTTGCGTTCTAAAATTTATGTTAATTATTTTCTAATGAAAAATTATATAAGAAATGTCTATTTGCGTAACTTTATTACCGGTTTTGATGTTTTGACGATTTTTTCAAAATTTCACTTGAAAATTTAGGGGGGTTTTGAACATTCGATTAAGTTTAAAAATAATAGGCCTCCAGTGTTTACGGATTGTGATTTCTGTACCAAATTTCGTTCAAATCATTCCATTCGTTCGTCAGTTATCGTCTCCAAAGACTCACTGACACACTGACCAACACACACACACACACACACAGACATCACTTCAAAAATGTTTGATTCGTGATCAGGGATGCTTGAAACGTGCTCTCCCGTCGAAAACTCGAATTCGAATTTTCGACCCCGTCACAATACTTTCCTTATACATTATGTATAAGGAAAGTAAAAATCTGATGAGGGCAGCACATGAATTTCCCTGCAGACTCAAATTCATATTTTATTTATTTCTTTAATAATTCGTTAGACTGAGATTAATTGCACCAAATAATACTAAATTTGCATTTTTAATTCGATTTTTGTTTTTATTTGGTAATTGGACATTTTTCCGATAGCGGCGTAACAAAAATGCAGGAAATCTCAAATATCTTGAGAACGGTTAGTCCTAAAGTATAATGGAGTGTGTTATATTTTTTCCTCATCAAAAATTGCGTATAAAAGAAGAATTTTTGATACATTTGAGAATACGTTTATTATTTTTTAGATTTTGGCGATTTTTTTGTCGTCCATTTCGTAGAAAAATGCAGGTTGTTCTTTTCCGAATCTTACCAAAATCAATTCAACACCTTAGCATTCCACAAGTAACTTATTTACCAAATTTTGTGAAATTTGGTCAATTAGTATTTTAGCTATAGCGGATAAATGACATTTTTACGGGTCATTTCGCCAAAAAAGGCGAATTCTTTTTTCATGAATCGTACCAAAAACTAATCAGCACCAGTTTCATATCCAAGTGACTTACCCACCAAATTTTATGAAATTCGGTCCATTAGTTTTTGAGTTAGAGTGGATTCATACATGCACAGACACACAGACAGACACAGTTACACACACAGACGTCACGCTAAAAATAGTTTTTTCGTATGCTAGAGGTCTCGAAACGTGTAGATCCGTCGACAACTCGAGTTGCGATTTTCGACATGATTCCACTACTTTCCCTATATATTACCATGTATTGCAGGGAAATTAAAAACGACTGTTCTTTTACACAAAATCTGAATTAAGATACGGAATAATATTAAATGTATTACTTAAATGATTGTTTTATGCATAGTGTTTGTTGAAAACACGAATAAAATCCTTCGCATTACTTTAGGTAAATTCATTCACGAAATATTTTAGATATTTTAAACGTTGGCTACTTGGCGTCGTTTTAAATGTATCTAGTAGCCTATTTACGAATGATGAGAATTATGAGAACACGCGTTTGTATCTGAAAAAATAATCCATATCTCTATACTTAATGTAATTTTCTGAATTAATTATTGTTATTATTGTAATGAAGCTTAGGAGTCCACCTAGTGGATTTAAGGCAATCGTTCTACTTGCAAAATTAATATAATATTTTCGTATAAGTGCTGCATACATTACAAATTTTGTGTCAATCGTCTGCGAAGGCAAAAACATATCTCTTCAGATGAGAAACGCAACCTCACCTTTGCATATGCTAAGCTTGCCTGAATAAATAAATTTACTCTCCTGGCTTATCTTGGAGAAGGTTGTTAATTGGTTATTTGTATGGTATGCTGTATTTGTACGAATATTTTATACTAATTTAGTTTTTATACAGCAGTTTTGAGCGCTGTTTGGTTATATAAGTTGTTCATGCTCGAAACCTGTTGTCGGATTTGTTGTGTTAATGAATCGCATCGGCCGAACTTGTTTCGAGAAGACATCATAAAACACACCCACAAACGTATTATTTGCAATTCTCCATCTATTTTTACTCACTACTGAATAGGAGTTAACGGAAACAGAATAAAACCAAAGGAAAAAATCTGACGTGGGCAGCATATGACTTTCCCTGTAGACTCAAATTCATATATCCTTTATTTCTTTAATAATTCATTAGACTGTGTTTAATTGCACCAAAACACTAAATTTGCAATTTTAATTCAATTTTTGTTTTTATTTGGTAATTGGACATTTTCCGATAGCGGCGTAACAAAAATGCAAGAATTCTCAAATATCTTGATAACGGTTAGTCCTAAAGTATAATATAGTGTGTTATATTCTTTTCCTCGTCAAAAATTGAGTATAAAACAAGAATTCATTGTATACATTTGAGCATACTTTTTTTTTTTTTAGATTTTGGCGATTGTTTTGCGGGCCATTTCGTAAAAAAAGGCAGGTTAGTCTTTTCCGAATCTTACCAAAATCTAATCGGCACCATAGCATCCCGCAAGTAACTTATCTACCAAATTTTGTGAAATTCGCTCAATTAGTATTTTAGGTAGAGTGAATAAATTATATTTTTACGGGTCATTTCGCAAAAAAAGGCGAATTCTTTTTTTATGAATCGTACCAAAAACTAATCAGCACCAGGGTCATATCCAAGTGACTTACCCACCAAATTTTATGAAATTCGGTCCATTGGTTTTTGAGTTAGAGTGGATTCATACATGCACAGACACACAGACAGACACAGTTACACACACAGACGTCACGCTAAAAATAGTTTTTTCGTATGCTAGAGGTCTCGAAACGTGTAGATCCGTCGACAACTCGAGTTGCGATTTTCGACATGATTCCACTACTTTCCCTATACATTACCATGTATTGCAGGGAAATTAAAAACGACTGTTCTTTTACACAAAATCTGAATTAAGATACGGATCAATATTAAATGTATTACTTAAATGATTGTTTTATACATAGTGTTTGTTGAAAACACGAATAAAATTCTTCGCATTACTTTAGGTAAAATCATTCTCGAAATATTTTAGATATTTTAAACATTGGCTACTTGGCGTCGTTTTAAATGTATCTAGTAGCCTATTTAAGAATGATGAGAATTATGAGAATTATGAGAACACGCGTTTGTATCTGAAAAAATAATCCATATCTCTATACTTGATGTCATTTTCTGAATTAATTATTGTAATGGAGCTTAGGAGTCCATCTAGTGGATTTGAGGCAATCGTTCCACTTTCAAAATTAATATAAGATTTTCGTATAAGTGCTGCATACATTACACATTTTGTGTCAATCGTCTGCGAAGGTAAAAACATATCTCTTCATATAAGAAACGCAACCTCACCTTTCCATATGCTAAGTTCGCTTGAATAAATAAATTTGCTCTCCTGGCGTATCTTGAAGAAGGTTGTCAATTGTTAATTTGTAAAGTATGCTGTATTTATGCGAATATTTGATACTAATTTAGTTTTTATACAGCAGTTTTGAGCTCTGTTTGTTATATAATTAGTTTATGCCCGAAATCTGTGTCGGATTTGTTGTGTTAATGAATCGCATCGGCCTAACTTGTTTCGAGAAGACATCATAAACTCACCCACAAACGTATTATTTGCTATTCTCAGTCTATTTTTACTCACAACTGAATAGGAGTTAACGGAAACAGAATGAAACCAAAGGAAAAAATGTATTTAGAATATACTATATTCTACCTTCTACCTTATCTCGTTCCTTCTGCAAAAGTTCCTACATTCAATTTCCGCTTTTTGAACCCAGAAAACAATGGGCGTTTCATAGATATAACGGGTTGCTGCAATAAAAGTATTTCGGTAAATAAAACTTTTCAAAATATTGAAATCCTCGAGGCACTATTTTTTCCGTTTCAAAATTTTATTTAAAAAAAATATGTTACACGTACTGTTTGGGTTTTTATAAATCGAAGGCGTTTTTTAATGCATCTTTCGAAAGATCTTGGTTTCGGAATAAAGTATCTCTTACAGAGGAAATTTATTTTGTAGTAAGAATTTGTAGTGCTGAAGTGTTTAAAAACATCTGTATAGGGAGAACACTTCTTATTTTTGAGCTTAACTCGATTTGAACGTCCATATGTCTATCTTCATACATATAGGCCTTACAGATGTGGTTTATTTTTTGGGGATTATACTGTGTTACTAACAAAGTATTTTTATTGCAATTTAAAAAAAAATCTGTTGTGGGCAGCACATGACTTTCCTTATATAATGCAATGAATTTACTACTTTTACAGTTAAAAAAATGTTATTCTTATAGTAGATACATATATTCTTTCAAACATCTTGAATTTTCTTGAATTAGTCGTCATTTTCATTGATTTAGAGTCATTTTTATCCATTTGGCGAGATTTTCGTTCATTTGGCAACATTTAAAAATGTCGCCAAGTTGGCGACATTCTGCTAAATTTCTCGCTAAAATCTCGCCAAGCGTTATGGATGGAGAAATAAGTTATTCTTAAAGCGGATAAATGACTGTTGGCGTTCAAATACAAGTATTACTTTTCTCGTGAATGGAACGAGTTAGATCCACAAGAATGATGTCACCAAATTTATCGCATGATATTACATACGAAAAGTGAACATGTTTCTTAACAGATAATATTTTTTTGAATTTATGGGACTTTTTGGTAAATTTATTTCAAAAATGTGCAATATCTCGAGAACAGTTCATACTAGCATTCCAAAACTTCTGTTAATCGTTTTCTAAGGAAAAATTACGTAAAATATGTCTATTTGCGTAACTTTATTAAAGGTTTTGATTTTTTGATTATTTTTTCAACATTTCACTCGAAAATTTATGGGGTTCTGAACATTCGATTGTGTTTTAAAACAAATTCCAGTATTCATGGAATGTGGTTTTTGTACCAAATTTCATTCGAATCGTTCCATTCGTTCGTGAGATATCGTGTCCTTAGACTCACTGACATACATACACACACACACACACACACACACACAGCCATCACCTCAAAAATGTTCGATTCGTGATCAGGGATGCTTAAAACGTGCTCTCCCGTCGAAAACTCGAATTCGAATTTTCGAACCTGTCACAATACTTTTCTTATACATTATGTATATAAGGTAAGTAAAAATGTATTGTGGGCAGCGCATGACTTTCCTTATATGATGCAATGAAATTACGTCTTTCACAGTCAAAAAATAATCTATAAGATCCACGGTACCGTGTTGTTATCGTTGAATTGTACATTTGGCGATTTTCTGGATGACAACATGTAAAACTATTTCAAAGTACCCAATTAACTTATATATTGCGCAATTCTGAATAAACAATTAACAATGTCGATAGCATTCTCAATAACCGATATAGTCCATATATTCAAATATTTTAATAATTCAATCATACATTTGGCTGCATTTTCTTTAATTTATCGTCAGTTTTGTAATTTTGAGGATATTTTTATCAATCTGGGTTGGGGATATGTACTTTGTTACATTATACGCTAAGTTCGCCAAATACATCGAGAGTTGCAGACAAACGGAGAGAAGAGCAGGTCTTATATACTAAAAGGTATCTCCGTCATATGACGGAAATCAGAATTTGCGAAACATTATTTCACATTTGGCGTCATTTTTATCAATTTGGCGATATTTTTGTCACTTTGGCAACATATGAAAGAGCCGCCAAGCATTACGGACTGATGGAAGGAAAAATGGATTATTCTTATAGTCTACTCTTATTCTCTTTAAAATATATTGAACTTTCATCAATTAGTCGTCATTTTTATCAATTTAAAGACGTTTTCATTAACTTGGCAACATTTTAAAATGTCGCTCGAATTCGAATGCGTCACTACTTCCTTATACATTATATATACGAGGTCATATACACACAAATTGCATATAAGTAATCGTTTAATATCATTTGTATTTATAATTTTATTATTAATATTTTCCATTTTACTTTCCCTACAATAATTGGTAATACATAGCGAAAGTATTCGAATCATGTCGAAAAGCCTAACTCGAGTTTTCGACGGATCTACAATTTTTGAGACCTCTAGAATACGAAAAAACTATTTTCAGCATGACGTTGGTGTGTGTGCGTCTGTCTGTGCAATATATGTATCCACTCTAACTTAAAAACTAATAGACCGAATATCATAAAATTTGGTAGGTAAGTCACTTGTTTGTGACCCTGGTGCTGATTAGTTTTCGGTACGATTCGGGATAAAACAACCCGCCTGTTTTTACGAAATGATCCGCAAAAATCGATTGTATCCACTCTAACTCAAAAACTAATTGATCCCAATTTACAAAATTTGGTAGATACGTCACTTGTGGATCACATTGATGGTGGTTAGATTTCGATAACATTCGAAAAAGAAGAACCTGCATTTTTTTTACAAAATGGCCCGCAAGAATTGTATATATCCACTCTAACTCAACTAATCGACTAAATTTCATAAAATTTGGTCGATTGCTGATTAGATTCTGATACGATTCGGAAAAAAATAACCTGCCTTTTTTTGCAAAATGGCCCGCAAAAATCGTCAAAATCTAAAATAAAAAACTACGCGTGCTCAAATATATCCATTAAATGCTTGTTTTATACGTAATATTTAATGAAGAAAAGAATAAGACCAACCCCATTACACTAGGACTAGCCAAGCCAACGACCGTACCGTGCTGAAAACACCGGTTCTCGTTAGATCACCGAAGTCAGGAAGCATCGGGCGCGGTTAGTACTTGGGTGGGTGACCACCTGGGAACACCGCGTGTTGTTGGCTCTCTTCGGGCGCGGCAGCCCAGTTGTTAGCGCGCGATTCTCGCCGCTGCCAGAACTGCCGCCGTGTTCATACGGAGTACGATCACGTTAAACATGTGGGTCCGTAAATCCTTCCGAGAGGTTGGTGGTAGGGGAAGGAGGGTACGGTCCCTGTGGATGCCTCCCCCACTGGGTTCCGGTCTAAATTGGGTGGCACTTCCCGGCCGTCCAAAAAGTTACCTTACACCTTTCTGCTAGGTCGGACGGTCTGGGTCTCAACAACAACACTAGGACTAGCCGGTCTCGAGATATTTAGTTTTTTCGTATTTTCTTTATGCCACCTTTGAAAAAAAAGTCCAGTTACCAAATGAGAACGAAAAGTGAATTGAATATAATTAAAATAAAGAGAACGTGGATATAAGCCTGCAGGGAAAGTCATATGCTGACCACATCAGATATTTACCTTTCCTGGAATACATGGTAATGTATAGGGAAAGTACTGGAATCATGCCGATAATCACAACTCGAGATTTCGACGTATCTACACGTTTCGAGACCTCTAGAATACGAAAAGAACAATTTTAGCGTGACGTCTGTGTGTCTGTCTGTGCAATGTATGTATCCACTCTAACTCAAAAACTAATAAACCGAATTTCATAAAATTTGGTAAATAAGTCACATGGGCGTGACCCTGGTGCTGATTAGTTTTGGGTACGATTCGGAAAAAGAGAACTCGCCCTTTTTGCGAAATGGCCCGCAAGAATTTCATGTATCTACTCTAGCTAAAATACTAATTGACCAAATTTCACCAAATTTGGTAGATAAGTTATTTGTGAGATACTCTGGTGCTGATTAGATTTTGGGTATCATTTGGAAAAGAACAACCTGCTTTTTTTACGAAATAATCCTCAAAAATCGCCAAACTCTAAAAGAAAAAAAGAAGACAACACATGCACAAATGCAACAATTAATTACTTGTTTTATACGTAACTTTTGACGAGGAAAGTGATAAGACCAACTCCATTACTTTAGAACTAGCAGTTAAGATATTTGAGATTTCTTGCAATTTTAATACGACGGTTTCGGAAAAATGTCCAAATACCAAATTAAAACAATAATTGAATTAAAAATGCAAATTTTGTGTCATTTTGTGCGATTAAACTCAATTTAATGAATTATTAAAGAAATAAAGAAAAAATGAATTTGAGTCTGCAGGGAAAGTCATGTGCTGCCCACATCAGAGTTTTACTTCCCCCACTCGCAGATTATAGTATATCGGGAAAGCATTGGTTGAAAATTCGAATTCGAGTTTTTGATGGAAGAGAATGCTTATCTAGCATCTACAGTCTCGAATCGAACGTTTTAGAAGTGGCCTCTGTATGTACGAGTATGTATGTGTATCCGTGAGTCTGAAAATTAAATTTGGTATGGTTATTACAATCAATGAGCACTGGAATATTATTGATTTTAAACGCAATCGAATGTTTAGAAGACTCCCACAATTTTCGAATGAATGTTTGAAAAGCATTCATTCATAATTGAGGACCTTCATTAATGTTAAATAAATTATCATTTTAAATGATCATTTTATAATGTAATTTTCTACTGCAAAACGAGCGACACAATATGTTAGAATGCTAATATAAACCATTCATGAGATACTGGATATTTTCTAAATAAATTTATCGAAAACTTACATAAAATATAAAAAAGGAAAGATCAATCATGCTTAAAATATTGATTATGAAACACTTTCGAACTTCAATGCAATTTTATTTAAACATCTCTAAAATGCAATACATTCCTCGGTAATAGTTTAAAACTTATCACAATACTTATTTCAGTATGTAGATACACAGAATTTAAGCAAAAATAAGGCGGTTTTAAGACGGATACAACACTCGATATGAATTAAAAAGAACTTTAAAAATCACGATTTTGAGACAAGTTGCATGCCATATTTCATTTTGAAGTGGGTGACGTGATTTTTTCATATCATGCTCACGTGATCGTTTCATATAAGAGGTGTAATTACAATTTTAATTTTTATTTAAAACACTACTGAATATATTTTGCTGATTTCTTTTTATATATTTTATGGAACAATTTGAATATTACTTAAAATTTTCGAAGCAATTTGTGAATTTTAAATCCGCTTAAAAAATGTTTGAAAAATTAGGTTCCATAGGGTTCAATGCATTTCATTTTTTCAATCCGGGTTCAATCCAAAACTAATTGGGTGATATAATATTCATTTATATTCCCATAGGTCCTACAGACCGTCTGAACAACATACTAAAATTTCATTTTGATTAAGTCATTTTTACGGCAGTTATCGTGCTAACAGACAGACAGAATGAACAAAGTCATAAACACTTTCCAACTTTGTTGTAAAGTGTTAATAGGTAAGTATTGTTAAATAGGTTCTTATTCCGTATGAAATATCATGCGACAAACTTACTAACACCATTCTCGTGGATCTAGCTCATGCCATTTATCGGACGAGACTACTATTGACTGGAACTCAAACCATCAAAGTTTAATCTTCTTTCTATTTCTGCTTTTCTATATATAACGCTTGGTGACAATTTAGCGACGAACTTAGTGAAATATCACCAACTTGGCGACTTTAGTAAATGTTACTAAATTGATGAATATGTATTTAAATGTGCAATATTGACGATAAATTAACATATTAATAAATGATTGAAAACAATTGATGAAAATTCTACATCTTGGAGAATGAAGTCCAATGTCTTTGATAATACCTGCCGCTTTAGGCAGGGCCATCCATAGGAAGGGACGGACTCTTGTGGAGGGCCCCGACACCAGCAGAAAGAATGAGGACATACTCAAAAAGACTTATTCGTGTTCGTCTTAACAGTAATGCAATTTCTGATAGACAGCAGGACATTGCATCACTGATCATCCATCACCACTCGTGGACCATGGTTTTACAATATTTATAGCCCGTCAGTACGGTTCAAGCTATGAGATAGATGATAGCACAGAACTCCTTCGAATTTGGAGTTTTTCTGGTTGAAGTAATTTTTCTGGTTGACTCTGAATCCAGTAACAATAAGAGAAGTTTTTAGCCCCGCCCATCGTTAATAAAATTCTAAACGTTCAGGAAATAAAAATATATATAAAATGAGAAAAGAAGTATCATTAAATAGGTTGATATTCCAAATGGAACATTATACGACAGATTTACTATCATCATTCATGAGGATCTAGCTTGCACCATTCATGAAACAAGACGAATATTGATTTGAACTCAAACCAACAAAGTAAAGTTCTTCTCCTCCTTTCTGCTCGTCGATATGTAACCCTTGAAGCCATATTTAGCGATAATTTGGGGACGAACTTATAGAAATATCGCCATCCCGGCGACTTTTGTCAATATCACCAAATTAACGAAACTGCTGCCAAATAGGCAAAAGTGACGTTTAATTATCGAAAATCACGCCAATTGATGTGATTTCAATTTCTTGGACAATGAAGTTCAGTTGCTTTACTAATCTCGTTCGCTTTGGGGGAATTATCATTCTTAATTACAGCAACGAGGTTGCTTCTTTCTTATAATAAGTTGTTAATTAAAAGCAAAAAATGTGCACGAATGGTCATCCACACCCACCCTCGGACCATAGTTTTGCGATCTTTTACACTCGTCAGCACGTTCAGCACGGTAAAATCTATTAGATGATCTATAATTTTCAGCAAGTAATGTCATAGGTTAAATAAAAGCTCAGACATAACGGTGGAGTGATTTAGTTTTATTAACGATGGGTGGGCTAGATACTCAAGTAATTAATACCGGATTCGAAGTTACAAAATTTCTAACAAAAACATCCTGAAATCCTTGATTTGAGGAGTTTTGTGCTTAATGATCATCTCATCGCTTGCACCGCACTGACGAGTAACAAATGACTCGAAACCATGGTTTACGGAGAATAATGAATAATGATCAGTCAAGCATTCTCTTGCTTTCATGTTCAGCGGATGCATCAAAATCCGACAATCAGAATTTTGACATTATTCCAATACTTTTCCATTGCACATGCTTATTGGGGGAAAAATAAGATCAGGGAAGAGTTTAACATCGTCATTGTCTATTATTTGCCGCATGATTTGTATGGTATCCGTTTAAAATGCTAATATGCAGTCTAGTATTTTAATCTTCGGCTACAAAGGGAGCTGCGACATTGCAGTCAATGCCCCGACAAAGTCTCCTGGCCTCAGGCTTTGGAGGGCTTCTGGATTAATTTCCGTTCCAACTTGGGGATCACAGGGAAGGGGTTTATATCGAACCAATGGGACTCGAATCTTCACCAATCTTGGAAGCAGAGAGGATGGGGGATACAAAAGATCCAATTAGGATACCGGAGAATTATGTTGCTCCTGTGCCGGGGAGAGGGAAAAGGAGTGATGGGATTGAGATGTCACCGCGATTGATATTTCAGTTTCATAGTCTCGGATTGGTTTAAGGATGCTTCGTATCAAGGATTAGAAAGATGGATTATATTGGTACGAATTATTTTAGTTGTAGATTTTTATTCAATCTCAAATGCAAAATAAACAGCGTTGCGTAATGGAGTCTATAGATGTTGAGGGACTTAGAACAAGAGGGTGGGGCTTCTAAAAATATAAATGATTTTTAAAAAAAAATACAAATACCTTATGGTGTGCAGTGTAGAAAATATAGTTTCATAGTCTCGGATTGATTTAAGGATGCTTCGTATCAAAGATCAAAAAGATAGATTATATTTGTACGGATTATTATTTAGTTATGGATTTACTGTGCAGAATATGTTTTGACGATACCAAAATGTAATATCTGTATTGGTGATTACCAACTTATAGTGATATAGGTTTTTGGTAATAAGAACAAGTCGAGAATAAGAAGATCGGCAACTGCAGTCTATCGCAAGATATAATTAGTAGGCAATAATTAGAAGAGTACTGGTGATCGTATAGATTTTTAGTTACTACTCAATATCTATCGCAAGATATAATTAGTAGGCAACAATTAGAAGAGTACTGGTGATCGTATAGATTTTTAGTTACTACTCAATATCTATCGCAAGATATAATTAGTAGGCAACAATTAGAAGAGTACTGGTGATCGTATAGATTTTTAGTTACTACTCAATATCTATCGCAAGATATAATTAGTAGGCAATAATTAGAAGAGTACTGGTGATCGTATAGATTTTTAGTTACTACTCAATATCTATCGCAAGATATAATTAGTAGGCAACAATTAGAAGAGTACTGGTGATCGTATAGATTTTTAGTTACTACTCAATATCTATCGCAAGATATAATTAGTAGGCAATAATTAGAAGAGTACTGGTGATCGTATAGATTTTTAGTTACTACTCAATATCATTATACGTTGTATTGTCCAGGTTCTATTCCCTGGCAGAATCTAGGAATCGGTTGGTCAGCCATAGTTCGATGCTCATGAAAAGAGCAACACATAAACCTAACAAGTAGTGGAAAGCATAACACGTTAATTAAATGATAAATATTTATTCAAATCGATATTATCTATATGTTAAGCCAATACAAATAGCTTCTTCTATGTCCACATGTAACATCTTCCATTATGCAAAACAATTTAATTATATAAAGTACTTACAGATACCGAAGAACCTTTCATACCTATCCGAGGAGAAGGGAGGACGGGGCACCCAATTTCCAACAGTGTTTGAACACTTGAAGGGTCCTGGATGGCCAAAAGTTTATAGTCCGGCATTTCCATACTGTAACACAAATGATTCCTGGAGCTGAATTCTATTACATAAGGCAAGCATTCATAATCTCGTTCAGAGCATCATTTTCCCGTATACTGCACGCTTTTCCCAAATTCCTTCGTTAAAATCAAAACTCAAATTAGTCCTTCAAGATGGCAATTAATTTTCAATGGTAGCAACCAAGGACCTTTGCCTCTCCTTTGACACTCCAATTAAACATTCCGAAATTTTATTTACACATTTTAAATATCAAATCACGCGAACTTACATATTTCACCCTAAAAACGCTGTTGCTCCCCGGGCGTTCGCTCACCGCCAGGATTAAGGGTTAAGTGCCACGAGCGTCATTCAAACAGCTCATACGTCACCCATCAATCAAGCCCTCATTGGCTAACCGACACCTGCATCAGTGACGTATTCAAACCACAGCCGACGTCACTTCCAGTCAAACGCTGGCATCAGCCGTCCTCATGAAAAACCGAGAATCCAAACGAAATCTTACTTTCCTATGTTAGCCTACCAGAAAAGAAAATAATTTCTCAAAATGGCTCAGAAATGCAGGAAATTGAGATAGTGTTCTAAAAGTCGATACGATAACTGCATGTTCAATCTGAAATGCAAAATAATCATTGTTGCGCAATGGAATCTAAATATGTGAAGGGAGCAAGAGGGTGGGGCTTATAAAAAGGAAAATTATTTTTAAAAAAACAAATATATTATGCTGTAGAGTGCAGAAAAGATAGTCATCTCAGAAACTCAATGGATAGAGCGTCATCTAAGTAGTCGGAGATACGTGGTTTGATTTCCAGCTAGAAAAGGGTTTTTATATATCACATAAAGATTATAATTAATACTAGCAGTATATTCGATCTTCGTACGGAGTATATAATGTAAAGAAACTTAAAATTCACGACCATGTGCAAATTCCTATAGAATACTAAATGACATTATTAATCAAAATATTCTATTAAAATATTTAATTTCATGCTCCTAAAAACAATTTAAAAATCTCTTTCTATACAAAATTATCTTCACGGACAGATCTGAAGAATAAAACATCCTGGTCCCGATTGAAAATAAATGTACAAAAAATATGTAATTGAACCAATATATGGAAAATAAAAGCGCTAAAATTGTATAGGACCCGTACTACATATATTTGCGAATATTAGAAGATATACTCGTGTATTAGTAGAAGATTATGCTTACACATACACAACAAGTACATATGTAAGTTTCTAAAATATTTGCGAAATTAAAACAGATGGCGCAATAAATTGAAAATATCAATAATCCCGTAATATTACCTAAAGGTCGTAATTCATTCCAATATATATCAACATATGTCAAAATATATGTCAATATACCTGTACTACTTATATTCTCTTAGATTAAAAGATATACATGTGCATTTGTAGAAGATTACACATACTAAGTACAATATATTAGCTTCAACAATTCAACAAAATAAAACAATGACGTAATAAATTGAAAATATCAATAATCCCCAAAAATATCAATAATAATAATATTTAAACCTGAATCCAGTCAAAAATACAATATCGGTAAAATTTATTTTATATACATATATTTATTATTTTAATCGAAAAAGATTTGATAAAAATTGTCTGCCGCATAAACACATTGGATTTAAATCCATTGCTAAGCGACATAATTCCATTTCCTTCACATAAATTGGCGGAAAAAATATCGTCTGCATCAATAGGGAAGGTTTAATTGTTCGGTTTTAATTAATATCCAGACAACCCCTGGTCTTAGAAACTCGAAACATAGACTACATTTTAAGTGGGGCTATTTCGAGGCTACCTACAAAATTTCATTAAATTCGGTTCAGCCGTTCTCCCGTGATGATGAGACAAACATACAGACAGATTTTCAATTTCATTTACATAGATAATGTTCGAAGCCAAATGCACATGTTTGATGCACAATTATGGATAATAATTATACTACATTTTAATGCCTAAGGATGTCCATATTCGCAGTTGTGTTAATTTTATGAAATTAAATATCATTATTATCATTCAATGTCTATGTAATATACACTGAACTGGATGGTTTGGTCAAATATCAAAATGATCGAGCACTTTCACGATGGCTATAATCTTCAGTTGGGTCTCATTCAATCCGTCTCAGCTTTCAGTAGTAAAACTCATAAATCTAGAAATAGTAATCAAAGTGAAAATATAATATTTACAAAGTTAGAGTTATCGGTGGCAATGCAAAGGAATAATAAAGAAATTCAAAATCACATTTTTTAACACTTTACAACAAAGTTGAAAAGTGTTTATGACTTTGCTCATTCTGTCTGTCCGTTAGCACGATAACTGCCGTAAAAATGACTTAATCAAAATGAAATTTTAGTATGTTGTTCAGATGGTCTGTAGGACCTATGGGAATATAAATGAATAATATCACCCGATAAGTTTTGGATTGAACCTGGGTTGAAAAAATGAAATACATTGAGCCCTATGAGAACTAATTTTTCAAACATTTTTTAAGCGGATTTAAAATTCACAAATTGCTTCGAAAATTTTAGGTAATATTCAAATTGTTCCATAAAATATATAAAAAAAATTCAGCGAAATATATTCAGTAGTTTTTAAAACAAAAATTAAAATAATAATTACACCTCTTATATGAAACGATCACGTGACCATGATATGAAACGATCACATGACCCACTTCAAAATGATATATGGTATCCATCTTGTTTCAAAATCGTGATTTTTTTTAAGTTCTTTTTAATTCATATTGAGTGTTGTATCCGTCCTAAAACTACTTTATTTTTGCTTAAATTCTGTGCATCTACATACTGAAACACCGCAATGATAATATATTTGAGTTTAAATGCTCATCTAAATTTGATTATTTCTACAACTAAGCCTATTTTTCACCTATGTAAAATGTAAACAGCAAAATATGTAGAATGAGTTGTATTAGAATTACTGTATTTTTTTAACACAAAATAATTTAGTCCATGGAGTCTGCATGGCTGATATGAATGAAATATTAATTGATTTTATAAGGAGAAGGACGATTTTTTTCGGTGAAGTTTTAAGCATGGAGTTTAATTATTTGTAGCTCCATGGTCTTAAATAAAATGTTTAAATAAAATAGATTTTTATAGTATTGTGATGAATGAAATGAATGGGAGAAAGTTATGAATGAAATGCTGTTTTTATAGAGAGATCCAGGCGTGTTATTTTTTCTATGAGGTCATTTGAATTAATTTCAGTTGTTTGCGATGGAGTTTTCAAATATAATAAATTATCGTAGTATTATGATAATTCTAAAACTATTACCGAGGAATGTATAACCTTTTAGAGATGTTTAAACCAGGCAATTTATATTTCAATGCCGTCATTTGAATGAAGTTCATTTTTTTCGATGAAGGTTTAAGTTTTCAAATATAATAAATTAATGCAGTATTGTGATAAGTTTCAAAATATTACCGAGGAATGTATTGCATTTTAGACTTGTTTAAATAAAATTGCATTGAAGTTGGAATGTGTTTCATAATCAATGCTTTAAGCATGATTGATCTTTCTTGTTTAATTAGCAAATACTCAAATCAGATTCACGGTTTTGGTCTCCTAGGATCCGCCACATTCATTTACCACACTCACTATTTCAAGAACGCAACGCATGAGTGGAAATGGCAAGAATAAAAGAATGGCGTTTTAGCGGCAAGTATTTCCAATGGAACACCAATGGAAAATAATGGAACACTGGCATGCCAATATATCCTCCATATATGCATTCTATTGGAAATGTTCCCAATGAAAAGCCAAGATGTACAATATTGGCCCAATGTTGGTACGCTATCAGGGATAGCACGAAAAAGCAAAAGTAGAGCATGTGTGCTCAGAATGTCCTCTTAATTTAGCATTTCAGCCGCACTAGCTGCGGTATACTCAGCATGCCCTCTTAATTTAGCATTTCAGCCGCACTAGCTGTGGTGTGCTCAGCATGACCACTTAATTTAACATTGTAGCCGCACTAGCTCTGGTGTGGTCAGCATGTCCTCTTAATTTAGCATTTCAGCCGCTCTAGCTGCGGTGTGTTCAGCATGTCCTCTTAATTCAGCATTTCAGCCGCACTAGCTGTGGTGTGCTCAGCATAACCTCATAATTTAGCATTTTAGCCGCACTAATTCTGGTGTGCTCAGCATGTCCTTTTAATTTAGCATTTCAGCTGCACTAGCTGCGGTGTGTTCAGCATGTTCTCTTAATTTAGCATTTCAGCCGCACTAGCGGTGGTGTGCTCAGCAAGACCTCTTAATTTAGCATTTAAGCAGCACTAGCTGTGGTGTGCTCAGCATGTCCTCTTAATTTAGCATTTAAGCCTCACTAGCTGCGGTGTGCTCAGCATGTCCTCTTAATTTAGCATTTAAGCCGCACTAGCTGCGGTGTACTCAGCATGTCCTCTTAGTTTAGCATTTCAGCCGCACTAACTGTGATGTGCTCAGCATGTCCTCTTAATTTAGCATTTTAGCCGCACTAGCTACGGTATGTTCAGCTAGTGGTCACTATTTTTATCGCAGCCACGTTTTTAACAACCAGTTTTAAAAATTACTCGAATGCTGCTCAACTCGACTTTTTTATACCAGAATCCATTTTTAGTAGCTTTGTTTCCTTTTCTCCAAATTTTACAAGAACAATTTTTGAAAAAAAAAACGATATCATGGGTCTAAATGATTACAATTGATTGTTATCATACACGACAATGTAAAAAACCGCGAGGGGGTGTAAATTTTTTCTCCAGAGGAGCTAATGGTGTCACGAATCGAAAAATTGTATAGCCGCTATTTTTCACAACAGTAATTGAAACTATATTAAGTCCCGTCATCACTGTGCCACGAATAAACCCTTTTAGACAGGATTATGTCAAATTTTGTCCTATGCTGTCATGTTAAAAAAATATACAATTTCGAATGAATTTCGAAGTTTTCGGTCGAATTAAAAAAAATTCTATCTAGTTCTCCATTTTTTTATATCAATAAAGCCGGATATAAAATTTCGTGTAAATCCATTAATACTTCTGCACAACAAATCGACCATAGACAGACAGACGAGTATCACATCAAAAATAGTCAAAACGTGTTCAGGATGTCTTAAAATATATATTAGCAACAAAATCGCAAATTCGAAAATATTCGTGATTACAATAAATTATCTCTACTATATTACGTGATATCAAGAAGCGAAAATTAACTAATGATACAAGACATGAAGAATATTTGCATTTAGAATACCTAGTACGCATAAATGGAAATCGATATTTTGTTCCTCAATATTGTTGCGATCGTGTACTATTCTCTCACTGGCGTCCCCCGTCTTGTCTTACGTTTCTGTCGCAGACCAAACGGTGCCATCGCAGTGTTTTCTCCGGAAGACAGCGGAACGAACACTCTTTCCCTCACGTCACTCACTCTATGGTTGCTAGAATTTCGAGTCAAAAGAATGGTTTCCATATTTGGCGATTCATCGCCAATTCGGAGACATTTTGCGACTTCTGGAATGTTCCAGAAACTTCACGAAATAACGATTAGTCTAGGAGATATTAGATAATTCAGGAAATTTCTACAAAGAAATTTCCAGCTCTTACTATAGTCGATAAATCTTCCCTTTTACACGTTCTGGTTCAGGAGCCAACGGCTGTACCGTGCTGAAAACACCGGTTCTCGTTAGATCACCGAAGTCAAGCAGCATCGGGCGCGGTTAGTACTTGGTGGGTGACCACCTCGGAACGCCGCGTGCTGTTGGCCATCTCGGGTGCGGTATCCCCGTGGTTTGCGCGCTAGATTTGCACGCTACCACAAATGCCGCCGTGTTCATGCGGAGTACGATCACGTTAAACATGTGGGTCCGTAAGTCCTTCCGAGAGGTTGTTGGTAGGGGAAGGAGGGTACGGTCCCTGTGGATGCCTCCCCCACTGGGTTCCGGTCTAAATTGGGTGGCACTTCCCGGCCGTCCATACAGTTACCTTACACCTTTCTGGTAGGTCGGACGGTCTGGGTCTCAACAACAACAACGTTCTGGTTCAGGGAGAAATATACGCCTTCATTAATTTCTTTGCATGATCACATCAATCCAGCATAAACACTGAACGTAATTTAAGCATTTTAAATTCATACGCCAAAAGCAATGTATATTCAAAATTATCGGAGAGTTTCGCAAAACCTCTATATGCAAATACACCGTCTTGAACACGTATTAATGTAAACATAAACCTTTATAGCAGACACTATAAAATGATGCCGCAATTTTATTAGCCCACTCTTCAAAACAAATTATTCTGCTTCATGTTACAGAACGCAAGCACGTCCATAGCGTAGAATCAAGTTTTACGACGCGAGTTAACAAGACTATGGTGTGCTCTCTCTGTGTTGTAAATTTCGGAGATTATATATCGACATAAATTTTGATGTTTGAGTCGGTACCAGCTATTTTAAAATTAATAAGGACAGTCATTGGACTGGAGACATGGAGGATTTTTAACAGCGGTCCTCAAAAATTCATAAAATGTATTCCGAAAATGCAAAACTGTAAAGTGCTGATTGCGTCGAAATACTATAATTTTTATTAAATTATTCAAGAATTCTGAATTTATAGAAGACCTTATAGAGTGTGTTTAAGAATGAAAAATGCCTAAGATAATATTACGAATATGTAATATATCTACATTTAGTATGTTCGAGGAAAAATACGATATTTACAGGTAATAATTTCTATTAAATGAAGGTCCTGGTCGCTTGACCTTTGCAACAAATTTGGTTAACTCTGTGAAATATTGGCGAAATACAGGAAAATGGACGAGTTTTGGAAACTTCTCGAATTCTGTAGATTGGTCATGAATTATTCGAGTTACTTGATTTTTTCCCAGACCTTTCCACAGTGGGTACATAATCAGGTTATCGAGTAGGTGGGACACAAATCAGTGAATTGTAGATACTTTAGTGACTTAAAATAAAATATTCTGTTTGGAGAATGAGTCGAACACTTAATGATGGTTTTATTTTACCCGAGAATTGTTTTATGACCTTCTAAATTAGCTAAAGAATCATCAATTGTATATTGTTCTAGCTACCGCTTACTGGTGCTTTTAATAAAGCCTAGCCTTAATTATCTAGCAATTCGGACTCGTCCTTGTAACCTGCAAATACATACAAGATTCTGGAGGATGCATTGAAGCAATAAAAATGCGTTCTCATTGTACATGATAGCATCCATGGATCGGTTTCGTTCTTATGCGCCTTTGAGCATGAGATATACGGTATATCTGCAATCAAAGTAAAAGCATTGACTTGCAGATATCATGTATTCTATTCTGATGAATACTTTTCTGACGAGCACGAAAAAGTTCGGTACAGGTCTATGGATGTAATAGGGGTATGATCCTGACCATGGGAACGCCTCCTATGGGCACGTACTGTAAATACCCATAATCTTCGGGAGATATATATCATTCAAAACTTCATACACATACTCTTCAAAATAGGCAGAATCGATGCCCTTGAAAATATATGTTCTATAAATTCTCGCCAATTTAGAGATGTGAACCAGAAAATGGGTACATTTTTCATCACTTCTAATGTATGAATTATAAATTCCCAAGAGACGTTTTTGATTTATTTGAATGTAAGAGAAGCTCGACACTCGCATTTGCTTGAGAATATCTTGTAAAGAGCCTTGTTGTCCCAACCAGGAATCGAACTCTGGATCTTCGAACTGATCAACCGATCCTCTACCGTTGAGACTGGGACGATATTGCAACCTCTTATCATCGGAGTACATTCTGTATCCTCTACTTCCTAATGTCAAATTGGCGGGCAACTGACAACCTGATTGACCACCTCCTGCTATTTTTACCTAAGGTTCCTGTTACTACTATTACCTCCTGTTACTACTATTTTTATCCAGATTCGCTTCCTGCGTGTTCGTTATCCTCTTAATTTGAAATCGGGGCTTAATCTTCCAGAGTGCACTGAATCCATACAAGTTCGACTGGGGTTACTGTCAGACCTCCAACATCTTTTCTAAAAAATTTCATCTCTGCAAACCTTCCCCCTCTAATAAACCAATTTGGTTCTCCAAAGTTCGTTCAAATCCCTCTTCAGTAGATAAAATTAAAAACTGTATTCTTGTTTCCATGGAAATTTCTAATAAAGTGACCTAAGCTTATGAGTAGATTCTGCTCTCATCTAATTTTGATCAATGAATCCCTTTATTTCATTCTTATTAACTTATATGAACTTATTGTGTTCCCTCTACTTTTTTTTCTTTAAAAAAAAAAAAAGCTATGTTAACTGTTCTTATTTTTTTTATCTTTCTTTTCCTTTTGACACTTTTTATTTGTATTTTTTCTTATTTTCTTTTCTAAATTTTATTCTAAATTTCTGTTTTTGTTTTCATATGCCAATTTTTTTTTCCTTTTCATATATTTTCTTTTTATATATTTTCTAAATTTTACTTTTAAAATTTTATTGTTTTCTTTCATTTTAATCTATATTTTATTATGTTATTATACCTCACTCTAAATATTATTTTTCAATGATCTTTTTATCTATATTCGCAATAACCATTTTCCCATTTTTGTAAAATGGACGTACTTCTCAAGTTCAAATATAATGTAAAACTGTCTGTTTAATCACAATATTTATTATAAATTGTAATATTTTTAGACCTAAATAAAAGTTCGTTTGGTGGGATGGTAGACCTTGGGTGCCTCCTGAATGCAGGAGGTATCCTTTCCCGGCCGTGCAGATAGCTACTCTAAACCCAATATGTGAGTCGCACGGTCTGGGGTCTTCAGACCTCCAACATCGTTGAACAAACCTACAGGGTTCATATGTTTGGGTGCCATTATAATGAGCCTTTCTGTTCCGACCAGGAATCGAACCCTGGATCTCCGAACTGGCTAGCCGACGCTCTACCGTTGAGTTACTGGGCCGAAATTGTAAGCTCTTATCGTCGAAGTGGACTCTGGAATCTTTAACAAAAAAGTTGGTTATTATATTATTATTTTAGCACTGCGATGTCTGGCATAAATATTAAAGCATGGATACATCCAAGATACTATATTAAACACTCCATGTTCGGGTAATCATCTTTAGTGCAGAATTTTCGGAGTATTTCACCATATAAATTGAAGCTCTACATTCGAGCACCAAGTCCCAATACAAAAAGAATACGCTTGATGTTAAAAGCGCACAACTTTGGAAAATCATAAACCCCTCCCTTTCAATTTAAAAGAGTGAGATCATATTGAGTCACAAAAATAATTTTTGGAGTGCACAAATGCCTAAAAATGCATGAGTGCAATAGCAAGTGAGCGCACAAGAGAATGAGCACAGTTTGTGATCGTACACTTAGATCTCACATATACGATTACTATGAATATACATACAGTTCAATATAAAAAGTCGATTACAGGTCAATATCTTGTCTTACCACTCTGTATATACCTCAAAAAATCATTAAACTATAATACATTAAATTTGTATTTGACCTCCTTCTATCTCGCTATGTTGCCGAGTTTGTTTCCTAACTTTTTAAATTCTCAGATAGGGGGTTGAAATCTTATTGCTTCCTTAGATGATTTTCGTTCGTTTCTGGCGTAGTTTCCTACTCATTGGACAATACTCCACAACATTGGTTTTTGGTTTTTTCGTCTATTTCCCTTTGTTGCCGAGTTTCTTATTATAATTCTTTTACTTCTCAGTTAGGGGCGCTACAATCCATTTTATTCGATAGGCAAGATTACTTTACTGCAGATAGACCTAACATGTACACTCATGGACCTCTGCTTACAAAGTTCTTTGGGTGATTAAATGCTTCAGGACATTTCAAGGAACCCTGTATAATAATACCAAACAACCGGATACGAATATAAGAAAACAAGACTGTGTTTCGGGACACTTCAGGGAACCCTGTATAATAATACCAAACAACCGAATGTGAATATGAGAAAACAAGAAGGCGATTCAGGACATTTCAAGGAATCCTGTATAATAAAACCAAACAACTGAATGTGAATATGAGAAAACAAGAAGGCGCTTCAGGACATTTCAATGAATCCTGTATAGTAATACCAAACAACTGAAAGTGAATATGAGAAAACAAAAAGGCGCTTCAGGACATTTCAAGGAACCCTGTATAAATAATACCAAACAACTGAATGTAAATATAAGAAAGCAAGAAGGCGCTTCAGGAAATTTCAAGGAACCCTGAATAATAATATCAAACAACCAAATCTGAATATGAGAAAACAAGAAGGAATGCCCATCATATGAAGGAATTCAACATTTGCAAATTACACTGGCTTCCAAAAGTTAAGCAGGGAAGGTAAAATTAATAAAAATGGAAAAGTAAAGCTTTGATAAACAAAAAATTGTACATGAAGGTAGGAAATGTGTTTATGCATTAATGAAAACAAGAATTATGTACAAAGATGAAAAAAATATTTACTATTGGTAAGTTATATGATGACGTCACATTTGGGTCATTAACAAAATAATGTGTAAAGGAAAACAAACCAAAAAAAAAAACCTTACATTAATAGGGTATATGTGACCACTCCGGATCTTCATACCAACTTTGCAATGATTTTCCATGTTTTCAATGAGGTGATCAACCATCGCAGATGCGAGCAATAGTCATTTCTCCAATTGGGCAGTTTCCAACTCTCTGAGACTGTCTGGAGGAGGTACACGTGAAGAGACAGCACGCCCGAGGGCATCCCAAAGGTTTTTAATGGGATTAAGGTCGGGGGAATACGCCGGCCACCCCATACGCGAAATGCCCTCACTTTCCAGGTTTTCGTCAACGATGATAGCTCGGTGGGGACGGATATTATCGTCCATAGGGAGAAAATCATGGCCAACTGCTTCAGAGTAGAGTCCCGAAATGGGGTCCAGGACTTCATCCCGATACCGTGCAGTCATCACAGAACAGACTTTATAGATGTGCAGCTCTGTACCATATACCATTGAAATTCCAGCCCACACCATGACTCTGCCATCCCTGAATGCGTGATGTTCGATGATGTTCATGGCTTGATAGCGTGTGCCTCATTCTCTCCAGACCCTTACACGCTTATCATCTGATTCCAGGGCAAATATGGACTCGTCCGTGGACAGGACATTGCACCAATCTGAGATAGTCCAATTGACATGTTGACGACACCACTTTAATTTTGCCCCTCTGACTTGGACGATTAGTGGAACACAAAAACGTGGTACTCGAGCGTGCAGTCTCTTCACGTGGAACCTTCGGCCCACAGTACTGGCTGATATTGTCTTACCAAGGGACGTTGCAACCATGAATGTAACAATTGTGGAGGTCGCTCGTCGATTCTATAGCAATATACCGATCATCAGAGGGGTGGTAACTCTTGGACGACCGGACGCAGGTCTCCGGACAACTCTTTGACTTGTTTGGAATTGTTTCCATAAACGAGAAATTGCCGAATGTTCAACTCCAAAGAAACTAACGACATTTTTGATTGACTGTCCTGCTTCAATGCGTCCGACAGCACGTCAGTGTTCACTGTCTGTCATTCGTCTTCTTTCATCCATAGAAACGCGAATACCATCAAAAATAATCCTACAAAAGTTATAAACACTTCGTATCAGCTTTTGAATCACCCCCTCAAATACTTTAGAATGCTGGCGTCTTCAACGACTGCCTAATTAGCATTTATCTGGACAGTCAATGGTGATTGGCTGTAACATACGATAGTTGCGTACTACCATCTACATCCCCATCTATTTTCAGCCATTCAAATTCAAATACGATTTCGAAAAATGAAAATTTGCATTGAGTGCTTAACTTTTGGAAGTGAGTGTATTACCTATCCTATTTGGCATCATTTTTATCATTTGGGCGACATTTTTATCGATTTGCAAACATTGACGTTAATTTGGCAATATTTTAATCAATTTGGTGACGTTTTTAGAAAGCCTCCAAATTTGTCGTTAAGTGAGATAGTTGGACTTGGCAGACGAACGCTATCTAAACATCATTACAATACTATTCCCTTTCAAAATACAATTACATTGATTTGGAATCATTTTTATTAATTTGGCGTCACTTTTATAGAGTCGGCGGCATTTTCGTTAATTTTGCAACATTTAAAAAAGTCGCCAAATTGGCAATATCCCGCAAAATTTTCGCCAAGTGTTACACAGAGATAGATATAGTATAAACATACATATAAATAATGACATATTATTAATAGAATGGAGCTACACACTCCAGGAATTTATATTAAACAAACTATCTATATAAGCGCCCAAAGTTCTTTAACATTTCACATACAAAGATGTAAAAAGGACATTCTATGCCCGACGTAAGTCATCAATTTAATGGATTTCATTCCTGTCAATACCTATTGTTGCCGCCCATCCTCGTCGCGATCAATAAACCAAAGATCTCGCGTTTTCGCGGCGGACTGCACAAACACTGTAACCATTCATTAAGATTTATTTAGTTGTCGTTGAGGGTGCCAACACAACAGAACCGAGCGATAAAGTGGGTATCGAAAATGAAATTGTTTGCGCAGACCTTTTGTTTCTCACGGGTACCGCACATAGACTTGGCATGTCTGGTACCCACAATGAGTGTCGACTGTTTTGATGTGCGACAGGCATGCAGGGACCGTGTCATTTATTTATATTTTTTTCTGAAAACACGATCTAATAATCTGGGGGATGTTAATGGTTCATGTGCATGATGGGAAAATGAATGACATAAAATATTCACGATATGCTCGAAATACATGATATAAACAACTGGATTTGTTATAGGTAAGGTTAATAAAAATCCTGATATAAACAACAGATGGTCTTTACAGACTCAAACTTAATGGTGTGTCACTTTTTATACACCAAAGATTTTTATTCTACAAAAAAAATGTATTATAAACTATTTTGAATTTTTCTTTTAAATAATTATGTTTTTGCTTGGCGATATTTTGCATTTTAAAATACCATCAGCTCGCCAAAATTTCTAACGATTTATTCGAGAGTAATGGAGTGGTTTAATACTTTTTGTCATCAACGCAGGAAACACATCTATACATTTATGCATATTTAATATAATTTCTTATTTTGACGATTTCTGAAGGCCATTACGAAAAAGGCCAGTTCTTATTTTCAAAATCATGATTCAAGGAAAACGTGACTCCAGATGTTTAAAAGTGCTTTGTCTTAAAGACCATTTATACTGGATACCCGGAGCATAATGGGTTGCATGTATGTACAGACGGTCCGATTCTAATGTTTGTATGTCTGCGGGCTTACGTCTTTTCGTGACTCTTCTCTCTTTATACTTCAGCTGGGAAATACGCAACGACTTTTAATGGAGTGGTGTAGGCTCTCCGTGTTACATTGAGACAATTAGTGACCTTACACCATAAGTCGTTTTGTTTTCGAATTCTAAGACATAAATCCAGGTCGTTAGTTCTGTGAAAGCAATCCAATCAACTGAAATGATTTATTGTCGGAACTATCTTTGAATTTTAGAATTAAACAATAAACCAGTCGTTCCACAATGGATCACTGGGCAGGGGCGCTGCCCCAATTTGGGAATGGACAGGTGGAGATAATTACACAAAAAGGCGCAAATTAACCACAACCTACTTACTCTGAGATCTGTGTTATCATTTAATAAAGTTATACATGAAACATATTATAGATATGAAATACCAAACTCAATTGCATGACAAGGCCAAAAGATAGGATTTCGCTATGATACCCGATAGACCACGACTCAAAACAGTGGCTCTATTCCAGATATTTACAGGTTATGACTGTCTAAGCATAGACACCGATTTAGTATTTACTACCCATTATGCCCAATTTGTGATTTGATGGATCCTATGAGCAGATCGCCTTTAGCGCCCTTGGGAGTGTAACGTCCATAGTATTGTAGCGCCCATAGCAGTTTAGCGTCCCTAACATTGCAGCGCTTCTAGCAAAGAATTTAAAAAGTTAGGAATAAAAATCTAAGATTGTGATTCCTACTCATTAGACAATGCTCCATAATTTTGCAATTGGCCTTTTCGTCTATCTCGCTCAGTTGTCGAGTTCATAATAATAACTGATTACATTCTCCATTACGTGAACTGCAATTACTTTTATTCGGTCGTGTATTATCACTTTATTACAGATAGATCCAAAGTGTACACTCATGAATATTTTCTTGCAAAGTTATTAAAGGATGTTCAAGAACTTTTCTAGGAACTCTAGCTACTTAAAAAGTAATAATTATGTGAACACTTAAAGTAATAATTAAATTAAAATAATAATTATGTGAACACAAAATCGAATTTCGGGTACAATTACTATACTCCCCAACAAAATCGAATTTCCGGTATAATTACCATACTCCCTAACAAAAAGTAATTACTATATGATTTGCACACTTAGTGGCAACTTGAACCGGACAGGGAGAGTGTTCGTATTTCATTCCTAATGTATTTCACCTACACTGTAAATGAAGCGAAACCACATTAAATCCTTTGATCACCGTTTCACCTCCAAGAAATTCTAACCCGAAGTCCGATATCACTTTGAATCTCTAATGAATTTCATTCGAGTCAATATCTGCTGCTAGAGGACCCATCTCTCTGTCCACGCGCGAGACATGATTGGGCAATAAACCGAAGATATCGCATGTTTTAGCCGACCTCCATTGAAACATTAACCATTTATTGGCGTTCCATTATGTTAGTGATGAAGATAGGAAAACGGATACAGTAAAAGATCGGGAAATAAGTTGTTTTCGTTCATCTTTAGTTTCCCGTGGTTACTGAGATCGGTGCTTATGAAAAACCGATTTTATATTTTGAGAAGCGATGTGTAAAACGTTAAAAATAAATATATCAAACTAACGCAACAATGCATGAAACGTAAAATCTTCGTTAAAATGCAGCATAAACCATATTAGTAACGGTATCAATTGGTTTCAGAGACAAAAATCAGTCTCCTTCTTCGGGTTAAAAAAAACTGCCCGTTTAGACAAAAAGTCATCTGTCAATAGACCATGGGAACGTGACTTCACACGAACCATTTTGTCCTTACGTTTCCAAAACAAAATACTCGTTTCCTTAACAGTATGGAAAATTTCATTATTTCTGTATTAAAAATCTGATGTGGCTAGCATATGACTTTCCCTGCAGACTTATATCCACGTTCTCTTTATTTTATTTAAATTTAATTCACTTTTAATTCAATTTTCGTTCTCGCATTTGTTAACTGAACTTATTTTCAAAGGTGGCGTAGAGAAAATACGAAAAAACTAAAATATCTCGAGAACGGTTAATCCTAGTGTAATGGAGTCGGTCTTATTATTTTCATCGTTGAAAATTACGTATAAAACAAGTATTTAATGGATATATTTGAGCATACGTAGTTTTTTTTACTTTAGATTTTGGCGATTTCTGCGGCCCATTTCGTAAAAAAAGGCAGGTTGTTCCTTTCCAAATCATACCAAAATCTAATCAGCACCAGATCATCCTACAAATAACTTATCTACCAAATTTTGTGAAATTTGGTCAATTAGTATTTTAGCTAAAGTGGATACATGAAATTTTTAAGGGCCATTTCGCAAAAAAAGGTGGGTTCTGTTTTCACGAATCCTACCAAAAACTAATCAGCACCAGAGTCTCACCCAAGTGATTTATATATCAAATTTTATGAAATTCGGTCCATTAGTTTTTTAGTTAGAGTGGATACATACATTGCACAGACACACACACAGACGTCATGCTACAAATTTTTTCGTATTCAAAAGGTCTCAAAACGTGTAGATCCGTCGAAAACTCGAGTTGTGATTTTTGGCATGATTCCAATACTTTCCCTATAGGGGAGAGTCGGTAAATGCCGTACACATTTCTTAAATGTCGTCTATCTTTGTTAATATTCCAGCAATAGTGGCTGTATTGGTCTGCTATTTACCTCTGATTTGCGTAGAAGCAAATTATATTTGAAATTGGCTAAAAACAGCATTGCCTTTTTTAAAAAAAATTAAAAAGTGAAAGTGGTGAATGTACGGTATTATGCGACATGGTCGGAAAATACCGTACAGTAAAATATTCGCGAAACGAAATGACGATAAGTCCGTATTGAACTAAAGAAAATGTTTATTCTTAAAAAGCACAAATGGAAAATTATTTTTGGCAACTGTCGCACTCGTATAGTCCCACTGATGTACCCAAGCCATCAGTGCATCCCTCGTGAGACCATCCTCTGCATTTATGGCATTCAATTCAATCTTCTGATGGCGGCTCGACGTATGGCTCTCCACAAACTAAGCAACTGAAATCTTGACTTGGAAGATCTCTAGATTTTTCCTTCTTTTTTTTAGTTCCTTTCTTTCCAGACGCAGAAGTGATTTTTCTTTTCTTTCCAGCTTTATAAACATTTAGCTTTCGTTTTGTGGTTGTTATTCTCTTCTTTGGTTTCAGCTTATCCAAAAGCTTGTTCTTTATGGGCGTGGAAGTCAGAATTTCAGAGGATTGAGCAAGTCTTTTCCTGTTTGTTAATGATGGCAACGCTCGAGGCAGGTTTAGTGGCGAAAGATCCATCTCTTTTGGAGACTCATCTATGACTGATCCTTCTCCTGGTGGTTGGGCACTGTGGGCAGCTTCTCCTGATTGTCCAGATTGTGGAACTTCCATGGCTTTGGCAACGACAAAGTCCTCATCACTGATTCCTCATCCCTATTTCAGGATAAAATCCTAAAACAAAATCCTGATAGCACGATAAAATCCTAAAACAATATCCTGATATCAGGATAAAATCCTAAAACAGTATCCTGATATCAGAATAAAATAAAATATAGCCTGAAAACTAATAACTGTTTGTTTAATAACACTATTTTTGAAAAAGATAAAAATTAAATTTTGGAATGGTTCAAAAAGCTTAAATCTAAGATTTTCGAATATTATTATTATTATAACTGGCCACAATGGCCTGTGTTATGGCTACTACTTCCAGAGGAAATTCACCAGCCAACAATAATAAAGAATCGTATAGTCTCATTTTCGAATAAAATATACCCGAAGGCAAATACCGTACACAGGTGGGTAATGCCGTACACAATGTACGGAATTACCCAACCCGATCCTTTATTTTCTTAAGCCTGACCACGTTTAAATGAAGCAGGAATTGATTTCATCTACCACTTTACCATTAAATTAATCGTTTAAACTAACAAAAAAAATGGAACAATGAATGCAAATGAAAAAATGAAAGCAATAAAATGGAACTGGGTGGTTTCTAGCAGCTAGCAAACATAATTAAAATAAAATTTCCAAAAGAGAACTTACCTTAAATCGCAAATATTTCGGCAGTTTTTCAGCGAAGGACTTCGTGGCGAAAACAAAACATTTATGGTCAGAAGAAGACTAAACGCAATAAATGCCGTGCTGCTACCTATTGGCATTATTCAGAAATAAGAGTGTACGGCATTACCAGCCGTACGGCATTTACCGACTCTCCCCTACATTATCATGTATTGCAGGGAAAGTAAAAACGTTTACTTTAGAAACTTACAATTGTTAATTTTAGTAGGATATATCCAAATGTATTTTCTTTGATGGATATGTTTAATTAACCGGAAAATAAAATATTCACTTTAATTAAAATATATAGACGAGTTTTTTTGTTTTTTTTTAAAGAAAATCGGTATATATTTTTCCCTTCTCGCTCGCATATATATTTCAGAATTTGCTAGTAAATGTATGCTTCTTTAGAACGCTAGTTAGTCACTACAATAAAAATGAGTAGTAGCGTACATTCACTTAAAGTGTACTTTAGCAAATGAAATCTGTTGATATATTTTGTTATTCAAGTATTCTAAATAACTTATTTTCATCAAAATGAAAAATTTCGATATTTAATGGGTTTAGTTTTAATGTTTATTTGCCATCATCGTCCGTTTATCATTACACGCTATGATAAAACTATTGCTCTTTTGCCTTTACGTTTCTGTGTATTCTCCTACTTCGGTTGTTTATTACTTTCCTTATATACATAATGTATAAGGAAAGTATTGTGACGGGGTCGAAAATTCGAAATCGAGTTTTCGACGAGAGACCACGTTTCAAGCATCCCTGATCACGAATCAAACATTTTTGAAGTGATCTGTGTGTGTGTGTGTGTGTCAGTGAGTCTGTGGAGACGATAACTGACGAACGAAAGGACAGATTCGAACTAAATTCGGCATAAAAATCACAATCCGTAAACACTGGAAGCCTATTGTTTTTATACGTAATCGAATGTACTGAACCGCCCTAAATTTTAGAAAATTTTTTTGAAAAAATCGTCAAAAAATCAAAACTGCTAATAAAATTACGCAAATAGACATTTCTTATGTAATTTTTCATTAGAAAACGATTGACATAAATTTTAGAACGCTAACATAAACCGTTCTCGAGATATTGCACATTTTTCAAATAAATTATTAAAAAGTCATATAATATGAACCAAAAATATTTCCTATTAAGAAACATGTTCACTTTTCATATGTAATACCATGCGATACATTGGGTGACATCATTCTCGTGGATCTAGCTCGTTCCATTCATGAAAAAAGATACTGTAAGTTATACTTTTGTATTTGAACGCCAATAGTCATTTATCTGCTGTAAGAACAACTTATTTCTTCGTCCATAACACTTGGCGAGATTTTGGCGACGAATTTGGCGGTAGGCGACTCTTTGAAATGTTGCCAAATTAACGAAAATCTCGCCAAATGGATAAAAATGAAGCTAAATCAATGAAAATGACGACTAATTGTCGAAAATTCAATATCTTGGAAAGAATATTAGTATCTACTATAAGAAAAACCTATTTTTTTACTGTAAAAGTAGTAAATTCATTACATTATATAAGGAAAGTCATGTGTTGCCCACATCAGATTTTTTATTCTCGTGTCCATGCTCTATAAACAATTTTTCGTCTTCTTCTTTCTTATCTCTAATCTATGCAGGCAAGTCCATGTACACTACGGCATGACAGAGGGAGTATCGAAATGTTATCGGGTTCTCCAAAAATTAAATATGAGTAATTCCGATACGAGATGTAATATGTTCTAAAGGAAGTGACCTCACTATTGCATGTAGCACATTTTGATAGCTGTTTTGGATTTAAGGGGAAAAGCATGGGTTTAAAATCCACTCGTTCTCAATACGAGCGGATAAATGAGCAAATTCCCTCTTAATGCCGTAGCACTATGAGTCTTGGAAAAAATGCTCACCGCATGTGGAACTAACTCTACGATCTGTTCAGAAGAATATTGGGAGCTTAAAAATTAAGTTATTTGCGGAATATAGTTGAGGATGATAGATTTGGAGAAAATAAATGAGTCTAATAATGCTGCAATTGTTGAAACGCTGAAACGTTTAAAATGTTTTTTAAATGTTCGCAAACAGTATTTTTAGATAAATCGAAAAAGTATTACTTAGGGATTAAAACTATTTAAATAGAAATTTAAATAGAAAGTAAACATGTGTTAACAGAAATATTTGAAAATAAAATTAATATTAAACTTATTTAAATTTTAAATCCTCATAGTTTGAGTAATTTACAATTATTTGTGCAAAAAAGCTTACAATTATTCTTTGAAATATTATGCAGCTTGAAATATTATTTTAAAAATAATTTCTCTCCTACACAACAAAAGAGTAATACATATGATTAACTAAATATAATTTTGGTAAAATCTAATCCGTGGCAGTTGATTTTATATAATCAATTTTCAACCATTTCAAAAACACTTTAGATATTTTGCTGGGTTTAAGCAATCTCCCGCCACACACATATTCACTCATAAGTATAATTTATATATTGACATTATCATTTATTCTTCCGCAAACAAAGATAATTTTTATATTTTCAATACTCTTGTGACAGATCACCAAGTTCCATACCCTGCGAATTATATAAGTTCCAAAGAAGTTCATTCACAAGTCCATTACTTTCTGAATATGCGCAGAAGAATGCGCGTTAAGTGGGTATTGGGAATTTGCTCTTTTATCCGATCGTGACCTCAATCCGGAGATTACGGTGTGATCGTCCAATATACAGCAGCACAACCATAAATTCTCCAGGGCGCTTCATGCGTTGTTGATGATTAGTGATCATTGAATGCGACACCCAGCGAAAGGATTCAAAACTCTGTATACGTTGTTTGTTGAGAAGCAAAATAGTGTAAGTTTCGTTAAAGTCCCTTTGTATTGTCACTTCTTATTCGAATTTTCAAAATGTTTCGATTTTTCCGTTCACCAAAAAAGCCGAGATGGACGCAATGATACCCCGAACCGAGATTCTGGCTCGAGTAAAAGTGGTCGATCATTTTGAAAAGACGTTTTTATTTTTTTTTTTAATTACTCTTTTACATCGTCACTTCTAATTCACATTTTTGAAATATTAGATTTTATCGTTGACCCGGACTGACCAAATGAGACCAACATCAAAAATACTTGCAAGAGTGGAAGTGATCGATCATCAATCAATTAATGTGGCAAATTATTTACACATTACAAAGCCTACATCAGCATCTGAAATACGAAAAAAATTTAAAAGATTAAATGGGGTTACAGTAAAGCGATTTCTACCTTATATTACTTCGAATCCTTTGAAATAGTGGGTTTATTCTGAAGATACAAGAACGAGTCCCAATTTCAGGATAACGAACACATTTATTTATAAGCGCAACGTAGATAAAAACAATATACAGCAAATAACTCGATAACTATCTCCCAAGATCACTAAAAAGCTGTCAGGTACAGTAAAACATCAATTAAATGCCTTACTCATTTAATAAAACCACACATACTATTTTTAAGCTCACAATTCAATGTAGCTCATATCGCGTCAACTTCTCTCCAACTGAGCGACGATTCCTTTCATATAGTCTCCGTAGAAACTTCCAGAAAGGGCTGGTATCTCAAAGAATATTCATTATTTCGAAAACGATCTCATACCTTCGAAATATCGCTAAATTGGTAATAAATCGCCAAATCCAGCAACCCTGTACCGAATGTTGAAATATGACAACCATACTTTGACCCGGCCGGCTAATCGGTTGCTCATGTCCCTGTTGACGAGCCGGTCGGCCTGGGTCTTCAACCATACTTTGACCAAACTTTGACACACTTAGCTACAGTAAACCTTCGGGTCTGTCGTGTGGTCTGGGTTTTCAACTATACTTTGACGTAATAGGAATGGCTGCCTGTAAAAGTTTTTCTTCTAGTTCTCAAAAGAACCTTCGGCGAAGGCATTTTATGTGTTTGTAACACCTATAAACATGACGTTGCATTTTGACGAGAAGTGCATAACTATTCATCCTCACCAATGGTGAGGATGAATAGTTGTGCCATATGGATGGTGAGTCACCATCCATATATCATGCTTTTGTGATCATTGCCGGTCGTCACTGCGGGGTAGGAAACGGGAGGATGCTGGAATACAAAAAAGCGATAATGTTATAACATTCCGATGTAAGATTTTATTTTGAAACAGAAACAATGTGTAGCATGCCTACCTTTCATAAAGTCCCTATCGCTCAAGATTGAAGTAAAGCGATTTATACCCTATAACACTCTGCTGTAGTACGTAACGTCCCGTCTTAGAACAGATCTTTGTCATAATCATGAGTTCTCAAGTGTTTCGTGAAGAGAGGGCGGTGGCTAAAATAATATCTCGTTACCGGGGGTCCTACCCCAAGCTTTCTCGAACGAATTTTCGAGTCGATCAATTGATGAAAATTGAACATTGTGAATAGGGACCCTATATCAAATTAGAAGTGTAAATTTGTGATATATCACAAAAAAGATAAAACTGGATGATAATACGTAGGATATCCAACCGCTTAGTGAGTACCACTGCTTCATATGATCTCTGTCTGTGTAATGCTTTATTTAGATGCATTTGCGATAAAATTTTTTGGCACATATTAATGTAGTTTTGTTCTAAGCAATTTCCATCGTCAATTTGTTTACGATCCCTATTTTCACTGATGAAACAGGCTTTCACATAGTATGGAAAAGTGGCATAAGTCAGATTTTTTCCTTTTTCATAATTCAGTTGATTTTTAAGATACGGATATGCGGTTTTTTAATGATCTTGTTGCATTAAAAATAAAAATGTTCTGATTGACCAAATTTGTCTAAGGGGGCTGTATAAAAATTTAAAAAGTGTAATTTTTTGAAAATAAATGGTAGGACTGTTTCATTAACGTAGTCTTATTTCCTACCTTACTTTCAATATTTTTGCAATTTACAATATCTACTTATCTCCAACTGATAAAGAATTAAAGCGAGTTTCAATCTTTTTGGGACACCCTGTAATACTTCTATATATTTACACGTATGTTTTCAGCAATGACAATATTTTAATAATGTGTCTTTTTGTTCTTTGGCAATATTGGGAAATTTGTTAATACCAACAGCTTCGGTTAGAATATTCTTTGCTTAAAATAGTAAGTTTTACTATCAACAGTTTTTTTAGAATACTTTATGTAGAAAATAGTGAGGTAATTACAGTTTTCTTTTATTTCATTATAATGATGATGTATTTTGTTTTAGAATCATTTTTGAATTAAGATTTTAATAAAGTTGTAACTATTTCGCTAATTTGGATTCATGGAAGAGTGAGTGATATTTTATTTAGAATTTGTTATGTCTCATTGCTTATAGAACCATGAGTTAGTAGGTTGTGCCCATGTATGTCTGTTTAGAATTTTTACCAGCAACTTTTTATAAAACATTCTATGAATAAAATATAGTTATTTATAGTCTTAGAATTATTTTATTTTCATAGCTTTAGATTTTATTGTACTGATAATATGCTTTGTTTAACAAGCATTTTAAAAATTGTATTTGAAGAGTTGCAAATATGTCATCTACGTGAATTATTGCACTTTAATTTGCTTCAATTTTTTTTAAATGTTTTTTCGAAAGCGTTCAAATATCGACTTCTAAACACCGACAAAAAATGAATAAAAATATTTTCCCGGTTAGTTGAGATTCAAGATGAACGATCTTAGTCAATTTGCAAAAGAACGTGCGTAAAAATCGCGTTAACTTTACATAGTATTTTTTTTTTTACGTTCTAGCTAAAAATACATTCAATTCACTATAAACATAACCCATTTCTCCAGCCGACTGTAACGCTTAGTGAAAATTTAGACGGCGAATTTAGCGAGATATCGCCAATTTGTCGACTTTTTTTTAATGTTGTCAAATTAATAAAATTAATTCCAAATCAATGAAATCGTGTATTGAAAGAGGATAGTATTGTAATGATGTTTCGGTAGGATCTGTTTGTCAATCCGATCAACCCACTTGGCGACAAATTTGGTGACTTTCAAAATTTCGCCAAATTTATCAAAATCTCTACAAATTAATTAAAATGACGTCAAATTGATAAAATGATGTTAGATTAATGAAAATAATTCCTAATTGACAAAAACTGAATGTTTTGCAGAATTAAGTTCAATTTCTTTGATAATCCCTGTCACTTCGTTGGAATTATTAATTTAATATATTTGATAACCCATTTCTCCGTCAGTCCTTAATGTTCGGCAAAAAATTGGCAACGAATCTGGTGGGATGTCGCCAATTTGATTTTTTTTAAGTATTGCAAAATTGCCAAATCGATAAAAATGTCGCCAAATTTATAAAAAAAATAAAGCTAAATCAATGAAATGTTAAGTGTTTTAAGGGATAGTATTGTAATGGTGTTTTGGTAGGATCTGTTTTATTTGTCAATTCGACCGTCCTACATGTCGATAAATTTGACGACTTTTTAAAATGTCGCCAAATTGATCAAAATATCGCCAAATTAATGAAAAGATGCCTAATTGATAAAAAAATGTAATACATTCTGCAGTATTGAGTTGAAGTTCCTTAATAATCTCTGTTGCTTTATGGAAATAATTTATTATATTTGATCAAACTTTAATCGAGTCCTCATATTCTCTCACTCTATTCGTGGTCGGTAATGAATTGCGTTTTCTTAGGATATGATATAGTATGTATGTTTCGATAGAGAGTTATATAGGAAATAATATGAGTACTAATGATTGGGGAAGGTGCATGGCTCGGGTGTGTTTGCCGATAGTAGGAACGCAATTGCTGCCGACGAGCGAATTGGGGGTAATGTTTTGCAAATTTCTAATCCTGTCATATAATGAACATACCTTCTAGTATACGCGTTTGGATTTCTTCCTATAAAAGGATATTACATTTAACATCGTGTCAATGACTTAAAATTTCAATGTTCAACAACTATACATATTTTATTGACCAGGCACTTGATATTCGTTATTGACCCATATTAGAGAAGAGAAACGTTCTGCAGTGAAACACGTTGCCCCCGTGTACAAAAGGAGGCGACTCACATTTCTGACAAACAAAATGTTGACCACTATTAATCTTATTTTATAGGGAGCAATTGCATATCTTTTAACGTCACATTGTCATAACACATACTTTATGATCTGCCATTTTAATTAAAGAAATAATTTGCTTTGTTTATGTGCAGTTACTGTTAAGATATTTCTCAAGTTTCTGACTTTACTACCTCTATAGATCTACATATCTATATTTATTGAACTTCTATCTTATTTTATTGTTTGCAATTCTTCTGTATATATGTAAAATTTCATTTCACAAGATATTCGGTGTTTTTCTCTTAGGTCCATATTGCAAACTTTAAATGTTCAGCTAATTGTCACGGTTAATCTTTAATTTTTCTTTTATGTAAGTATACTCGTTTGTTTAATACAATTATAATTTTGAACTTAAAAGCCAACTTATGGAGTTTTGTGAAATTTGATACTTATCTTGCTTCTGAGTGGATTATGATGCAAATCGAAATCACAAAACAGCCCTTTTAAAAATGGATTAAAAATAATAATAAAAAAAAATAAACATAATAAATAATAAATTATCTTAAACTGAATAATTGTGTACTTTTTTTATGCATAACTTTAATAGCAAATCTTATAGATTTTTGTATTTAATTTCTGCATTATTGTGTGCAGTAAAGTTCGGATTAAATAACATCATGTTTCTAGATAATTACAGTCACATATCGGAAATTAAAGCTTTCTAGACGAGTATTTTTCATGACAAATTTTATTAGTGGGAAGTAATATTATATTGTTGTGTTTATATGATATCTCTTCATCTGCTTTTAAAACTTCAAGCAAAATAAAAAAAACACTTTACATTAACTACTTGTTATTACGGTGATCCAGGATTGTATGGGCTTGGCGAGGAAATTGAGCGCCAAGCGAGTTTTAAGATGCTTGAGATTCGAGACAGGAACACAATTTTTCGAAATATCAGGATTTTTCCTGCAAAAGGTATATTATGAGTCTCGGTATGGAATTATGGCAATAATTTCTGATCAAAGTACTTACTGCATATGCGTCATTGTTTTGATAATTTGATTTTCGTGTTTAATCATTATCCTCATTGATCAATTTACCTGCTGCTCTATTTTATCTGTTGATTATTTTCAGACTTTTCTAGATAAATTCTAATTAAAATATAGTTAATTACACTAGACAATAGCAAAGATGTTCCTGAGGCAAAAGTAGCTATTTTTTACTCATTTGTACATGCTGATCACGAGCATGAGCTGAAAAACTACGTATAAGTTCTAATTTTCAAGATACGGGAAAGGATGTTCAGTTGAGACGGGTGATCTACATCACTTGAAGAAGCCCTCTTGAGTGCGATTGCAAATACAATTCTTACACTCTTATGGATTTACCTCTGGCTAACTACGATGTGTTAGGGAGCGATTTCATAAGGTATTACTACTAAAAAAATCTGATGTGGGCAACACATAACTTTCCTTATATAATATGATGAATTTACTACTTTTACATTAAAAAGATAGGTTATTCTTATAGTAGATAATAATATTCTTTCCAAGATATTGAATTTTCGACAATTAGTCGTTATTTTCATTGATTTAGCGTGATTTTTATTCATTTGGCGAGATTTTCTTTAATTTGGCAACATTTCAAAAACTCGCCAAGTTAGCGACATTCCGCCAAAATCTCGCCAAGCGTTATGGACGAAAAAATAAATTATTCTTACAGCAGATAAATGACTATTGGCGTACAAATACAAAAGTATTACACAAAGTATCTTTCTTCATGAATAGAACGAGCTAAATCCACGAGAATGATGTCATCTAATTTATCGCATGGTATTACATATGAAAAGTGAGCATGTTTCTCAATAGGAAATATTTTTATTTTATTTTATATGACTTTTTGATAATTTTTTTGAAAAATGTTCAATATCTCGAGAACGGTTCATGTTAGCGTTCTAAAATTTATGTCAATGGTTTTCTAATGAAAAATTACATAAGAAATGTCTATTTTCGTAACTTTATTAGTGGTTTTGATTTTTTAAAGATTTCTTCAAAATTTCATTCGAAAATTTAGGGAGGTTCTGAACATTTGATTGCATATAAAAACAATAGACTTCCAGTGTTTAAGGATTGTGATTTTTGTACCAAATTTGGTTCGAATCGGTCCATTCGTTCGTCAGTTTTCGTCTCCACAGACTCACTGACACACACACACACACACACACACAGACATCACTTCAAACATGTTTGATTCGTGATCAGGGATGCTTGAAACGTGCTCTCCCGTCGAATACTCGAATTCGAATTTTCGACCCCGTCACAATACTTTCCTTATACATTATGTATATAAGGAAAGTAAAAAGGTATAAAAAATTGGTATGCAGCAATAGTAGCTAGATCCGTGACCCTAGCTAGACTATTGTTACACCCGTGTGAGAAATGCTTAAGTAAATCATTTCAAGGGGCACGTTTTCTGCGTGAGAATTATACAATACAAGTTGATACGTAAGTCTGGTGCATTAGCGACCGATTTCATGATGTCTTTTACAAACTGAAAAATCTGATGTGGGCAGCACATGACTGTCTCTGCAGACTTATATCCATGTAATATTTATTTTAATTAAATTTATTTCACTTTTAATTCTATATTCATCCTTATTTGGTAACTGGACTTATTTTCAAAGGTGGCGCGGAAAAAATACGAAAAACTAGAATATCTCAAGAACAGCTAGTCCTAGTGCAATAGGGTTGATCTTATTCCTTTCATTTTCAAAAAATACGTATAAAACAATCATTTAATGGACATATTTGAGCTTACGTAGTTTTTTATTTCAGATTTTGACGATTTTTGCGGGCCATTTTGTAAAAAATGCAGGTTATTGTTTCCTAATCGTACCAAAATCTAATCAGCACTAGGGTAACTCACAAAAAACTTATCTACCGAATTTTGTGAAATTCGGTCCATTAGTTTTTCAGCAAGAGTGGATGCAGGCTTTTGAAGGGCATTTCGCAAGAAAGGCATTTTCTTTCATCCCGAATCGTACCTAAAGCTAATCAGCACCAGATTCACCCAGTGATTTTGCGTATCAATTTTTATGAAATTCGGTCAATTAGTTTTTTAGTTAGAGTGGATACAAAAGTTGCACTGACACACAGACATACACACAGACGTCACACTAAAAATAGTTTTTTCGTGATCTGGAGGTTTCGAAACGTGTAGATTCGTCGAAAACTCGAGTTGCGATTTCTGGCATGATTCCAATACTTTCCCTATACATTGCCATGTATTGCAGGGAAAGTAAAAAATCTGATTTGGGCAGCACATGACTTTCCCTGCAGACTTATATCCACGTTATCTGTATTTCAATTAAATTTAATTCTCTTTTAATTCAATTTTCGTTCTCATTTGATAACTGGACTTGTTTTCAAAGGTGGCGTGGAGAAAATACGAAAAAAAAACTAATATATCTCGAGAACGGCTAGTCCTAGTGTAATGGGGTTGGTCTTATTCTTTTCTTCGTAAAAATTACGTAGTATCAAATTCATATGTTCTTTATTTTTTAAGAATTCATTACATTGAGTTTAATTGAACCAAATAACACTTAATTTGCATTTTTAATTCAATTCTTGTTTTTATTTGGAAATTGGGCATTTTTCCAAAAGTAGTATAACTAAATGCGAAAAAATCTCAAATATCTCGAGAACGGTTAGTCCTAGAGTAATAGAGTTGTTCTTATTCTTTTCCTCATCAAAAATTACGTATAAAACTAGCATATAATTGATATATTTGTACATACGTAGCTTTTTATTAGATTTTGACGATTTTTGAGGCCCATTTCGTAAAAAAGGGAAAGTTTCTCTTTTCCAAATCGTTCCAAAATCTAATCAGCATCAGAGTATCCGACAAGTGATTTATCCACCAAATTTTGTGAAATTTGGTCAATTAGTATTTCAGCTAGAGAGGATACATGATATTTTTGCGGGCCATTTCGCAAAAAGGCGGGTTTTTTTTCCGAATTATACCCAAAACTAATCAGCACCAGGGTCACGCCCAAGCGTCTTACCTACCGAATTTTATGAAATTCGGTGCATTAGTTTTTGAGTTAGAGTGGATACATTCATTGCACAGACAGACACACAGACGTCAGGCTAAAAATAGTTTTTTCGTGATCTGGAGGTTTCGAAATGTGTAGATTCGTCGAAAACTCGAGTTGCGATTTTTGGCATGATTCCAATACTTTCCCTATACATAGCCATGTATTGCGGGGAAAGTAAAAAATCTGATGTGGGCAGTACATGACTTTCTCTGCAGACTCAAATCCATATTTTCTTTTTTTCTTTAAGAACTCATTAAATTGAGTTTAATTGCACAAAATAACACTAAATTTGCATTTTTATTTCAATTTTTGTTTTTATCTGGTAATTAGACCTTTTCCTTAAAAAGGCATAACTAAATGCGAAGAATCTCAAATATCTTGAGAATGGTTAGTCCTAGAGTAATAGTGTTGTTCTTAGTATTTTCCTCATCAAAAATTACGTATAAAACAAGCATTTAATTAATATATTTGAACATATGTAGCTTTTTTTAGATTTCGCGATTTTTGAAGGCCATTTCGTAAAAAAAGGCAGGTTGTTCTTTTCCGAATAATACCAAAATCTAATCAGCAACAGTGTATCCCCCAAGTAACTTACCTATCAAATTTTGTGAAATTTGGTCAATTAATATTTTAGTTAGAGTGGATACATGACATTTTTGCGGCCCATTTCGCAAAAAAAGACGGATTCTGTTTTTACGAATCGTACCAAAACCTAATCAACACCAGGGTCACATCGAAGTGACTTACCTACCAAATTTTATGAAATTCGGTCCATTAGTTTTTGAGGTAGAGTGGATACATACATTGCACAGACAGATAGACACACAGACAGACAAACAGACAGACAGACACACACACACACACATACATCACGCTAAAAATAGTCACATAAGACAGACACACAGACGTCACGTTAAAAATGTTTTTTTCGTATTCTAGAGGTCTCGAAACATGTAGAACTGTCGAAAACTCGAGTTGCGATTTTCGGCATGATTCCAATACTTTCCTTATACATTACCATGCATTGCAGAGAAAGTAAACATCTAATGTGGGCAGCACATGACTTTCTCTGCAGACTTATATCCACGTTCTCTTTATTTTAATTAAATTTTATTCACTTTTAATTCAATTTTCTTTCTAATTTGATAACTGGACTTATTTTCAAAGGTGGCGTGGAGAAAATACGAAAAAAACTAACATATCTCGAGAACGGCTAATCCTAGTGTAATGGGGTTGGTCTTATTCTTTTCTTCGTTAAAAATTACGTATTAAACAAGCATTTAATGGATATATTTGAGCATACGTAGCTTTTTAGTTTAGATTTTGACAATTTTTGCTTGCCATTCTGCAAAAAAAATGCAGGCTATTTTTTCCTGAATCGTACTAAAATCTAATCAGCACCAAGGTCACCTATACGCGACTCATCTACCGAATTTTGTGAAATTCGATCCATTAGTTTTTCAGCTAGAGTGAATACAAACTTTTGCGGGCCATTTCGCAAAAAAAGGCGGGTTCTTCTATCCCGAATCGTACCCAAAACTAATCAGCACTAGACTGGCCCACAAGTGACTTACCTACAAAATTTTATGAAATTCGGTGCATTAGTTTTTTAGTTAGAGTGGATACAAAATCTGCACAGACAGACAGACACACAGACAGACAGACAGACATACGCACAGACACACACACAGACGTCACGCCAAAAATGGTTTTTTCGTATTCTAGAGGTCTTGAAACGTGTAGATCCGTCGAAAACTCGAGTTGCGATTTTCGGCATGATTCCAATACTCCATGATTCCATCCGTCCAAACGGTTACCTTACACCTTTCTGATAGGACGTCTCAACAACAGCCTATTAACGGCATTGACACACATCCTTATGATGGCACATGAAATGACTTTTGTTTGATTTGCATCTCTCTAAATCTGGTACTCATCTCATCTGTCGTTGAAGTGTTACTTGTCCATCTCTCGTTGAAGTGTTACTTGTCCATCTCTCGTTGAAGTGTTTATCTCGGGACATTTCGTTGAAATCTATATGGAATCTGGCATTCAAGTGTGTGTGGAATCTGCCGTTAAAATTATATGTAATCTGACATTCAAGTGTGTGTGGAATCTCTAGGACCTTTCGGTTTCCGTCTATTTTTGCCTGAGATCTGATACGTCTCTTTGGCTACCTCAGGGCAATGTGACCAGACACCTTCCATATTGGTTAACATTTTTAACCAATCTCGTGGCTTCACTCTTTATACGGCCTATTGCTTTCTTGGGTCAGGGCCGCTGTAAAAATGGCGTCATTCAGACTGATGTCATTGTCTGACATTACAGACATCATAAATAATGAAATAAAACTGTATCCTTTAAATATGGTCTCACAGAACAAAATCCTAAGAGATAATTCTGATAGATAATATTTTAGACGGAAAATCGTAGCGTTAAGAGTGTTGTCTAAGAGTAGACTTTCGATTTCATATCATTTCGTTTGCCTGCAGAAATGCCAGAAAAATTTATATTATCTGCGTCGGAGTGCGATAAAAAATTAACTTTATAACCCTTAAACTTTTGTACTGAAAATTACGATGCTTGTGATACGTAACAAGTCTTATCATTCATCTCATTTCCGAACTGAGTAATAAATAGCCAAACAATATTTTCATTTTTGTCTATATTACCGTTTAAAATTCCTGTCAAAGACGCACATTTTACAAGAGCAACACTCTAGATAACAATGAATCAGAGTCGCCACAAAACAGGGTTATGATCAATAACGATCGCTCCGAAAACGATCAATAAACCGATGCTCCGCTGTTTTGGTAGTGCAGGAGAGACAAAAGACTGCAAACATTAATTAAGTTTATATCGTTGTTAGAGGGTTGAGATGTTCCTAATCTGAGGCTGATTAAATTAATATCCCACTATTCCACGGTGCAGAAAACGTTTCTGTTTTCTCCACCAAGAAAGACTGAACTCTGGCTCAGAGATCTACGAGTATATACTACATCTCGTATATACTTAAGACTTATTCAGATAAACCACCGGATAAACCACCTGTAAGCTAGCCAAGATATTAAAATCCGTAAATCAATAAAAAACTTAAGTGTTGCTGGCTTAAACCAATGGATTAAGCTACAGATTCCCACAATTGAGACTTATAATTATATTAATTTGTTTTTCATATTTCAATAAAATGTATTGTTACAAATGTTTGATGTGCCTTTCCCTTCGGATGTATCTCTGCTGTGAGCAACTTTGTGCAAGTTACAACTGTTATTAAATGAAGATCCCTGTTCGACCTCGATGACAAATTTGACGAACTGTCGACAATATGGCGACTTTTGGAATGTTCGAGAATTTTATGAATTCGTCAAGAATTTCTTGAATAATGTTGATAATAATTCGTCAAGAATTTCTTGAATAAATTGGATGGTACCGCTCCGGCCGTCCAAAAAGATACTTTACATTTTAGGATAGGTCGAATGGTTTTGGTAAAAAAAAAAAGTTCACTTTCTGTGAACACTCCATAGGTATAGGTAGACAAAATTTGAGGATATTTACAAAAGCAATAGTTTTTCCTAACAAACATATGAAAAAGTAAAACTGCATGTGCATCTGGTATTCCGGAACGGTGTTATTTGTGAAACATTTCTACAGAATGCTTACATAAAAAAAAAATCTGATGTGGGCAGCACATGACTTTCCCTGCAGACTTATATTCACGTTCTTTTTATTTTAATTACATTTAATTCACTTTTAATTCAATTTTCTTTCTCGTTTGCTAACTGGACTCATTTTCAAAGGTGGCGTAGCGGAAAAACAAAAAAACTAAAATATCTCGAGAACGGCTAGTCCTAGTGTAATGGGGTCGGTCTTATTCTTTTCTTCATTAAAAATTACGTATTAAACAAGCATTTAATGGATATATTTGAGCATACGCAGCTTTTTAGTTTAGATTTTGACAATTTTTGCGATCCCTTCTGCAAGAAAAGGCAGGTTATTTTTTTCAGAATCGTACCAAAATCTAATCAGCACCAGGGTGACCTATAAGTGACTCATCTACCGAATTTTATGAAATTCGGTCCATTAGTTTTTCAGCTAGAGTGGATACAAACTTTTGCGGGCCATTTCGCAAAAAAATGCGGGTTCCTTTATCCCGAATCGTACCCAAAACTAATCAGCACCAGACTCGTCCACAAGTGACTTACCTTCCAAATTTTGTGAAATTCGGTCAATTACTTTTTTAGTTAGAGTGGATACAAAATCTGCACAGACAGACAGACAGACACACAGACACACACACAGACGTCACGCTAAAAATAGTTTTTTCGAATTCTAGAGGTCTCGAAACGTGTAGATCCGTCGAAAACTCGAGTTGCGATTTTCGACATGATTCCAATACTTTCCCTATACATTACCATGTATTGCAGGGAAAGTAATAAATCTAGCTCTCGTAGTACATAGAGTGCCTTATGTGTTTCGCTTAAAAATTCTTATGTTCAAGTATTCTTTTAAAATAGCGAAGTGTTTATTTTCGTTCTGGGATTTTATTACTTTCTTTCAGGACGGTGCGCTTATAAAATAAATTGATTTTATACTAATAAAATTTCGACTTTTAAGTTCATAGGTTTCAAACTAATTCGAATTATTAAAAACAACCGATGAAAAGCACTGTTCCAGCAGTTCATCTTCACCCCTGTACCGAATGTTGTGGCTGTCCGTAGCTTCCATTTTTAACCACAGCCCACAGGCACACACCCACAAACATATTCTTTTATTATGTAAGATATATACTTACCCATACCTAAAATATGGAGATTTTTAATCACTTTTAACCAAAAATAATTTGACTTGTAGATTCAGAATTATCCCGATCCGTCGTTCTCAAAATACATATAGGAAATTTGAGGGAATATTAGGGAATATTTTAGGGAACGTTATGTCCCTTAAAAATTGTAGGTGATTTCCATAAACATTGATATGCATATTTTAATACATCCTTACAATGAATCCATTCAGTTTCCCTTACAAACAATCATAACATTTCAGTTTTCAGTATTATTTTCCCATAAATACAAAATCAATTTTGTGAAATCATTTTTACTTTCCCTGCAATACATGGTAATGTATAGGGAAAGCATTGGAATCATGCCGAAAATCGCAACTCGAGTTTTCGACGGATCTACACGTTTCGAGACCTCTAGAATACGAAAAAACCATTTTTAACGTGACGTGTGTGTGTGTGTCTGTCTGTCTGTCTGTGTGTGTGTCTGTCTGTGCAATGTATGTATCCACTCTAATTCAAAAACTAATGTACCGAATTTCATAAAATTTGGTAGGTAAGTCACTTGGGTATGACCCTGGTGCTGATTAGTTTTTGGTATGATTCGTAAAAACAGAACCCGCCTTTTTTTGCGAAATGGCCCGTAAAAATTCCATGTATCCACTCTAGCTAAAATACTAACTGACCAAATTTCGCAAAATTTGGTGGATAAGTTACTTGTACGATACTCTGGTGCTGATTAGATTTTGGTATTTATCGGAAAAGAACAACCTGCCTTTTTTTACGAAATGGCCCGCTATAATGGCATGTATCCACTCTAACTAAACTATTAATTGGCCAAATTTCTCAAAATTTGATAGAAAAGTTACTTGGGGAATACTCTGGTGCTGATTAGATTTTAGTATTATTTGGAAAAGAACAACCTGCCTTTTTTTACGAAATGGCCCTCAAAAATCGTAAAATCTAAAAAAAGCTACATAAGTTCAAATATATCAGTTAAATACTTGTTTTATACGTAATTTTTGATGAGGAAAATAATAAGATCAAGTCTATTACTCTAGGACTAACCATTCTCGAATTATTTAAGATTTTTCGAATTTAGTTATGCCACTTTTAGAAAAATGTATAATTACCAAATAAAAACAGAAATTAAATTAAAAATGCATATTCAGTGTTATTTTGTGCAATTAAACTCAATTTGATGAATTATTAAAGAAAAAAAATATGAATTTGAGTCTGCAGGGAAAGTCATGTGCTGCCCACATCAGATTTTTTGTACTGGACTCAATCCTATCATCAAATACATCGAATTATACTAAAACCTATCCCATGAATTGCAAATCTTACAGGTAACTGAGTTGCTTTTATTCAGTCACAACCCCCACTCTTGAAGGCCATAAATCATACTTGTCGGTAGGAGTTGGTTTTCTGTGACCGCGAAACACGGCTCAAATCAATACCGATTCCGCCGGAAACGATCAATAAACCGATGTTCGGTTGTTTTCGCAGAGCGAGAGACAAAAGCCCGTAAACATTAATTAAGTTTATTCCGCTGCTAGTGGGTGGAGTTATACCGAAGCTGAGACTGATGAAATAAACATACCACTCTTCTACGGATGGCTCGAAACGGCCCTATAGCCTCGATTCTAAATAAAGATCTTGCTTTCAATATATTAGAATTGAGGATATGAACGATAAACAGAAACAGTACAGTAGTTGAAGTTTCGAGTTAGTGTGAAAAGTATAACATTTAAATTGGATTAAAATAATCGGCGGTGAGTCCAGTCTGATGGAGCAGGAATGGTTTTGCAAAAAAAAGTCTTGTGAAGTAAATATCCAATAAAGTTCAATAAGCTTAATTCTTTGTTCTCAGTCTCATTTAAATCTTTTACAGCATATTATAGGAACCCATGGTAACTAAAGTAAGACACATAATTGAACAACTTAATCTAAGTTACGTTTCAGTTTTGACAGCGAGTAGCAGATTTTAAAAAATCTAATGCAATTCAGACGTGCGTGTGTGTACTAATTCCCCCGTGGTGAAGGGGCGCCTACGCACCACGTCCACAAGACCCCCCCAGGGTGTCCCATGGCGAAGGGGAGGAGATTTGCAGCTTCACTTTTATAGAAGCCCCACGAAGAGTAGAAGTCTGACTTGGCTTCGACATAACAACATCCATGCCCGCTGGCGGGATTCGAACCCGCAACCCGGCAATCCAGCGATCAGACGGAAACGCATGACCCTGACCACTTGACCACTGGATCGGCGCAAGTTAGACGTAGGCATTATTAAACTAGAACATGTAAAGTTGTTATACTTTCTGCAGACGATGTTCAACCTTAGGGCTATGGCACACTAGCGTTGTCTCCGGTCCGTTTACGGGACGCTGAGTGCTGGTGGTAAAATAATGCTCAGAGCTTGTCACATAAGACAGTAGAGCCAAGCCAAGACGAAACATTTCGGGGCGCCTATGCCGGGGCACTTATCCCCACATCGAATTTGTTGGATGGATGTCCGATTTTAATACTGTTCAGCATTATATTGGTTACATGTCGTTCCTGTACAGGACGTGGCTTGTAGATGTTGACTTCGATGATAGATGGTGCTGTCGTCTATGATGTCAGGTGACGCTGCCATAGCATTGGCTGACTGCCTGAAGAAGGTAAGAAAGGGGGGGGGGCGAAGGGAAAGCTCAGACCTGGGGATACCAGAGTCCAATTAAGTTAAAGTTTAATACAACAGACGGTGAGAGCATAAGTCGAGTTACATCACGAAAAAAGATAAATTTACAATTAAATATAAAATAAACAAGAAAGATCAATCATGCTTAAAGCATTGATTATGAAACACTTTCCAACTTCAATGCAATTTTATTTAAACAAGTCTAAAATGCAATACATTCCTCAGTAATATTTTGAAACTTATCACAATACTGCATTAATTTATTATATTTGAAAACTTAAACCTTTATCGAAAAATAAACTTCATTCAAATGACGGCATTGAAATATAAATTGCCTCGTTTAAACATCTCTAAAATGTTATACATTCCTCGGTAATAGTTTTAGAATTATCATAATACTACGATAATTTATTATATTTGAAAACTTCATCGAAAACAACTGAAATTAATTCAAATGACGTCATAGAAAAAATAACACGCCTGGATCTCTCTATAAAAACAGGAGTTCATTCATAACTTTCTCCCATTCATTTCATTCATCACAATACTATAATAATTTATTTTATTTAAACATTTTGTTTGAGACCATGGAGCTACAAAAAATTAAACTCAATGCTTGAAACTTCATCGAAAGAAATCGTCCTTCTCTTTATGAAATCAATTAATATTTCATTCCTATCAGCCATGCAGACTCCATGGACTAAATTATTTTGTGTTAAAAAAATACAAGAATTCTAATACAACTCATTCTATATATTTGCTGTTTACATTTTACATAGGTGAAAAATAGGCTTAGTTGCAGAAATAATCAAATTTAGATGAGCATTTAAACTCAAATATATTGTCATTGCGTTGTCAATTCATTAGTACACACACGCACATCAGGAATTCTAACACGGGAACACCTAAAATGCTTGTTAAAGTATGCAGAAATATTTTTTCTCTGACTCAGATGTTCATTTTCACTGATAGAGGACATTTTAATTAAGCTCTATACTAGATTTTTGTTCATGTGTTTATTGTATCATTTTAGAATAGAACAGTCTTTCCCCCATAACCTTATCCTGTCAATTAAATGCTTTCTGTAACAGTTTTAGAGGCGATTATTACTCATTGAAAAACACTTTAGGCCTTTATAATTGTAGTTTTTAGTCTACCTTGCTTAGTTGTGGAGTTTGTTACCTTATATTCTTAAATTCACCGCAAGAGGCGCTGCAATCCCTTTTTTGTGCTCCGACATTATTACTTTATAAAAACCTCTATGAAAATGTTTCATATCGTAAGAAAATTTCTATTTTCAAAGAAATTACTTGTAAGAGGAGCGCGACTTTTACTTTTATAATTTCACAAAGCACTTAAGAGACTTAAATTTTTCAAGTGTTTCTTTAATTGCGTTATGCATTTTTTTATGATTGAAAAAGCATAAAACTTATAATTTTTATTTTTTTGGTCCACAATCTTAAATTTCATGAAAGAACACAATTCTCTCTTTTTCATTCAAATATTCTGTATATCTGACTGCTTCAGAAAAATACGTGGAGCACTAATTTTTAGAGATTTAGGAAATAAGTATAAACCCCAGTGATTTTTATTCTTGCTGTTTTCCAGATATTTCCTGAATAAAAATATTAACATTTTTCATATTATTAAAGAGTATTGAATCAGAAGAAAATTGCTTATGTACAGAAAAACTATTTCATTTCGCTAAAATTCCTTCGTAAATAAAATTATATGTCACAATTGCATTCAAGAGGATTTGAGAAGACATTAAAGGAAAAGCATAAATGTTATATTTAAAAGAATTTGCTCACATATTCAATTAATTTATTTCTGCTTTATAAATCAGAATGTTTTATAAAAGCATCTACTTGTAAACAAAAATCTAATATATTGCAATAAATAAATGGAAATTTGATGTGGCCAGTACATGACTTTCTCTATAGAATTATTTCCCCAAGCAATTAATTTATTTATTTCATAATGGAAAATTGAGCAATTTTTAGGATGACAATATGAAACTATTTCAAAGCATCCAATAAACTTGTTTCCTGCAACTCTAAATTTATAATTATCAATATTGATAGCATCGGTAATAAACAATATAGTATATATACGAAAATATCTTAATAATTCATCAATTTGGCGTCATGGCGTCATTTCCATTGTCATTTTTTTCAATTTTGACTATATTTTCGTCAATCAGAGGCGATATTTTCATTAATTGTCAATCAAATTGGCGATATGTGGCAAGTTTCTCTAAATGAGTAACCAAGTTCGCCAAATTGTTCGATGAGCCCACACGCAGACGACAAGAAGCGTTTTTCCATTAATAACTATTGGCAACTTGTTGGTCGTAAAAATGCAAAATTTTACATAAGTATCTTCTCTTAGCCAACGGCCCAACCGTGCTGAAAACACCTGTTCTTGTTAGATCACTAAAGTCAAGCAGCATCGGGCGCAGTTAGTACTTGGGTGGGTGACCACCTGGGAACACCGCGTGCTATTGGCACTTTTCGGGCGCGGTAGCCCGGTGGTTTGCGCGCTGAATTTGCACGCTGTCACAACTGCCGCCGTGTTCATGCGGAGTACGACCACGTTAAACATGTGGGTCCGTAAGTCCTTCCGAGAGGTTGGTGGTAGGGGAAGGAGGGTGCGGTCCCTGTGGATGTCTCCCCCACTGGGTTCCGGTCTAAATTTTGTGGCACTTCCCGGCCATCCAAACGGTTACCTTACACCTTTCTGGTAGGTCGGACGGTCTGGGTCTCAACAACAGCATGTATCTTCTCCCGTGAATGAAACGAACTAGGTCGATCCACGAAAAATATGTTAACAAATTTGTCGTATAATATTGCATGAAAATTGAATCTATTTCACAATAGTTTACATTTCTTTTTCATTTTATGTAATACTTTCGATTAGATTTTATCAGAAAAACTTGTAATACCTTGAGAACTAACTGTGAGACCAGAAATTGTTCTCACATGAGACATTTTTATTTGATTATTTATGGTGTCCTTTAAGGAAAAGAAAGCTTGAGTCTGGCTGGCGCCGAACTTTACGACAACTTGAACTTTTAGGTCAAATGCTGTAAATTTAGGTGTGCCAGGCCACAGGGGCTGAGAGGGGCTGTGAAGTGATGCCATTGGGTTCAGAAGAACCAATGAGCGCCAAGGGGAAGAAGGGCGGAGCTACCCCCCCCCCCCCGCCGAAGGAACCACAAGTCTAAAACAGATTTACGAAATGAGCGAAGTGAATATCACCTAGCAGACATGACTTAGGAGTTGCAGTTAAAGTACGAGTATTTACACTGTCATGACTTAAGAGTAAGATATGTGAAAATCAGTCGAATCACGAGTTTTACACAACCATGACCTGGCAGACATGACTTAGGAGTTGCAGTTAGAGTAAGAGTATTTACACTGTCATGACTTAAGAGTAAGAGATGTGAAAATCAGTCGAATCATGAGTATTACACAACCATGACCTAGCAGTTGCAGATGACTTACAGGTTGGAGATGCAGAGATGGAGATCAGACATGAAAAGAAAATAATCACGAATTTTGATTGAAGTACGAGTAGGAGCCATACACCCCAGAGTTGTGGCAAGAATGATGACAAGCCCAAGATTAAACTTGAAGGTTAGTACTCATAATAACAGGTCCTAGACTCCCTCGTAAAACTAATATTTCTGGTCGCATATCTCCCCTCGCTGAAATGATAAAATGAAAATTGTTAATAAATGAAAATTGATATTTATGAAAATTGGTGCTTTTGATAAATTGATGTTGTTAATAAATGATATTGTTTAAGTTTTAAAATAGTCTAATCTTTTATTATTAATTAATAATTCTTTTCAGGACTTACACAAAAGGTAAAAATAATTGGAGGGTTTATTGCGGCACAACAACGAGCGATGTACGATTAAAATGTTAATTTCACTAATGAGTTTTAACGGCCATGCCAACGATAAATAATATAATTAATAATATTTAAAGGTTAAACTAAAACTTGTTCTTCTATTTTATTTTATATGCCACACTAACTATTCATCTAAAGTGTATGTCACTCGTCTACTAATAAAAGATGACATAAGAAATTATAATTTACGTAACATTTTTAAGCGATTAGTTTTTAACGATTTTATCAAAATTTTTTCGAAAATTTGGGGATCTACCGAACATTCGACTGCGTTTAAAATCAATAGACCAGTATTCGTAGATTGTTGTACCCCTCTTATTGGGTAACGGATATCCTTATACCCCGCTTACATACAAATGATTTTGTGGAAAAAATATGAACCCCATAGGGGTCAATGTTAAACATACCTGTTTAACATGTGTTAAACATACCTGTTAAACATACCTGCTAGCAATCCTCGGTTAATAGCATTAAGGCTAAGACACCAATTTCGTGAATTTCAGTTTGTGTTGGGAGACATGGGTAGGGGAAAGCGATAAATTGCCAATCTTGGCAACCTACTGTTTTTCCCTATGTAGCTCAAAAGGTATATACATAATAAATAGTAGTAATGCTTATATATTATGTATATAGTAATAAATTACTACTTATTATGTAAATTGTTGTAATTATTGTATATTCATTATCTGTGTAGCATATAATCACGAGGTGTCATTAATAATATTAATTTATGTACCCGCTTAATCGCATACAATAGAGTGGAACCAAGTGTATGTAATTAAGTGGAGCTAATTGTATTTCTGTCAAATTTTGTTCAAAACGCTCCATTCGTTCGTGAGATATAGCTTCCCAAAATTTACGAACACACACACTAAAACACACACCAACGCACACACACCAACGCACACACACCAACGCACACACACCAACGCACACACACTAAAGCACATACACTAATGCACACACACTAACGCACACACACGCACACACACACAGACATCACCTCAATATCGTTCGATTCGAGTTCAGGGATGTTTGAAAGTGCTATTCAGTCGAAAACTCGAATTCGAAATTTCAACTTCATCAAAATACTTCCGTTCTATATTATACTATGTATATAGGGAAAGTAAAAATTAGAAAGTATAGGTTCCATGTTATAGATATTTTGGGACTACAAAAACTAAATTTAGCGGATTTTACATTTTCACACTGAAAACATGTGAATACAACGTTATTGTTAAAGCCATTGAGCATACCGCGATAAAATGGAAGAATCTGCGTTGATTCAAAAAATCTAAGAGATGGCTCGGTTAAAATAATTATAGTTAATCAACGGATAGGCTGTGGATATTTCTTTCTAGAGTAGTCTGCTGTATATTAAAGAGCTGTTGCTAAATTATAAACTTCGGATGGCCCATCAATTTTTACTTTCCTTATATACATAATGTATAAGGAACGAATTGTGACGAGGTCGAAAATTCGAATTCGAGTTTTCGACGGGAGAGCACGTTTCAAGTATCCCTGATCACGAATCAAACATTTCTGAGGTGATGTCTGTGTGTGTGTGTCAGTGAGCCTGTGGAGACGATATCTCACGAACGAATAGAGCGATTTGAATGAAATTTGGTATAAAAATCACAATCCGTGAATACTGGAAGCTTACTGTTTTTAAACGTAATCGAATGTTCAGAACCCCCCTAAATTTTTGAGTGAAATTTTTAAAAAATCATCAAAAAATCAAAACCCTTAATAAAGTTACTCAAATAGATATTTCTTATGTAATTTTTCCTGAGAAAACGAATGACATAAACTTTAGATCACTAGCATGAACCGTTCTCGAGATATTGCACATTTTTCAAATAAATTTATCAAAAAATCCCATACATAAAAAAAAATATTAACTGTTGAGAAACATGTTCGCTTTCCATATGTAATATCACGTGGTAAATTTGGTAACATCATTCTCGTGGATCTAGCTCGTTCCATTCCTGAGAAAAGATACTTTGAGTAATACTTTTGTATTTGAACGCCAATAGTCATTTATCTGCAATAAGAATAACTTATTTCTCCCTCCATAACACTTGGCAAGATTTTGGCGAAGAATTTAGCGGAATGACGCCAACTTCGCGACTTTTTGAAATATTGTCAAATTAACAAAAATCTCGCCATCTGGATGAAAATGACGCTAAAATCAGATATTTTATATAATAATATAAAAATCTGAGAGATTTAAAGTGCACGAAATGCATATATTTTTAAAAAATACATTAAAATATGTCTATTAATTGAATGGATTACGTTCAAAAATTGTTTAAAGAGAAATTTTCTGTCTTTCCGATGGTCTTTCCGATGAAAACTCTAATATTATTTTGGGCTTATAAGGAATCAATTTGATTAAATATCACCCTAAACCATTGTGAATCGGACTAAAACATAAAATAACTAAAAAATTAATTCGAAATTAAAACCATAATGCCGAGGCGCACCTATTAGTGTCCTGTAGTACCTGTGTACCAAATCTCAGGGTTGTACGACGGTTAGATTTATTACTGCAAACTGCACAGACACACACACACAGAGACAACTTCCTTTATTCTATCTTTTAAAGGCTCGTTTTTTTTTTTCGGATGTTATGCGTATAAAACTCGCATTTAATAAATGCAGTTAAAAATATTATATTTATTAAAATTTATTATATAAAAAATTACTTCGAATTTCAGTTTAAGAAATAAATAACTATTTGACGACATTGCCTTTACAAACAAAATCGTTAAATCTACAAAAAATTCCAAAAACATGCAAATTTTTAGGAACGGACAAAATATGCTTGGTTTCATTTTATTTTTCATCCAATATTGCATATAAAAAAGCTTTTAATAGATTTACGCTTAAATTTAGTCTAATCCCAGATCTTGTTTATTTTTACTTGCTTTTTTAAAAATAGGCAGTTTCATTTTTTAAATGGTACCAAAATCGTATCGGTGCCTGGATAAGAACTGACAAAATCAATATCCTGGTCCCCTGTGGATAAGCAATTGTCAAACATTTATATTGTTACAAACATTTGTATTGTTATAAACACATGGAATCATTAAACATGCGGAGGGTTTTCCCACACAAAAATCTGATGGAGTGAGTACACGAATTTTCCTACTCACTCATATTTTTCTTTTTTGCATATTCCGTAATACACGGACTTCCGAAAGTTACGCAGGCAATGCAAATTTTCATTTTTCGAAAGCGTATTTGAGTAGCTGCTGAAAATCACTGCGGATGTAGATGGCTGTATGCTAATAACGTATGTTACAGCCAATCACGATTGACTGTTCGAATATATGCTAATTAGTCAGTCACTGAAGATGCCAGCATTCTGAACGGTTTAAGGAGGCGCATTTAAATGCTGATACGAGGTGTATATAACTTTTGTAGGGATATTTTTGAAGAGATTCGTATTTCTATGGCTGAAAGAAGACAAATGGCAAATAGTGAGCGCTGGCGTGCTGTAGGACGCATTGAAGCAGGACAGTCAATCAAAGATGTCGCTATTTTCTTTGGAGTTGATCATTCGGTAATTTATCGGTTATGAGAACAATTCCAAACAAGTCAAACAGTTGTCCGGAGACCTTTGCCCGGTCGTCCAAGGGTTACTACCCCCTCTGATGATCGGTATATTGCTATAGTAGACAAGCGGAATTGACGAGCGACTTCCACAACTGTCACATCCATGATTGCAGCTGCACTTGGTAAGACAATAATATATGCCAGTACTGTGCGTCGAAGATCCCACGTGAAGGGAATGTACGCCCGAGTACCAAGCTTTTGTGTTCCACTAACCGTCCAAGCCCGAGGGGCAATATTAAAATGGTGTCGTCAACATGTCAATTGGACTGTTTCAGATTGGTGTAACGTCCTGTTCACGGATGAGTCCAGATCTGCCCTGGAATCAGAAAAGCGTGTAAGGATGCATACGCAATCAGGCCAAGAACATCACGCATTCAGATGTAGCAGCGTCATGGCGTGGGCTGGAATTTCAATGGAATATCGCACAGAGCTACACATCTTTAAAGGCGGTTCTGCAACAACTGCATGGTATCGGGATGAAGTCATAGACCCCATTGCGAGACACTACGCTACAGCAGTTGGTCCGGATTTCTTCCTTATTGACGATTAATGCCCGTCCCCATCGAGCTAACATCGTTGTCGAATACGTGGATGGTGAGGGCATTTCTTGTATGGAGTGGCCGGCGTATTCCCCCGACCTGAATCCTGTGAAAAACCTTTGGGATGCCCTCGGGCGTGCTGTCTCTGCACGTTTACCCCCTCCAGCCAGTCTCAAAGAGTTGGAAACTGCCTTATTGGAGGAATAGCGGTTCCTTGCATCTGCGATGGTTGATCACTTCATTGAAAGTATGGAAAATCGCTGTGAAGTTTGTGTGAAGTTCCAGGGTAGTCACATACCATATTAATGTAAGTTTTGTTTGGTCTGTTTGCCTTTAAATATCATTTTGTTATTGACCCAAATGTGACGTCATCATATAACTTACGAAAAGTAATTATTATTTTTCATCTTTGTACATAATTCTTGTTTTCTTTAATGTATAAACACATTTGCTGCCTTCATGTACAATTTTGAGTTAATCAAAGCTTTACTTTTCCATTTTCTTTTATTTCACCGCTAGTGCTTAACTTTTGGAAGCCAGTGTATATTACTTAAACTTTGATGTCACAAAATAAAGCGACACTGATTTGAAAATTATATCCAATCAACGACAAAAAAAAATCTGATGTGGGCAACACATGACTTTCCTTATATAATGTAATGAATTTACTACTTTTACAGTAAAAAAATAGGTTTTTCTTATAGTAGATACTAATATTCTTTCCAAGATATTGAATTTTCTACAATTAGTCGTCATTTTTATTGATTTAGCATCATTTTTATCCATTTGGCGAGATTTTCAATTATTTGGCAACATTTCAAAAAAGTCGCCAAGTTGGCGACATTCCGCCAAATTCGTCGCCAAAATCTCGCCAAGCGTTATGCACTAAGAAAAAAGTTATTCTTACAGCAGATAAATGACTATTGGCGTTCAAATACAAAAGTATTATTCAAAGAATATTTTTTCATGAATGGAACGAGCTAGATCCACGAGAATGATGTCATTCAATTTATCGCATAGTATTACATATGAAAAGTGAACATGTTTCTCAATAGGAATTTTTTTTTTATGTGACTTTTTCATAATTTTTTTGAAAAATCTACAATATCTCGAGAACGGTCCGTGTTAGCGTTCTAAAATTTATGCCAATCGTTTCCTAATGAAAAATTACATAAGAAATGTCTATTTGCGTAACTTTATTAGCGGATTTGATTTTTTGACGATTTTTTCAAAATTTCATTCGAAAATTTAGGGGGGGTTCTGAACATTCGATTCCATATAAAAACAATAGGCTTCCAATGTTTACGGATTGTGATTTTTGTACCAAATTTGGTTCGAATCGGTCCATTCGTTCGTCAGTTATCGTCTCCACAGACTCACTGACACATACACATACTTTCACACACACACACACACACACACACACACACACACACACACATACACACACACAGACATCACTTCAAAAATGTTTGATTCGTGATCAGGGATGCTTGAAACGTGCTCTCCCGTCGAAAACTCGAATTCGAATTTTCGACCCCGTCACAATACTTTCCTTATACATTATGTATATAAGGAAAGTAAAAATCGACACTGTTTTGAAATTATATCCGGTTTGTAGAAATAAAACTTTTTCGTTTTCATCATGCGGCTTAGGTCATTTTAAAATTTGGCAGCTTGTCAAAACTTCTAAAAATTTAAATATATCGAGAATGTTATTAAGTAAATAAGTTTTGGTTTACTCGTTTTATTATCAAAGTTTAATCATAAACTAATTATTTTATCATTATAGATAAATTGTAGTCCGTTCGATATTTAAGAATAATTTTGAAATAAAGGACAATTATGTTGTCTTTTTCATTTTCTATTTAAATCGTACCAAATTTTAATAAGTACCAGGATAGCACATATGTGACTCTTAACTACCAAATTTCTAAGGAAATTTTGCCGAACAGATTTTTTTCATTAGGGTGGATACATACAGTGGGCATATAGGTACACAGATGTAATGCTCAAAATAGTTTTCTCATATTCTAAACTGCTCAACACGTGCAGATCTCTCTATAACTTGAATTCTAATATTCGAGACTTTAAATACGCTCTCTCCTAAACATTACCATCTATTATAGGGAAAGCATAATAAGCATCCGTCCCACCTGAAAGTATAAGGTTAGACGATCAGTCGCCGCAAAATCGCACACCCGGCGACCGGGCCACCAAGTCAGACCCCCACCCAGCGAAATCGAAGGCCCCCAGGAGGCTGGGGGAGCAACGAGGTCAAAGCCGAAACGCGAAACATGGACCAACAAGCAACAGCACCACAACACTGTAACTGTTCAGGTTTATCCCCTCACCAAATTCAACCTCTTGCTGAAAAGAAACAACATAAAATAAAACAAGCCAAGAGACAGAGTCTCAAACACAGTCCTACTCAAAAACCAATCATATCACAGATCCAACACTCAACAGCCAACAAGTCGGTAAGAAAATGCAACATACTTTGGTACTGGGCAGCAATAATAAAAATCTAATGTGGGCAACACAAGACTTTCCTTATATAATGCAATGAATTTACTACTTTTACAGTAACAAAAATAGGTTTTATCTAGTGGAGGATAATATTCTTTCTAAAATATTGAATTTTCGACAATTAGTCGTCATTTTCATTGATTTAGCGTGATTTTTATCCATTTGGCGAGGTTTTTGTTAATTTGGCGACATTTCAAAAAGTCGCCAAGTTGGCGACATTCCGCCAAAATCTCGCCAAGCGTTATGGACGGAGAAATAAGTTATTCTTACAGCAGATAAATGGCTATTGGCATTCAAATACAAAAGTATTACTCAAAGTATCTTTTTTCATGAATGGAACGAGATAGATCCACGAGAATGATGTCACCCAATTTATCGTGTTGTATTACATATGAAAAGTGAACATGTTTCTCAATAGGAAATATATTTTTTTTTAATATGACTTTTTGATAATTTTCTTGAAAAATGTGCAATATCTCGAGAACGGTTCATGTTAGCGTTCTAAAATTTATGCCAATCGTTTTCTAATGAAAAATTACATAAGAAATGTCTATTTGCGTAACTTTTATTAGTGGTTTTGATTTTTTGACGATTTTTTCAAAATTTCATTCGAAAATTTAGGGGGGTTCTGAAGATTCGATTGCGTAGAAAAACAATAGGCTTCTAGTGTTTACGGATTGTGATTTTTGCACCAAATTTGGTTCGAAACGGTCCATTCGTTCATCAGTTATCGTCTCCACAGGCTCACTGACACACACACACACACATACTTTCACACACACACACAGACATCACTTCAAAAATGTTTGATTCGTGATCAGGCATGCTTGAAACGTGCTCTCTCGTCGAAAACTCGAATTCGAATGTTCGACCCCGTCACAATACTTTCCTTGTACATTATGTATATAAGGAAAGTAAAAACATGGTACAAACTATAGTACATTAATCAATATAACAGATCGGGCCAATGGCATAATAAAATATTATATTATAGTGAACAAAGTCTGCAAGAATAATTTCAATTTCAAGGATCACTTCATCGCCGTGGCCCGCTGTTTCCCTTCCACACCAACAACAAAGGGCAGGCACACTACTAATGAATGGTTAATGTTTGTTCAGGGCTCCGCGAAAGCACGAGATCTTTGGTTCATTGATTACTGGCTGGGGACAATGGGTATCGACAGGAATAAGATTCAATAAGGGCAGACTTAACGTCAGGGTTTACGATTTGATATCTTGATTTTCTTATACAGGAAATGCTACTATAGTGTTAGAAGTAGTTTACAAAATGATTAAGTTTTTAACCCATTTAAGTGATGACGAAGAAAAATAGTAGCCCAACATATAACTTTCCCTACTCTTAAACAAATTTGAATAATGTAAGAAATTAATAACACTAGCGAAGTGTTAGTATTAATATGTTATCTTTTATGCACTTCATAGTATAGTTTAAACTACTGTTTTACTAGATGATTATACCAGAAATATACAGTTTGATATTGATTTCTGAAAAACAATATACAGGGTGATTCAAACAAGACTTTACAATCTCGAAAGTGTATATAAGTTCATTCAGAATACTTACAGAATATGTTTAGACGTTTAGAAAGCAGTAACTCAAGTTTTACTTCAAATACCTATTTTAATTATTACGGCAGACGTGTCACCTGAAATGAATTTTTTCTCAAACTCGAAGCAACCTATAAGTTGTCACTTCTGCAACTACCGTCATGATTCGAGTTTTGATTTCGACGATATTTGCAGGTAATGTTGGACCAAACACTATTGGTAATGAAACGCCACATGAAAAGAAAATCAGGTCAACGAGATGGCCATGTTATCAGCTCTGTTCGATCAATCTACCGAAATGGGTAAAACTTAATGTCCTGTCTTACAAAATGAACACCTAAACCAATTTTATAAAAAAAATTAAAAACATTTATATATGATGTCATTTGTAAAGTCAACAATTGTAAAGTCCTTTTTACATCACCATGCATCAGAAATTAAACAAATTAAAACTTGTACAAACAAGCAAAAATAAGTAAATTGTATCTTGATTTAAGTGATAGGTAAGTGATGTAAATATACGGGGTGTCCCCAAAAGATTGAAACGCACTTTAATTCCTTACCTGTTGTAGAGAAGTGGGCAATGTAAATTGTAAAAATGTTGAAAGTAAGGTAGGAAATAAGACTACGTTAATGAAATAGTCCTGCCATTAATTTTCAAAAAGTTACACTTTTTAAATTTTTGTAGGATACTTTTAAACAAATTTGGTCAATCAGAAAAATTTAATTTTTATGCAACAAGATCATTAAAAAAATCCCGTATATCTGTATCTTTAAATCAACTGAATTATGATAAAGGAAAAAATCTGACTTATGCCTCTTTTCCGTACCATGTGAAAGGCTGTTTCATCAGTGAAAATAGGGATCATAAATAAATTGACGATGGAAATTGTTTAGATCAAAAATATGTTAATATGTGTCAAAACTTTTTATCACAAATGCATCTAAATAAAACATTACACAGACAAATCATATGAAGCAGTGTTACTCACTACCCGTTTGAGTATCCTATGTATTATCATCCAGTTTTATCTTTTTTGTGATATGTCACAAATTTACATTTCTAATTTGATATATGGTCCCCATTCACAATGTTCAATTTTCAATTAAATATAATTCGCTCAATTTTAAAGATACAGATATGAGGTTTTTTAACGATCTTGTTGTATTAAAAATAAAAATTTTCTGATTGACCCAATTTGTCTAAGGGGGTCGTATAAAAATTTAGAAAGTGTAACAGTTTTTTAATTAATGGGAGGACTATTCCATTAACGCAGTCTTATTTCCTACCTTACTTTCAACATTTTTGCAATTTACATTGCCCACTTATCTCCAACAGATAAAGAATTAAAGCGTTTTTCAATCTTTTTGGGACACCCTGTATACGTATATCAAGCAGAGTCCCTTTTACTCATAAATTTTAAAGTAAAATACCAATTATGCAATTTAATATGCGCGTTATGAACTTACCTTTTTTGTACGTAAAATGTTTTTTATTTTACCTTAATAAACGGTAATTCGTAAAATAAAGTGTGTAGATAAAAGTTGTTTGTCAATGTGAGTACTTGTATATGCCGTAGGTAGAAGATACAATAATTCAAGAACGAATATGAAGATACTTCAAGGACTAAGCACGTATCACCGTGAAATGTTGTGTGAAGATAATATATAAGAAACTAAAAATAAACTCTCATCAAATGTGAGATCTATTTCTGGTCTCACACTTTATTTCACATATATGTGAGGAGATTACTATTTACACAACTGGTATTATATTTGTTTTACTGGTTATATTTAAATAAATGTTTTGTAAATATATATTATTTTTCCATTTAAGCCCTAATTACTTTTTGTTCAGTAAAATGTGCAATATGTAATGTAGGAACGATCTGTTATAAGTTTTAATATAACTACAATTTACACAAAACTTTTTATCTAAATATACAGAATACAGTGAGTAATAACAAAACATAATATGAAAAGTATAAAATAGGTGTAGGTTGTTTAGACACTGAACGCTGTTTTTAAGCACAAAAAATCTGACCGGGATCTATAGTTTAAAGTAGATTACTAATTAAGAACATTCATGTGTATGCAAGAGTGGGGTCTGCACAACTGCCTAGCCGGACCGATCTATTAGATAATTTATAAATGAATACTAAAGTAAAATGTATAAAACTATTAATTACAGCAATAAGAAGAACGCTTTATAAATACCCCTTCACATAATTCTGAGAACTAATATTGCTTCGATTAATCATTTTCGATATACTTGTATAAACAACTTCCCTAACCTAGCCGGGTTAAATCTAGACTATTGGCTTCAGAATCGAGCTATGTTATTGTCGCTCGAATTAGATAAAAATGTGAAAGTTTGATAGACTTATTTCTAAAGCAAGGTACCTCAACTTATATCCACAGTTCAGCACTTATCCATCCGAAGAATAAGTATGGAATGATAAACAGATTTTAAAATACTTGACAGATTCTTGACTATCAAATCGTTCGATTATACACAGAGTATAACATAAACCTGTGAAGTGTAATGCATAACGCAAACCTACCACTTGAGTACAGATTAAGTAACTAACGCAGAGTCTACACAGTATAGTTAAATACATTAGTCTGTTACAAATTTAACTTTTGAGTTATAGCATTTAGTTTAAGACTTGAAATTTTTTAAATTGAAATTTAATTTTATTCAATTTCTTAACTTTCTTTTACCTTTGAAATTATTTCAATTTATAGCAAGAATTAAATAAAACGTTTGTAATTAAGTTGTATGGGATGTATGTCAAAGTATGTTAAAATATGGAAATTCGTGGATAGGGTGATGTGAAGACGTACGTCAACATTCGGGTGTTTCATACAACCCCAATTTGATGCTTTTTGTTTTTATAGTAATCAGATAATATTAAAGTCAGCAAAGAAATACGCTTTTGATTATAGTTATATTAAATCATTTATGTTACAACTAAATAATTTTGCCCACGAGAACCTCCGACAAAAACTCTTTAAAATGGAATATTTGAGTCAAAAAAATTAAAATATCCTTTTGTCCAAAAACATCCCACTAGACATATTTAAAGGTTTAAATATATCAATTATTAAACCCAAAACTTTTTGAAATACATATGCTACAAAACAATGCTTTTAATAGTATTTCATAATACAAAACCTAAGTTGCATAACAATATTTGTAACATAAACGCTCTTTAAGTATTGTTATTAAGTTGCTTTATAATCAAAACGTCAACTTTCGGGTGTTTCATACAACCCCAACTTGATGCCTTTTGCTTTTATAGTAATCAGATAATATTAAAGTCAACAAAGAAATGCGATTTTGATTATAGTTAAATCTAATCATTTATGTTATAACTGAATAATTTTACTCACGTAAAACTCCGACAAAAAATTTTAAAATTAAATATTTGCGTCAAAAAAATTAAAATATCCTTGTATCCAAAAACACCCCACTAGACATTTTAAAAGGTTTAAATATATCAATTATTAAACCCAAAACTTTTTGAAATACATATGCTACAAAACAATGCTTTTAATAGTATTTCATAATACAAAACCTAAGTTGCATAGCAATATTTGTGACATAAACGCTCTTTAAGTATTGTTATTACGTTGCTTTATAATCAAAACGTCAACTTTCATGTGTTTCATACAACCCCAACTTGATGCTTTTACAGTAATCAGATAATATTAAAGTCAACAAAGAAATACGCTTTCGATTATAGTTATATCAAATCATTTATGTTACAACTGAATAATTTTGCCCACATGAAACTCCGACAAATACTCTTTAAAATGGAATATTTGAGTCAAAAAATTTAAAAAATCCTTGTGTCCCAAAATACCCCACGAGACATTTTAAAAGGTTTAAATATATCAATTATTAAACCCAAAACTTTTTGAAATACATATGCTACAAAACAATGCTTTTAATAGTATTTCATATTACAAAACCTAAGTTGCATAGCAATATTTGTGACATAAACGCGCTTTTAGTATTGTTCTTAAGTTGCTTTATAATCAAAACGTCAACTTTCGGGTGTTTCATACAACCCCAACTTGATGCTTTTATAGTAATCAGATAATATTAAAGTCAACAAAGAAATACGCTTTCGATTATAGTTATATCAAATCATTTATGTTACAACTGAATAATTTTGCCCACATGAAACTCCGACAAATACTCTTTAAAATGGAATATTTGAGTCAAAAAATTTAAAAAATCCTTGTGTCCCAAAATACCCCACGAGACATTTTAAAAGGTTTAAATATATCAATTATTAAACTCAAAATTTTTTGAAATACGTATGCTACAAAACAATGCTTTTAACAGTATTTCATAATACAAAATCTATGTTGCGTAGCAATATTTGTGACATAAACGCTCTTTAAGTATTGTTATTAAGTTGCTTTATAATCAAAACGTCAACTTTCGGGTGTTTCATACAACCCCAACTTGATGCTTTTATAGTAATCAGATAATATTAAAGTCAACAAAGAAATACGCTTTAGATTATAGTTATATCAAATCATTTATGTTACAACTGAATAATTTTGCCCACATGAAACTCCGACAAATACTCTTTAAAATGAAATATTTGAGTCAAAAAATTTTAAAAATCCTTGTGTCCCAAAATACCCCACGAGACATTTTAAAAGGTTTAAATATATCAATTATTAAACTCAAAACTTTTTGAAATACGTATGCTACTAAACAATGCTTTTAACATTATTTCATAATACAAAATCTATGTTGCGTAGCAATATTTGTGACATAAACGCTCTTTAAGCATTGTTATTAAGTTGCTTTATAATCAAAATTTCAATTGATCAAATTTACCTGAATGTCAAGACTGTCAAAGGCCTGTACGACTTGTGGCTGGCTGGATCGGCCATAGGCTTTCCCCAGAAATCGTTTTTCAGTAGATCCCAGATCGGGTTCAACCCAATCACATCCGGGTTCCCTGTAACAGCGACCAGGTCATCATGCACGAAATCCCCATTTAGCGAATTCAGATAACAAGTTGACGAGAGGATAACGAGAATCAGCACCACAGCGGTCCAGCCCGGCAAAGAGTCCGGCCGGCCGGACTCGCACCTGCAGCAGACGATCATATCGCGGTCGCGTATTGGTCAGAAGTCACCGACCGAGTGACTGCGACGGTGAGAAGTATGAGAAGTACAGATGGGATATCGATCTGCTTTGGGGAAGGAAGATGATCATTGGGTGAGGGAGTGCGCGTGCTCCGGGGGGGCGCCTCTGCACACCTTGAGATGCGGGGGCAGACGGATGCAGGACGGTCCGAGAAAGGTAAGACATCGTCAAAGTTCCTGGTGGCATCAGTAAAGAGCATTTTGAAAGGATTGTTTACTTGGTGTACCGGAAGAAATTAATGAAAAAAAAAGGAAACCGTAATGATTAGTGGTGAATAATTCAAAAAATTTAAGAGACCTTCATTAACCAGTAAAATAAGGATTTAAAAATTTAAAATATATTATTGATGTTCTAAGTTTTAAATCATTCTATAGAAATTAAACGTTTATCAAATACTTAGTCATAATTTGAAAACTCACAAATAGCATTTATTAAAAGCTCTAAATGTGACTTCGAGGAAAGCAAGCATCATGACTAAACCGGTTTCGCTTTTACTAGAATCCAACCGAGAAGTGCCGTTAACTGCACTTCAATATGCCACTTGTTCGTCACTATAGTAGCTAAATAAAAAATCGCAATTATGGCTATTTATAAAAATATCTGATGTGGACAACACATGACTTTCTTTATATAATGCAATGAATTTACAACTTAACAGTTAAAAAAAAATCTTATGTGGGCAGCACATGACTTTCCTTATATAATGCAATGAATTTACTACTTTTACAGTAAAAAAAATAGATTATTTTTATAATAGTTATTTATATTATTTCCAAGATATTGAATTTTCGTCAATGAGACGTCATTTACCATGTCGTCATCGTCAGTGAGTCGTTATTGATTTAGCGTCATTTTCATCCATTTGGCGAGATTTTCGCTAATTTAGCAACATTTAAAAAAGTCGCCAAAATCTCGCCAAACGTTATGGACGAAGAAATAAGTTATTCTTACAGCAGATAAATAACTATTGACATTCAAATACAAAAGTATTACTCAAAGTATCTGTTTTCATGAATGGAACGAGCTAGGTCCACGAGAATGATGTCACCCATTTTGTCGCATGGTATTACATTTTGAAAAGTGAACATATGTCTCAATAGGAAATATTTTTTTTTTATTTTATACGACTTTTTGATAATTTTTTTGAAAAATGTGCAATATCTCGAGAACGGTTTATGTTAGCATTCTAAAATTTATGTGAATCGTTTTTTAATGAAAAATTACATAAAAAAGTCTATTTGCGTAACTTTATTAGCGGTTTTGATTTTTGACGATTTTTTTCAAAATTTCACTCGAAAAATTAAAGGGGTTCTAAACATTCGATTGCGTATAAAAACAATAGGCTTCCAGTGTTTACAGATTGTGATTTTTGAACCAAATTTCTTTCGAATCGGTCCATTCGTTCGTCAGTTATCGTCTCTAAATGCTCACTGACACACACGCACATACTCGCTTGTTTTCACACACACACACACACACACACACACACTTACTTTCACACACACACATACTTTCACAGAGCCAACGGCCCTACCTTACTGAAAACACCGGTTCTCGTTAGATCACCGAAGTCAAGCAGCATCGGGCGCGATTAGTACTTGGATGGGTGACCACCTGGGAACACCGCATGCTATTGGCACTTTTCGGGCGCGGTAGCCCGGTGGTTTGCGCGCTGGATTTGCACGCTGCCGCAACAGCCGCCGTGTTCATGCGGAGTAAGATCACGTTAAACATGTGGGTCCGTAAGTCCTTCCGAGAGGTTGGTGGTAGGGGAAGGAGAGTACGGTCCCTGTGGATGCCTCCCCCACTGGGTTGGTGACACTTCCCGGCCGTCCAAACGGTTACCTTACACCCTTCTGGTAGGTCGAACGGTCTGGGTCTCAACACATACTTTCACACACACACAGACATCACTTCAAAAATGTTCGATTCTTGATCAGGGATGCTTGAAACGTGCTCTCCCGTCGAAAACTCGAATTCGAATTTTCGACCCCTTCACAATACTTTCCTTATACATTATGTATATAAGGAAAGTAAAAAGGTTTAATTGATCTCTGTTTCCCGAAAGTGCAAATTTATATATATAAACAGTTATATATAGACGAGAAATACAATTTTCAGAAGTACATAGATACAAATAAAGATAAAATTACAAGGAAAACAGAGGAATATTAAATTACAAAGTAGAAAATGAACACATATTTTAAACATTCATATCCTTTTAAACAAATATCTAACTTAAAAATCGATATCATTTTATTCTTATGATAAATTAATATAGAATTTGTAAAGAATAAGTATTATGATGTTGCATAATAAATATTCAATTAAAGTTCGGGCAGGATGCTTTAATTAGTATTAGAATCAGGTTGAGCAAAGTATAATTCGTTTCCTTGAAGATAGATTTATTATTAAATTTATTCAAAGAAAAAGAAACTATTTTTCTTAGAAAAAGAAACTATCTTTCTTAGTAAAATACATAATAAGGTTTTTTACTTTCCTTATATACATAATGTATAAGGAAAGTATTGTGACGGGGTCGAAAATTCGAATTCGAGTCTTCGACGGGAGAACACGTTTCAAGCATCCCTGATCACGAATCCAGCATTTCTGAGGTGATGTCTGTGTGTGTGTGTGTAAAAGTATGTGTGTGTGTACGTGTGTGTGTGTGAGAATGTATGTGTATGTGTGTCAGTGAGTCTGTGGAGACGATATCTCACGAACAAATAGAGCGATTTGAAAGAAATTCGGTACAAAAATCACAATCCATAAATACAAGAAGCTTATTGTTCCTTTCCTTATATACATAACGTATAAGGAAAATATGGTGACGGGGTCGAAAATTCGAATTCGAGTTTTCGAAGGGAGAGCACGTTTCAGGCATCCCTGATCACGAATCAAACATTTTTGAAGTGTTGTCTGTGTGTGTGTGTGTGAAAGTGTGTGTGTGTGTGAGTGTGAAAGTATGTGTGTGTGTGTGTGTGTATGTGTGTGTGTGTGTGAGACGATATCTCACGAACAAATGGGGCGATTCGAATGAAATTTGGTACAAAAATCACAATCCATGAATACTGGAAGCCTATTGTTTTCAAACGTAATCGAACGGTCAGAACCCCCCTCCCCTAAATTTTCTAGTGAAATTTTGAAAAAACATCAAAAAATCAAAACCTTTAATAAAGGTTACTCAAATAGACATTTCTTATGTAATTTTTCCTTAGAAAACGATGATGTAAACTTTAGAACGCTAGTCTGAACCGCTCTCGAGATATTACACATTTTTCAAATAAATTTGTCAAAAAATCCCATAAATTAAAAGAAAATATTAACTGTTGAGAAACATGTTCACTTTTCATATGTAATATCATGCGATAAATTGGGTGACATCATTCTCGTGGATCAAGCTCCTTCCATTCATAAGAAAAGATATTTGAGTAATGCTTTTGTATTTGAACGCCAATAGTCATTTATCTGCTCTAAGAATAACTTATTTTCCCATCCATAACGCTTGGCAAGATTTTGGCGCCGAATTTGCCGGAATGTCGCCAACTTAGCGACTTTTTAAAATGTTGCCAAATTAACGAAAATCTCGCCAAAAGGATAAGAATGACGCTAAATCAATGAAAATGACAACTAACTGTCGAAAATTCAATATCTTGGAAAGAATATAAGTATCTACTATAAGAAAAACCTATTTTTTTACTGTAAAAGTAGTAAATTAATTGCATTATATAAATAAAGTCATGGGATGCCCTCATCAGATTTTTTTTACGTAATCGAATGTTCAGAACCCCCTTACATTTTCGAGTAAAATTTTGAAAAAATCATCAAAAAATTAAAGTCTTTAATGAAGTTTTGCAAATAGCCATTTCTTATGTAATTTTTTCTTAGAAAACGATTGACATAAACATTAGAACGCTAGCATGAATCTTTCTGGAGATATTGCACATTTTTAAAAATTAATTTATCAAAAAATCCCATAAATTAAAAATATATTAATAATAATTTAATATATCATGTGTTGCCCACATCAGATTTTTTCAACTTTGGCCCTAATACTATTTGAAATATCCTGCCCAGTTATTCATATTAAATTTTCGTACTGCAATATTCTCATACTACTTTATAAAAGGAATTTTACGAAAACATTTGAAATCGAGAGTTTGTTTGAAAAACATATTTAGAGATCTTTAAGAGTTTGTTTGAAAGACATGTTTAGAGAATATTATACATCAACGTATTGCTCATACTGCTATGAAATTTTATGTGTGGATTGGATATTATGCAAAACACCCAACTTTAATAAAAGCAATTGAAATTCGTATAATTTTTTTTTTGAAATGGCAGAGAATAAGACATACATTACACAAACTGAATAAATATCGCGAACATATAACATGAACAGTCAATGTCTCCTAAACAATGGCCAGAGCCGTGAACCTGTTCCAGCGCACCAGTGGGGGTCGGAAAACACTGCGGCCAACATCCCAATATCCATGTCCGCAGGTGGGACTCGAACCCACAACCCGGATCACAAGGAAACGCCTGCCCTTGACCGCTTGACCACCGCGTCGATGTATAATTTTATTTATAATTGAAGATATTCGTAATATAATTTTTAATGCAGAAGCATATATATTTCAAGAATAATGGTAGTGAAATCACATATCAAGAATAATAGCAGTAAGATAGTTTAAGTTGAAAAATGAATAGCATTTATATTGAAAGTTTAAATTAAATTTTTAATATAACTGGTACTAAAATACTGTATATAAATCTAAATCAATCAATTTCATCGACATTTCTAACATATAACTAACATCAAATAATTGAGTTTTATTGAATATTTAAGAAACGTGATATAAAACAAGTTGGAGTCACACAGATGCATAATGAAAAACACAAATAACGTAATTAAACACAATTTAAAAAATCTGATGTGGGCAGCACAAGACTTTCCCTGCAGACATATATCCACGTTCTCTTTATTTTAACTAAATTAATTAACTTTTTATTCAATTTTCGTTCTCATTTGATAACTAGACTTTTTTTCAAAGGTGGCGTAGAGAAAATACAAAAAAACTAAAATATCTCAAGAACGGCTAGACCTAGTGTAATGGGATTGGTCTTATTCTTTTCTTCGTTAAAAATTGCGTATGAAACAAGCATTTAATGGATGTATTTGAGCACACGTAGTTTTTTATTTTAGATTTTGGCGATTTTGCGGGCCATTTTGCCAAAAAAGGCAGGTTATTTTTTTTAATCGTACCAAAATCTAATCAGCACCAGATTCGCCCAGAAGTGACTTACCTACCAAATTTTATGAAATTCGGTCCATTAGTTTATTAGTTAGAGTGGATACAATATCTGCACAGACAGAAAGACACACATACAGACAGAAAGACACACAGGCACACACACAGACGTCACGCTAAAAATAGTTTATTCGTGTTCTAGAGGTTTCGAAACGTGTAGATACGTCGAAAACTCGAGTTGCGATTTTCAGCATGATTCCAATACTTTCCCTATATATTACCATGTATTGCAGGGAAAATAAAAATCTGATATGGGCAGCACATGACTTTCCCTGCAGACTCAAATTCATATTTTCTTTATTTCTTTAATAAATCATTAGGTTGAGTTTAATTGAACCAAATAACACTAAATTTGCATTTTTAATTCCATTTTTGTTTTAATTTGGTAAATTGATATTTTTAAGAAATCAGCGTAACAAAAATGCAAGAAATCTCAAATATTTTGAGAAAGGTTAGTCCTAAAGTATAATGAAGTGTCTTATATTATGTTCCTCTTCAAAAATTGCGTATAAAACAAGAATTTAATTGGTACATTTGAGCATACACTACTTAGTCTTTTTTTTAGATTTTGGCGATTTTGGCTGGCCATTTCGTACAAAAAGGCAGATTGTTCTTTTCCGAATCTTACTAAAATCTAATCAGCACCAGTGTATCCAACAAGTAACTTATCTACCAAATTTTGTGAAATTTAGTCAATTAGTAGTTCTGCTAGAGCGGATAAAGGAAATTTTTACGGACCATTTTGCAAAAAAAGGTGGGTTATGTTTTTATAAATCGTACCAAAAACTAATCAGCACCAAGGTCACATCCAAGTGACGTACCAAGTGACCAAATGTTATGACATTCGGTCCATTAGTTTTTGAGTTAGAGTGGATACATACATTGCACGGACAGACACACAAACACACACACAGACGTCAAGCTAAAAATTGTTTTTTCGTATTCTAGAAGTCTCGAAACGTGTAGATCCGTCAAAAGCTCGAGTTGCGATTTTCGACATGATTCCAATGCTTTCCCTATACATTACTATGTATTGCAGGGAAAGTAAAAATGCAGCACATGACTTTCTCTGCAGACTTATATCCACGTTCTCTTTATTTTAATTAAATTTATTTCACTTTCAATTCAATTTTCGTTCTCATTCGGTAACCGGACTTATTTTCAAAGGTGGCGTAGAGAAAATACGAAAATCTAAAATATCTCGAGAAAGGCTAGTCCTAATGTAAGGGGGTTGGTCTCATTCTTTTCTTCGCTAAAAATTACGTATTAAAAAAGCATTTAATGAATATATTTAAGCATACCTAGTTCTTTAGTTTAGATTTAGACGATTTTTGCAGGCCATTTTGCAAAAAAAGGCAGGTTATTTTTTTCTGAATCGTACCAAAATATAATCAGCACCAGGGTGACCAACAAATGACTCATCTGCCGAGTTTTGTGAAATTCGGTCCATTAGTTTTTTAGTTAGAGTGGGTACAAGCTCTTGCGGGCCATTTCGCAAAAATAGGCGGGTTCTTTTATCCCGAATCGTACCCAAGACTAATCAGCATCAGACGCGCCCACAAGTGACTTATCTACCAAATTTTAGTGAAATTCGGTCCATTAGTTTTTTAGTTACAGTGGATACAAAGTCTGCACAGACAGACAGACACACAGACAGACAGACAGACACACACACAGACGTCACGCTAAAAATTGTTTTTTTGTATTCTAGAGGTTTTTGAAACGTGTACATCCGTCGAAAACTCGAGTTGCGATTTTCGACATGATTCCAATGCTTTCCCTATACATTACCATGTATTGCAGAGAAAGTAAAAATCTGATGTGGGCAGCACATGACTTTCCCTGCAGCCTTATATTAACGTTCTCTTTATTTTAATTAAATTTATTTCACTTTTAATTCAATTTTCGTTCTCATTCGGTAACCGGGCTTATTTTCAAAGGTGGCGTAGGGAAAGTACGAGAAACTAAAATATCCCGAGAACGGCTAGTCCTAGTGTAATGGGGTTGGTCTTATTCTTTTCGTCGTTAAAAATTACGTATTAAACGAGCATTTAATGGATATATTTGAGTATACCTAGTTCTTTAGTTTAGATTTTGACGATTTTTGCGGGCCATTTTGCAAAAAAAGACAGGTTATTTTTTTCAGAATCGTTCCAAAATCTAATCAGCACCAGGGTAACCCACAAGTGACTCATCTACTGAATTTTGTGAAATTCGGTCCTGTAGTTTTTCAGTTAGAGTGGATACAAACTTTTGCGGACTATTTCGCAAAAATAGGCGGGTTCTTTTATTCCAAATAGTACCTAAAACTAATCAGCACTAGACTCGCTCTCAAGTGACTTACCTACCAAATTTTGTGAAATTCGGTCCTTTAGTTTTTTAGTTAAAGTGGATACAAAATCTGCGCTGACAGACAGACACACAGACACGCAGAGAGACACACAGACAGACACACAGACAGACACACAGACAGACACACAGACACACACGCAGACGTCACGCTAAAAATTGTTTTTTCGTATTCTAGAGGTCTTGAAACGTGTAGATCCGTCGATATCTGGAGTTGCGATTTTCGACATGATTCCAACACTTTCCCTATACATTACCATGTATTGCAGGGAAAGTAAAAAGCAGTGTAACTTAGAGCTGTTTCAAGGATCATGGATCCCCTTCTTCACTGCAAGGTAGACCAATAAACTTACTCGCATGTTTCTTCCATTTGTGCCCATTTAGTCTTTTAAATTTCTGGTATGCTGATCTCTCTTATACTGAAGATGGGGATTCAACGTATTCTCGAAACAGCTGTAGGCTGTATTGTTTTATTATTTTGCACTTAATTAAGCTTATCCTTCGCACAGAGAATTTCTACTTTGTAAAGAACTTTGTTGCCCCAATCTGTAATTGAACCACTGATTTTCATGCTGGTCAGTCGAAGCTCTACCGTTGAGCTACAGCGACAGCATCGCAAGCTCTTATCTTCCAAGTAAACTCGACATTCTTCTTTCGGGATTGCAAGATTGATGTAAAACATGACAATCTGACTGACCGTCTGCGAGACCAGAAAGTGTTCTCACATTTGATGAGGCACTTTTATGTGAGTATTTATGATGGTCAGAACGGCAAACAAAGCGTGTAGTCTGGCTGGCACCAAGGTTTATTAGGTCTTGAACCTAAAGGTCAGAAGACTATAAATTTAGAGGTGCCATACCAGAGAGGCTGAGATGGTGCGTACTAAATGTGCAATGGTGCCATTGGGTAAGGAGTAGCCAGTAAGCTCCAAAAATAAGTAATGGCGGAGTTACTCCCCCACCACCACCACCGAGGGAACCAGACATTGACGAACAGAGAACGAGATTAGACATGGGAGAAGACAGTTGGATTTTGACGTAGGAGACAAGAACAGACCAGAAATAAGACAATCATGATTTGTGACTTAAAAATGCGATATACTAAAATGACTTAAGAAAGATGCTGGTGAAGAGTTGTTCAGAGTTGACTGGTGCAGATATGTTATGATGATTTGTGGATAGAACCGCCTAATAGCATGAAATAAGTGGAGTGTTTGAGTTAGCAGTATTCAATTAAGTTACGAGTGGGCATTACACTTCGAGTTGATGCGTGTAGCTACAGACGAGATTGACCAAGTGCTGCTAACAAGGCCCAGGTTGAAGGTGTGTGTTCATCAATCATCCACAGGTTAATAAATACGTTAGGTATATGGTTTAGGGTCTCACATGCTCTCCTCTCACATTATATCTTAATAAATAATTAATAGGAAGAATAGTTAATGTATTGGAATTGAATAGGTATTTTGTGTCTTTAATAAATGTTATTGTTAAGTTTAAATTGGTCTAATCTTTTCAATAATTAATAATATTCCTTTACAGGACTCACACGAGGAGTAAAATAATTGGTAGGTTTATAGCGGCACAACATAGCAATGTACATTAAATTAATTCCACTATATGAGAAATAACGGCCATGGTAAATTGATGAATTTAACAATAAATAATCTATATATACTAATTGCCAAGTGTCCGTCTGTCTGTCTGTCTGTCTGTCCGTCTGTCTGTCTGTCCGTCTGTCTGTCACGCTTTTTTTAGGCACTTCCCCAATAGATAGAGACTTGCAATTTGGTACACGGCTCGGTCGTTCGATAAAACCCCCTGGAAAAATCGAATTTTTCGAAAATGTTCTATAGAGGGGGTGCCCCACACCATAACGTTCGAAAAGTGAAATGACGGGAAAGCATGCTTTGCGATGAGATAGAGACTTCAAATTTGGTATATGGGTAAATCACTCGAAAGGAAGAAAGTGTGCAATTTCAGATTTCCAATATTTTCTACTTAAGGGGGGGTGCAGCACACCAAAACGTTCGAAAAGTGAAATGATAGGAGAGCATACTTTGCGATGAGATAGAGACTTCAAGTTTGGTGTATGGGTAATCTATCTATCATAAATTTACATATAAATCTGTCTACATGATTCCTGGTCCCATAATTAACACACCCCAGTCTATTATTATACATTATCTGCATTATGTGCAAATGTACAGTAACAAATCTGGTATACATTCGTATAATTAATTAATATCTACCAGAAAAGTCTTAATAGATAAAATATGTCATATTCCAGATGACAATGATCATTGTTAATATTTAGAAATGTAGAAATTTTCTGATTAGAAGGGAAAATTCCAATTGAAGTTTATTACTTGGATTATTAGTCATTTGAATCCTAAACTGTACAAACTTCTAATCTATTATTATTATTATCTGTATATACTAATTGCCAAGTGTCCGTCTGTCTGCCTGTCACGCTTTTTTCAGGCACTTCCCGAATAGATAGAGACTTGCAATTTGGTGCACGGCTCGGTCGTTCGATAAAAACCCCTGGAAAAATCGAATTTTCCGAAAACGTTCTATAGAGGGGGTGCCCCACACCAAAACGTTCGAAAAGTGAAAAGTTGAGAAAGCATACTTTGCGATGAGATAGAGACTGCACATTTGGTGTATAGGTAAATCATTCCAAAGGAAGAAAGTGTGCAATTTCAGATTTCCAGTATTTTCTACTTAAGGGGGTGCCGCACACCAAAACGTTCGAAAAGTGAAATGATCGGAAAGCATGCTTTGCGATGAGACAGAGACTTCAAATTCGGTGTATGGGTAAATCGTTCGAAAGGAAGAAAGTGTGCAATTTCAGATTTCCATTTTTTCTTACTTAAGGGGGTGCCGCACACTAAAACGTTCGAAAAGTGAAATGATAGGAATGCATGCTTTGCAATGAGATAGAGACTTCAAATTCGGTGTATGGGTAAATTGTTCGAAAAGAAGAAAATATACAATTTCAGATTTCCAATATTTTCTTCTTAAGGGGGTGTCGCACACCAAAACGTTCGATTTACCGAATAAATGAGAAAAAGCGCCTTTAGAATTTGATAGAGGCATAAAATTTGGTATATGGTCTAATAATTTGACGAAAACTCCCAAGACGAATACAGTTTTTCAAAAATGTTCGTTTAAGGGTGTGCTCCAGAGTAAAACGTTCGAAAAGTTAATTGATAAAAAATCCATGCATTGGAATAAGATAGAGATATTAAATTTGGTGTAAGGGTAGATAGTTTGAAAGGAAGAAAGTTACAATTTCAGTTTACCAATATTTTCTACTTTAGGAGGTGCCGCACACCAAAATGTTCGATTTTCGGAATAAAGGAGAAACGCTCCTTTTAAAACGTGATAGAGGCTTTATATTTGGTATATGGGCGAATCATATCATAGAAATCACAAAAAGAATAGATTTTTTCAAAAATGTATGTCAAAGGGGGTGGGTACTCCACACAAAAGCATTCGAAAGATGAAATACTAGAAAAGCATGCTTCAGGATGAGATAGAGACTTCAAATTTTGGTGTACGGGTAAAAAGTTGGAAAGGAAGAAAGTGTGCAATTTCAGTCTTTCAACATTTGCTACTGTAGGGGGTGCCTCTCACTAAAATGTTCGATTTGCCGAACAAATGAAAAACTCCTCCTATACAATGTGATAGAAGCTTGAAATTTAGTATATGGGCTAACCATTTGACAAAAAAACCAAACATGAATACAGTTTGACAAAAATGTTCATTAACGGGATGCTACACAGAAAAACGTTCGATAGGTGAAGTGATAGAAAAAACATGCTTTTCGATAGAATAGAGACTTCAAATTTGGTGTACGGGTAGATAGTTTGAAAGGAAGAAAGCGTGAAATTTCAGATTTCCAATATTTTCTACATTAAGGGGTGCCGCACACTAATATGTTCGATTTTTCGAATAAATTGAGGCAAGCTTCTTTTTAAATGTGATAGAGGCTTGATATTCGGTATATGAGCCAATCATCTGATAAAAAACCCAAGACAAAGAGAGTTTTTCAAAAATGTTCATTTATGGGTGTGCTTCACAGAAAAAAGTTCCAAAGGAGAAATACTAATATAGGGGTGTCTCGGGATGAGATAGACTTTAATGTGGTGTACCGGTAAATAATTCGAAAATAAAAAATGCGGAAATTTAGTTTCAAAATATTTTCTTCTTTAGGGGGTTCTGCACACCAACATATTCGATTTGTCGAATAAATGTGAAACGCGAATTATTAAAAAAATTACATTATTCGGGGTTGCTTATTGCGAGACCGTTGATTTTCAACGGGTATTCGGCTAGTATATACTAATTGCCAAGTGTCCGTCTGTCTGTCTGTCTGTCTGTCACGCTTTTTTCAGGCATTTCCCGTATAGATAGAGACTTGCAATTTGGTACACGGCTCGGACGTTCGATAAAACCCCCTGGAAAAATCGAATTTTTCGAAAATGTTCTCTAGGGGGGGTGCTGCACACCAAAACGTTCGAAAAGTGAAATCATAGGAAAGCATGCTTTGCGATGAGATACAGACTTCAAATTTGGCGTATGGGTAAACCGTTCGAATGGAAGAAAATGTGCAATTTCAGATTTCCAATATTGTCTAATTAAGGGGGTGCTGCAGACCCAAAACTTTCGAAAAGTGAAATTATAGGAAACTAGGCTTTGCGATGAGTTAGAAACTTCAAATTTGGTGCATGAGTAAACCGTTTGAAAGGAAGAAAGTGTGCAATTCAGATTTCCAATATTTTCTACTTAAGGGGGTGCCGCACACCAAAACGTTCGAAAAGTGAAATGATAGGAAAGCATGCTTTGCGATGAGATAGAAACTTCAAATTTAGTGTATTGATAAACCGTTCGAAAAGAAGAAAGTGTACAATTTCAGATTTCCAATATTTTCTACTTAAGGGGGTGCCGCACTCCAAAATATTCGATTTACCGAATAAATGAGAAAAGGCTACTTTAAAATTTGATAGCGGCTTGAAACTTGTTATATGGGTTAATCACTTGACGAAAACACCCAAGAAGAAAATAGTTTTCCAAAAATGTTCATTTGAGGGGGTGCTCCAGAGTAAAACGTTCGAAAACTGAGTTGATAAAAAGCCATGCTTCGGAATGAGATAGAGATATCAAATTTGGTGCAAAGGTAGTCAGCTTGGAAGGAAGAAAGTGTACAATTTCAGTTTACCAATATTTTCTACTTTAGGGGGTGCCGCACACCAAAATGTTCGATTTTCGGAAAAAAGGAAAACGTCCTATTTAAAACGTGATAGAGGCTTGATATTTGGTATATGGGTGAATCATTTGATAAAAAATACAATAAGAATGGAGTTTTTCCAAAATGTACACTTAAAGGGGTGGGTACTCCACATAAAAACATTCGAAAGGTGAAATAGTAAAAAAGCATGTTTCGCGATGAGATGACGATTTCAAATTTGGTATATGGGTAAATGGTTGGAAAGGAAGAAAGTATGCAATTTCAGTTTTCCAAGATTTGTTATTATAGGGGGTGTCGCACACTAAAATATTCGATTTGACGAACAAATGAAAAACGCCTGCTTTACAATGTGATGAGGCTGAAATTTAGTATATGGGGTAATTATTTGATAAAAAACCTAAGATTATTACAGTTTCTCAAAAATGTTCATTTAAAGGGGGTGCTACACAGGAAAAACGTTCGAAAGGTGAAGTGATAGAAAAACATGTTTTGCGATAGGATAGAGACTTCAAATTCGGTGAATGGGTAAACTGTTCGAAAGGAAGAAAGTATGCAATTTCAGATTTCCAATATTTTCTACTTAAGGGAGTGCCGCACACCAAAATGTTCGATTTACTGAATAAATGAGAAAAGGCTCCTTTAAAATTCGATCGAGGCTTGAAATTTGATATATGGGCTGATCATTTGACGAAAACACCCTAGACGAATATAGTTTTTCATAAATGTTCGTTTAAGGGGGTGTTCCAGAGTAAAACGTTCGAAAAGTGAATTGATAAAAACCATGCTTCGGAATAAGATAGAGATATTAAATTTGGTGTTGTTAAGGTTTTGGTATTTTAGTTTGGAAAGAAGAAAGTGTGAAATTTCAGATTTCCAATATTTGCTACTTTAAGGGGTGCGCAAACTAATATGTTCGATTTTCAGTATAAATGAGGCACGTTTCCTTTTAAATGTGATTGAAGCTTGATATTTGGTATATGAGCCAATCATCTGATAAAAAACCCAAGATAGAGTTTTTCAAAAATGTTCATTTATGGGTGTGCTTCACAAAAAAATGTTCCAAAGGAGAAATAATAAAATAGGGGTGCCTCTGGATGAGATAGACTTTAATGTCGTGTACGAGTAGATAATTCGAAAGGATTAAATGCGCAAATTAATTTTCCCAATATCTTCTTTTTTAGGGGGTTCTGCACACCAAATATTCGATTTGTCGAATAAATGTGAAACGTGAATTATAAAAAAATTTACATTATTCAGGGGTTGCTTATTGCAAGACCGTTGATTTTCAACGGGTATTCGGCTAGTAATTACTAAATGTATTTAAAATTAAGAGTTAAAATTTAAGCTTCTTTTTTTAATTTCGTTTCCCACACCATCTTCTAATATTTTTGCCTCAGTTAGCCTCCTGATATCTCTACCAAGTACATGGCGATTCCACAGTACTATTTCTATCCATATTAGTATCATGCGTGTTCACTGACTTCCCGTTTTGAAATCGGCGCTCAATACGTCAGAGTCCACTGAATTCGTACTAATCATACTAGGACCACTTCCAGGCCCCCCAACATCACTCCACTAACCTTCAGAGTAAATTCGTACAGGTGCCCTTGTAAAGGATTTTGCTGTCGCAACCGGGAATCGAACCACGGTCTTTGTATTGGCCAGTCGACATTTTACCGTTGAGCTACTAGAATGGAATTGCAAACTCCTATCCCTAACAGCATTTTTTTTTCACAGTGACGTAAGATTTACGTCACACTGTGACTCTGGGATATCACAGAACGTCGCAGTACATCTCGGCAATGTCATATTGAGGTCACAGCGAAGTCATTTTCATGGTCGTTTGTGACGTCGCATATTGACTTGTTTGTGACGCCACATTGTAATTGCAATTGTAATGTCGTCACATTGTTAAGTGTTAATTAAACTGCTGAAACGTCACAGAATTTAGTCACAATAAAAATTACAAAGTTACTAATACATAACGTCGCATAGAAGTAACAAATATGATGTCACATTGTGACCCAGGTATCACGTGACTACAACGTCACTGTCACACATGTGACGATCTTTGCTGTGAGGGATCGCTGAAGTGCATTCTGCAAAATTTTATCATATGTGATTATTATGTACTCTTTTACTCATTGTTATAAAATAGACTTACAAATCTCTGCACATGATAGCATGAGAAAGTCCTGTAATGCTTCATACACCAAAAATTTTATTCTGATTAAAACTTAAATTCTATCCTTATAGAAGTTTATTAGATATATATATAAATGTTCACCCATTCATAAAGATCACTAATACTTTTAACTACTTAATGAAACTCAAATATGGCATATGCTAACACGTGTTACCTTATTACGTTTGACCGATGGAAATTAGATTCGTCAGAATTTCATTAGGTTCCGAACGCATCGTTGTCATCTATCCACCGTTAATTATATATTGTATTTCAACATTCAAATTTATTCACAAAGCATGAGAAAATGGTAGATGCTAAAACATAGGTTTTCAAAACACATATATTTATTTATTATTTATTTATTTATTGTGATTAAGCTCCTCGACAAGAACAGAACAGGCAAAAAGTTCAAACAAAGCCAACTCCCAGATAAAACTTTTTATATGATGCAAAGTGTAAGAGTTACTTATTAAACACAATAGATAGTTTTAGAAAACGATAAACGGGGGGGAAACCAAGGTGATTTGTTCGGTACTCGGGAATTATGAGTGAATCAAGACATCTGGTGGGAGAAATACTACAGGGGATGGACAAAATATTCGAACACCAACAAATATCAGGATTTTATTATTAACAGAGGGTAGGGGTTCCCATTTGCACATAATACAGCTGAAATAAATCGAGGATTACTCATATAAATCTCGAATAACATGAATGTCAATGTTATATCTCTCTTCATTTAATACGGAGGCTAATTCCTTGAGTACTCAGGTAGTGGAAATCTTCCCCTAACCTTCTTTTCAAGAATACAGTCATACAGGCTATAGTGAAGACATCTGGTAGGAGAAATACTACAGGGGATGGACAAAATATTCGAACACCAACAAATATCAGGATTTTATTATTAACAGAGGGTAGGGGTTCCCATTTGCACATAATACAGCTGAAATAAATCGAGGATTACTCATATAAATCTCGAATAACATGAATGTCATTGTTATATCTCTTTTCATTTAATACGGAGGCTAATTCCTTGACAAACTCAGGTAGTGGAAATCTGCCCCTAACCTTCTTTTCAAGAATACCGCCATACAGGCTATAGTGAAGACATCTGGTAGGAGAAATACTATAGGGGAAGGACAAAATATTCGAACACCAGCAAATGTCAGGATTTTGTTATTAACAGAGGGTAGGGGTTCCCCTTTGCACATAATACAGCTGAAATAAATCGAGGAAAACTCATATAAATCTCGAATAACTTGAATGTAAATATTATATATCTCTTCATTTAATACGGAGGCTAATTCTTTGACAAACTCAGGTAGTGGAAATCTGTCCCTAACCTTCTTTTCAAAAATACCGCCACACAAGCTATATATTTAAATCTGGAGACTGGAATGGCCAGGTTAGATGCTCGCTACTTCACTGTCATGATCCTCTAACCAAGACTGGATGCATGCAGAAGTGTGGATGGTCATACTGATAAAGTTCCTCATCTTGTGGGAACACAAACTGAACCATTGGATGATATTTATCCTTTGAAATCTGCAGATTTATCTGTAAACTTATCTTCGAGAACAACTCTTGGTCCCAATAACTCCCATGGTATAAGGCTCCCCAAATCATACAGGAATCCCAACAGTGCTTGACAGTTGGTTTGGTTGACAGTCAACGTCAGTTTGGTTGTTAACAGTTTGGTTGACAGTCAACGTCATATGCTTCACGTGGTTAGTTCCGCAGCAATTTGTGTTGCTGTTGTTTTGCGTTTTCGTTTCACAATTCGAGGGAATGTTCTTGTATTCCTAGCATCCAGCTTTGGCTTTCGACAACAGCTGCTACTCTCAGCACCTGTTTTGCCGGTCTTTTAGTACTGAGAGGTCATCAAGGATACCGTAGATCCCGATATTTCCATGAACTGAGCAACTCGAGTCACGGACGCGCCAAATAAGCGCCTACAGAATATCCCCCCTCCTTGGAGCTCCGTTAGGTCTGACACGTGGCGTCCTAAATATGAAACAACTTATGCTTATCTGATTTAAACTACTCTAACTTATCGATATAGTATAATGTACTCGTGTCACGATTACTTCACATTATTTTTATAAAAATAGCGATGTTTGAATTATTTTATCCAACCCTTGTACATTGGAATGGAATTTCTTTAGGAAGTAAATCAGAATCAACTTGGTCATTTAGGAGTTTGTGAAGACAGTCTAAAAGGTAAACAATCTTCCATTGTCCTCCAAAAGTCGAAATGAAAGCTGCTTAATTCGTCGAAAGTCATATAAAGTACGAATGTTCTATTAAATTCCCCTGTCTCTTTATATTAAGAAAATAAATCCTGTAACACTTTGTCGGTGTATTACAAACATACTTTAAAACATACAGTTCCGAAATTTAACATATAGACTCATAAGATCCCGTAAATGTCCAACTAGACTTAATTAATAAAATATTAATAAACTAAAATTTGCATTGCTCATCTTAGCATATATTTTTGTTTTGATCGAGCCGATTTCGGAAAGAAATATCACTAGATGGTTGAGAACGATACAGTACAGCGCTAATACACTGGAAGCAATGTGGACAATGATATGCATTACTGTTGATCCTTACAAACAGACTGTTAGTTACACATTTGCACTTCGTGGGCTTGATCGTCGGTTGTTAAGCTCGCGAAGCAAATATCGAGGGGTTGAAGAGGGTCAGCAAACAAAGGGTAGAGCCACAATGGACGTATTACTTCTGAGACGTTAGCGAGACGGAGGGGAGCGACGGTATTGCTGTTGTTGACACCCAGACCGTCCGAGCCACCTCAAAGGTGCAAGGCAACTGTTTGGATGGGCGGGAAGTGCCACCCAATTTAGACCAGAACCCAGTGGGGGAGGCATCCACAGGGACTGTACCCTCCTTCGCCTACCATCAACCTCTCGGAAGGATTTACGGATCCACATGTTTAACGTGATCTTTTTCCGCGTGAAACGTCGGCAGTTATGGCAGTTTCTGGAATCGAACCCGGGCCTACCGAGTGCAATTCCCGCGCCCTAACCACTGGATTACCGCGCTTTGGAGGGGGTGTTGTTGTTGAGACCCAGGCCGTCCGACCTACCAGAAAGGTGTAATGTAACTGTTTGGACTGTCGGGAAGAGCCGCCCAATTTAGACCGGAACCCAGTGGGGGAGGCATCCACAGGGACAGTGTCAAAGACCCAGACCACATGACCAACCCTAAGGCTTATGGTAGCTTAATGTGTGGCCTGCACAGGGTCAGTGTTGTTGTGGTTGAGACCCAGATCGTCCGACCTACCAGAAAGGTGTAATGTAACTGGGCACAGGGACAGTGTAAAAGAGCTCGCGAAACAAGTTCTAGAAGTTGGTGAATATTAGTAAGAATCCCCAAATGACTTATTACACCTGCGTAGCAAGATGAAAGATGAAGCAAGCTCCGGCACATAGTGAGTGGAAGCGGAGATCAGCGAGCAGAAGTTGTAGCCTCGCTGGCAAAATTGATTCTGGAGTTGGTGCGTATCAGTGACCAGATGGTCGAAAACCCAGACCGTCTGGCTTATCCGTGGACATAGAACAGCATTTTGGGAGGCTGCAGTGACCAGGTGGTGGAACCACTAACTGTAATATAAAAAGCATAGACTTTTATTTTATTTTTAACTATATTTTATGATGCTTTGATGGAACAGGCTCGAAATTTTCAAGGCATATATACAATTATGAGCAACAACGGAATAAGTATAAAGGTGTTTCATGTATATTTATGCTCCCCAAAATACCCAGAATAGCGAATAAACTCTAGATTCCTTGCAGCACGAGGAATAATGTTTAATATTAACTTTTAAATCACATAATTGCAATTAAACGTAATTTCTAAATCTTTAATGCAATCTACCCTCTCCATTTCAGTTCCAATTACGTAATAGTGAAATGGAAATTTATTAGACTTATTAGTGAAAGTTATAACCTTACACTTCACCAATCTCAACTCTTCCATTATTTATGCACCAGATATTTAAGGTTTCAAGTTCGTTCCGATCAAGGAATCCGTAGAGAAACCAATCGTTCTAAATATCTTAAAGTCATAGGCGAAGAGTAGTGACGGTACACTAGAATGATTAGTCATGTCATTAATGTACAGTAGAAATAACATGGAACCGAAACTGAATCCCTCTGGAGCACCTGTTAAGCAGCTGTAGTTTATAGATTTCCATTCCTTAAATAAGACATACTGAAATACTCTCGCGTCCAAAAATTAAGCAACAAAGTGGAAAAAGCTGATAAAAAGAAAAATATTTATTCGAATTCATTGAAACTTTCACAGATCATGGGGTATGTTTAAGAAATACATTAAAATATTATAAACAAATAATTAAATAACAGAGATAGACAAAAACATAGGATTTCGAACCGCATAAACAGTCACATGGGTGGAAGTCTGTCAAAACGGAATGTGATGACCTTCACTGGAAACACACTTTACTTTTGGAAATGAGTGTATATTTGCAATGTAAGACCTATTTTAAAAAATCTGATGTGGGCAACACATGACTTTCCTTATATAATGCAATGAATTTACTTCTTTTACAGTAAAAAAATAGGTTTTTCTTATAGTAGCTATTTATATTCTTTCAAAGATATTGAATTTTCGTCAATTAGTAGTCATTTTCATTGATTTAGCGTCATTTTTATCCATTTAGCGAGATTTTCGTTAATTTGGCAACATTTAAAAAAGTCGCCAAGTTGGCGACATTCCACCAAATTCGTCGCCAAAATCTTGCCAAGCGTTATGGACGGAGAAATAAATTATTCTTACAGCGGATAAGTGACTATTGGCGTTCAAATACAATTACTCAAAGTATCTTTTCTCGTGATTGGAACGAGTTAGATCCACGAGAATGATGTCACTAAATTTATCGTATGATATTTCATATGAAAAGTGAACATGTTTCTTAACAGTTAATATTTTTTTTTAATTTAAGGGATTTTTTGATAAATTTATTTGAAAAATATGCAATATCTCGAGAACGGTTCATGCTAGCGTTTTAAAGTTTATGTCATTCGTTTTCTAAGAAAAAATTACATAAAAAATATCTATTTGCGTAACTTTATTAAAGGTTTTGATTTTTTGATGATTTTTTCAAGATTTCACTCGAAAATTTAGAAAAGTTCTATACATTCGATTATGTTTTAAAACAACAGGCTTCCAGTATTCATGGATTGTGATTTTTGTACCAAATTTCATTCGAATCGCTATTTTCGTTTGTGAGATATCGTCTCCACAGTCTCACTGACACACACACACACACACACACACATACTTTCACACACACACACACACACACATACTTTCACACACACAGACAGAAATCACTTTAAAAATGTTCGATTCGTGATCAGGGATGCTTGAAACGTGTTCTCCCGTCGAAAAAGCGAATTCGAATTCCTACCCCATCACAATACTTTCCTTATACATTATGTAAAAATAAAATTAATTTGGTTTCAACAAATATTTTAAACGAGATCTTGTGTCTCCCTGAATGATATTCATTTACTGTTAATAGAGAATTTAACCAACATACAAAATAATAGATCAGCGTTTTTCAAAGTGTATTCCTGAACCCTGGGGTTCCATAACAGTATTTTAGGGGTTCCACGACAGTATTCCAGGGGTTTCGCGATGTGTTAATCTCGTGTAAATTTTCTTAAAAATTAAAAATAACGAGTAACATTTTGAATGCATAACTTGGACAAAAAATATTTTTTTTCTCATTTTGAGGTTCCGCCATCAAGATAAATCTCAAAAGGATTCCGCGAACAAGACAGAATGAAAAACACTGTAATAGAGTAATAAAATATTTAAAAATACATAAGCGTTAAATCTGTTCACTATCATTTAGTGAAAAATGTTAAAGATTGCCATTCTAATCGGAAGTATTAGTTTTAGCGACAAGTATGTGTAGTCTATCTGAATATGAGCATGGTTATGTACGCTCAATAGACTCGTGCTTTTCTTTAATTAACGTTTTATCTCCCTTACAACTCATAGTATTATACAAGGTAGGATCAAAAAGTTCGGAGACTGTGCTAATATCTCTACCCTGATTGGAGGAGAGGGGACTATTTCACCGTGGCGTAGAGGCACACGTAGCGCAAGATGTGGAAAAGGAAGAAGCAAATGTTTTTCCAAACAATGTGTGTCAGTGAACTGTAGTCGTTCGAGTTCGTCGAAAACGGAAATGGCGTTTCAAGAACAAAGTGAGAATATCAAATTCTGTCTGCGTTTTGTGGGAAATCGCAGACAGACACATTGCATGCGATTTCCTATAAACGCAGGCAGAATTTGATATTCGCACATTGTTCTTTAAGCGCCATATCCGTTTTAGACGAACACAAACGACTGCAGTTCACTGACTCATATTGTTTGGGAAAACCCTGTACTGCGGATCTGCTTCTTCCTTTTCACATCTCGCGTCACACGTGCCTCCTAGCCATGGCGAAATAGTTCCCCTCTCCTCCAATCAGGGTTGGAGATATCAGCAGTCTCCGTAATTTTTTATCCTACCTTGTATAAAAATCCTATGACATGTCTGAAGACTCAAGCTGACTTTTTTTTAAGAATAAACATTTTATGGATCTTAGAAGACTAATAAACAACTTCTTATACAACGAGTCTGTGTGTGCGGTGAATGTATGTATGTAAGACGTGGCCACAATAACTCAAATGTATGTATAACTGTGAAAAATAAGAAAATCTTTGTTTGCCAGGCTTGGCAACACATCTTCAACTTGGCGGTTTTTGAGAAGTTTGCGATAATTCAATTTTTCTACAAATTAAAAGACTGTACATACCGCTATGATAATTTATGCGTGAAAGCTGAAAACCTAGAACGCAATATAATTCGTTTAATTAGAACAGGAATTATTCAAAATTTGCAATTTTCATAGCATTATTCTGAGAAACAATGATAATTCACTGAACAATGCTAATGGAATAGCCTATGTGGGACAAATAGTATTTGAATTACAAATAGCTGCCGAGCGCCAATGGTTTAAAATAGTATATATTAATACAAGTTATCTAAATGCATCCAATTACTAAGCGTGGCGGATATGTTTCTAACACTAAAAAGGTTTTAAATGAAGTTTTACGATTTATTTTAAAATGGTATCGATGAAAGCTCGTAAAAGGATACAATTTTTTAACACTTTACAACAAAGATTAAAAATGTTTATGACATATTTCATTCATTCTGTCTGTCTGTCTGTCTGTCTGTCTGTCTGTCCGTTCGCAGTATGTATAACTGCCGTAAATATGACTTTATCAAAACGAAATTTTAGTATGTTGTTGAGACGGTCTGTGGGACACATGGGAATGTAAAAGAATAATATCACCCAATTAGTTTTGGATTGAACCCCGGTTGAAAAAGTGAAATGCATTAAACCCTATGGGACCTCATTTTTCAAACATTTTTAAGCGAAGTGAAAATTCACAAATTGCTTCGAAAACATTAGGAAATATTCAAATTATCCCATAAAATATATAAAAAAAAATTACAGCAGAATATGTTCTGTAGTTTTTTAAATAAAAATTAAAATAATAATTATACCTTTAGTACATGAAGAGATCACGTGACCCACTTCAAAATAAAATAGGGCATCCATCTTTTTTCTTAGAGCAAAAATCGTGATTTTTAAAGTTCTTTTAAATTTATATTGCCTGTTGCATCCGTCCTAAAACCGTTTAATTTTTGCGTAATTTCTGTGCATCTATATTTTGCGCTAACGCAATTACAATATTGTTTAGTTTAAATGATCATCCAACTTTGATTATTTCTTCAACGAAGCCTAATTTTAATGGATGCAGAATTAAACAAGTGATTTTAAAATGAGTTGTATAATAATTGTTGAATTCTTTTCACGTAAAATTATTGATCTCTGAAGAGAGTCAGACGATTTATATTTCGATGACGTCATTTGAATAAAGTTCATTTTTTTCGATGACGTTTTAAATTTTTAAATATAATAAATTATTGTAGTACTGAGATAATTTAAAATATGTCAGGGCTGAATATATCGCATTTTTAGAGATGTTTGAATAAATTTGCATTCCAGTTGAAAAGTGTTTCATAATCAATGCTTATGCATTATTGATCTTTTTTGTTTTCCTGGTGATGTTATTATACATAATGCACCACCACAATATGAAATATAATCTATGAAAAAGTCGATTTGAAACCTCCATATTTAAGCACCCTCCCCCCATATTCAAAACTAGGGCATCCTATGTGTACTATTACGCTGTTTTATCAAACTGCAAAATAAGATGCAAATAGTGTATATCCATTATCAATTGTTCACTACTTTCGGTAAAGAATTTCTCTGTAACTATGCCAAAAACCTTCAAAATGAATAATCGAAATTCATATTTTTGGAGGTTAAACTGAGTTTCAAAAGTTATGAAAAGTATTTTGAATGGCAGACCCCAAAACATCGGCAAAATATCATTGAAGGACTGACCATTAATATCATTTAAGTGATATTCGCCAAAATGTTTTCGAAAAGTAATTTGATTACATTTTTTCCAGATAGGATTCAACTTTAGTAATTTTTAAGAACCTTCTGGAAAGCAATTTTGTTTTGTTATTTTATATTTGATGTGTTTCACGAATAGGGAAGATCTGTCGTCATGAGTCAATAGAACATTTAATGTGGACAGCATGTGACTTTCACTACAGATTGACAACATTTTATATCGTAAGCAAAACATACCCAATTTTTAAAAAAATTGCTTTTTTTTTCATTCCACAGATAACACAGTTACTGTGTGAAAAGTAACATTTTTATTATATCTAGAACAGGTCGTAATAACTCTATGGAATTATGGCTGATTCTAGTTAAAAGTGCTTACAAAACTTTCATTCATTTAATAGTAAGTATATTTGTTTTGATATGACTTCCTTAAAAGTTTAATATTCTCATAACGGGTTCACAAAAGAAATTGACATTATTATTTCGTACACACACACAGGCAGTGTAAGGTGCTTACATAATGGCGGTAAGGGGTAGCCTTACACCCCAGTTAACAACGTGCACGTCCTTGATACCGCGGCTTTGCACTCCTGGACACCAGCACCGTCCGTTACCGACCTTCGGAGTGACAATCTAAATTATCACAAGACCATCATTGGATACGATATCATTGGATACGAAGAGACGAACACTTTTAAATGAATTTCAATTTCTGTCCTGCTAATGTAACCTTGGAAGAAAATCCAAGCGATAATAAAAATGTGGTATGCTTTTTGGATCTGTGTATAGATTTCAGCGATCATAATCTTTTAATTAGCATTTATGACAAAAGAAAAACCTATAAAATGCCTATTACAGGAATAATACACTGGAATTCTAATTTGCACAGGAATATATTCAGAAATGTTTTCATTGGAGGATTAACCAGAACGAAACGTATTGTTAACAGTGACGTCATCAGACTGAAAACCGATCAAGCTTTTAAACAAAAATAACCAATACCTTATATGAGAAGGTATATAATTAATATCTTCGGAAAAAATGATTATTATGAATCACTATTGTGTTCCTTTTTGAAAACTTTTTAAAATCCTTTTGAAATCTTTTTGTTAGTTTTGCATTGGAAATTTTAAATATAATGGCAACATTGCTTTGAGCAATGTATTTGGTTCTTGAGGAAGTATTTAAACTGTTGACAACTCAGTGATTTCATTCCATCTATTGATACTTCAGTTTATTTTACTACTCCATTTTTAATGGTCTTGTGATAATTTAGATTGTCACTCCGAAGGTCGGCAGCGGTCAGTGCTGGCGTCCAAGAGTGCAATGCCGCGGCATCAAGGACCTGCACGTTGTTACCTGGGGTGTAAGGTCACTACCCCTTACCGCCATTATGTAAGCACCTTACACTGCCTTCTTTCTCTTAATTCTTTTGTTTCCTTAATATTTTATATATTATATCTTGTAATTAGTGTCTATTGCAGCCTTGCGCATAAATACTAAAGCACTTACCTTCTTAAGATTCATTTTAAATTTCTTTATCTTTCAATTATATATATATATATATATGTATATATATATATATATATATATATATATATATATATATATATATATATATATATATATATATATATATCGTTCTTAATAATTTATTTATTTAAGAAAAAGAAATCGCATTCAGCAGACGCGGTGGCTGAGCGGTTAAGACAAACGTTTCCTCGTGTTCGCTCGGCTTCCGGGTTGTGGGTTTGAGTTCCACCTGCGGGCATGGATGTTATGTTGTTGGGCGCAGTGTGTTGTTCCGCGCCTACAGGTGCGCCGGGCAGCGTCATGTGACGGGTAAATGGTTTACAATTCTGGCCGATGTATAAGTGCCTGGACATTTGTAATAAATAAATAAATAGTGATCACATTCATATTTAAGGCATTAAAATAAAACAAAACATAGAATTAAAATTCGAAATCGGGAAAATCTTATCCGATTCCATGAATTTATACAAAAATACACTTGCCTACCTACAATTTCTACATAGTACGTCAATATACAATTTTGATTATTGATATTATATGTAGACATTGTATGTATGCGTACATTGTATGAATATTTGGATGCACAATTCAAAAAGTTGTAATTTTATATTTTTAATCTCTAGTAAATGAATTACTATCGCCCTCCTCTAACTTTAAAGTACGAATCGTCTGCAATCGTCACAACATATGTCCGCGTCCTTCAAAATGAAATTTCTAGCAGATGATTTCAATAAAATGGCGCAGGAAATCGAAATTTTGGGCGAAGATGTTGCAAGTGATTAGAAATGTGTTATTTCTGTTTTTAATTTTCAAAAACTTCAAACACATGCCAATCTGATCCTCCCATTAAGAAATCAAAATCTGATATGTGCAGCATATGACATTTCATTATTCAATAAATTGAGTTTAATTGCAGAAAATAACAAAGATACTTTTCTGATATTATATCCAATTTGTCTTTGTATATCCGTTTCATTTGCCAATTTAATGACTTTAAATTCTTTAGCTCCTTAAAATTCCAGAAAACTAAAATGTTTATAGGAGGATTCATCCTGTAGCCGTGGTTTCACCTTTATTCGCTTTGTTACAAAGACACTTGTCTATTATACCGATTGGGATACACATGAGAGTAAAATATGGAATGTATATGGAAACTCTAGAATTTCAATCTAGAATTTTTAAAGCGTGCCATATAAAATTTCATTTATAATGAAAGCTAACAATTTTACTTAAATAAATTTAAACACATTTTAATATTAAACAAATACATTATTTAATTAATATCTTTATTGGGTTTTTATTTAACAGGGAAAATACTGATTTGCATCAACAGTGCTGGAACAAAAGATTGGAAATTTTGATAACTTTAATGACCGAGAGAGGGCGCCCTCTTATTGATCTCTCCTGAATTTGTAGAGAAACGAAAAGTACGACGTTTTTTCAGATATATATATATATATATATATATATACATATATATATATATACCAGTGAGAATACAATTTTAACTTTGTAAATCCTAGAAACAGTACTGTGAGAATAATATGTCTTTAAATTATAAAAATACTGTTGGAATATTGGCAAGTTGGCGGTTTCACTTTCTCATACTATAGAATATAGTATTGAGAAATTATTGTTTTCACGAAATTTTTCGATTTCGACATATTGACGGTGATGTATGTTTTAGAACTTCCTGAACACGATTTGAGTATTTTTAGAGTGACGTCTGGATGTATGTGGTCGACTTTTTGTATAACAAAATATTAATGGATTTTCACGAAATTTTATATTAGGCTATATTATCGAAGATAGGTAGAACTTTTTGAAACTCGATCGAAAACTTCAAAATATATTCTAAATGTTATATTTTTCTAACACGGCAGCATAGGACAAAAGTGCACATAATCATGCATAAAAGAGGTTATTTATGATCCAATGATAATAAAACTATATGGTTTCAAGCATTGTAGTTAAAATAGCCGCGATACAATTTTTCTGTTCGTAATGTCCTTAGCCCCTCTCGGGATGGTCGGCGAGTTACTCCGAGGGGGTAAATTATCAAGTTTGGTATCAATCAAAAGATTTTTAGAGCCCTTAATGATAATATAAAGGGTAGCATGCTATAATTATGATCATTTGGACCAATTATACAGATTTTTCAAATATTTTCTTTGGGATATATCCAGAAAAAAGCTACTTAAAGGGTTTTTTGGTGTGATAAAATCTCTAGTTAAGTAACATTTTAGTTAATTTAAAATGGTCATATAATAAAAAGCCAAAATCTTCGATGTCATATGAAAATACTTATTGATTTCATACCCATATTTCTAAAATGTACATTTCTATATTAACTTTTGACATAATAGTTTTTATATATAATTTTTCAATTTAAAAATATATTAAAACAGTTTAGGATTTTTGCCTAAACCTTTATCTTAAAAAGCATTTGACGTGTATCGATTGAAATAATTGTACCAAATTTCATATGATTGTCTGCATTTGTTTGGAAAATAAAACGCCAGAGCACGTTTTAAGCAACCCTGAACACGAATAGGGCGTTTCAGTGATTATGTTTGTGCATATGGAGGATAGTGTGTATGTACAAGAGTAGGCTGAGAAGTAATGTACACATGCTTGTAGAGCGCGAACGAAATGACCTTCAGAAGCGCGCCAGGTGGCATATGGAAGTAACATTCCCCTCAACACGCATGCGAAGGTTTGAGGTCGTTGTGTTCATCCAGTGTATTTCGAGAAGCGGAGGTACGGAGACGTGTTCTGGTGCTATGTCAATGCGAGTTAAACAGCGTGTTGCTATCGAATTTTTAACTGCTGAAAAAGTGACTCCCATTGAGATTCATCGTCGTTTAAAGGCTGTTTATGGTGACGATGCTGTTGATAGGTCTACTGTAAATCGACATCCGTCTTCTTCTCAGGCGAAAAAGTTGAAAACACAATCATCCGCAAAAACTTCTTTTGACTGTGTTTTGGGATGCTCACCGAGTTTATGTGACCGATTTTCTGGAACGAGGGGCAACGGTAAATTCTTCTCAGTGAATACAGACTCTAAAACACCTCCGACGTCGAGTTTGGCGCACTACAGGCAGCCTGGCGCCAATAATCTTGCAACATGATAACGCTCGTCCACACACCTCGCGCGCAACTGGAGAGGCTCTGCGAAACCTGAAATTTGAATCGATTCCACACCCTCATTATTCCTCCCGATCTTGCGCCTTGCGATTTTTATTTTTTCCTCTACTCAAGACAGACCTCAAGGGTAATCATTACACCAAGGACGATGAGGTGAAGGTAGCTGTCAAGTCCTGGATTCGAGAAAAGTTGGAAGAATCTTTCAGTGACGGAATGAAAAAACTTGTTACACGTTGGGATAAATGTGTTAGCCTTAACGGTGACTATGTTGAAAAATAAATATATGATTTTGAAACTTAAGAATTGTAATTTAATGTACATTTTGCCTGATCTTGCTATTTGTTTTTGTTCGCACTCTACAAGCATGTGTGCTTTACTTCCAACTTACCCTCGTAAATATGTTAGTGTGTGAATGCGTGTCTTTGAATCTGGGAACGCAATATCTCACAATCACGATGAAAAGTTTAGAAAATAATTGGATGCGTTTATTACAACCAGGGAGTACTGAAACCTCATCAATATCACAATAAATTTTTGAAAATATCATTAAAAAATCAGGATCTTTAATAATGATAAATAAATATTTATTTAAGATCTCATTTTTACTTTCCATGCAATAAATGGTAATGTATATAGGGGAAATATTGAAATCATGCCGAAAATCGCAAATCGAGTTTTCGACGGATCTACACGTTTCGAGACCTCTAGAATACGAAAACACTATTTTTAACGTGACGTCTGTGTGTGTGTCTGTGTGTATGTCTGTCTGTGCGCCTGTGTGTCTGTCTGTCTGTGAAGATTTTGTATCCATTCTAACTAAAGAACTAATGGACAGAATTTCATAAAATTTGGTAGGTAAGTCACTTGCGGGCGAAACTGCTGCTAATTGGTTTTGGGTACGATTCGGGATAAAAAAACCCGCATTTTCTTTGCAAAATGATCCGCAAAAGCTTGTATATACTCTAGCTTAAAATCTAATGGACCGAATTTCACAAAATTCGGTAGATAAGTCACTTATTGTGAGTTACCCTGGTGCTGATTAGATTTTGGTATGATTCGGAAAAAATAACCTACCTTTTTTGCCCGCAATAATCGACAAAATCTAAAATAAAAAACCTACGTATGCTCAAATATATCCATTACATGCTTGTTTAATACGTAATTTTTAACGAAGAAAAGAATAAGACCAACTCCATTACACTAGGACTAGCCGTTATCGAGATATTTTAGATTTTCGTATATTATCTACGCCACCTTTGAAAATAAGTCCAATTATCAAATGAGAATGAAAATTGAATTAAAAGTGAATTAAATGTAATTAAAATAAAGAGAACGTGAATATAAGTCTGCAGGGAAAGTCATGTGCTGCCCACATTAGATTATTTTTACTAGAACACGAGTAATACATACTTTAGATTGGGTAGCATGAACCTTGATGATTTTCATACGATCAGGATATAGAATAGATTTCGAATGAATTTTTATAAATTTATTTTTAAATCAAGACCTTCAATACTGTTATATAAATACATTTCATCATTTTGTTGGCATAAGAAAACGAATAACACGCATTAGTTCGCTGAAATGAATCGTTTTTTGAGATATTCTACGTTAAAAAAATTAATTCAAAATAATTATCTATAATTAAAAGAAGCAGCAAGAGTCATCAAATTTGCTTTTCCTATACAGTATTACGCAACAAATTCGTTAACACCATTCTCATTGTAGTTTGTTCCATTTCAACAGCCATTTATTTCACGATAATTTAATAATTTAATTAACGATTTCAGTTCCGTGAGAATTTTGTACGTGGACAGGAATAAAGTTATTCTATTTTCAAATTCAATAACAGGAAATCGCATCAAAATATCATTCTGAGAATCTAGTTTACCATTATTTCTCTGTAAAAGAAGTAAATTCAGGGTAATATGTACAGAAAAATCAAGTGCTTTCAAAATCCGATTTTTTTTTATATTCTTTTTTTTCTTATACAATATTTAAATCATTTTCAGAAGGTCCCAATTTCTCGTATTCCCCACATCTATATAAATAAAACTGAAAATCTGTCTGTCTGTCTGTTTGTCCCGTCATCACAGGAGATCGGCTGAACCGAATTTGATGAAATTTTGTGGGTATCCTGAAAATGGTCCTACTTAAAATTTAGTCTATATTTGGAGTTTCTACAATCAGTGGTTCTCAAGTTATTAGTAAACAAGAAAGATCAATCATGCTTAAAGCATTGATTATGAAACACTTTCCAACTTCATTGCAATTTTATTTAAACATGTCTAAAATGCAATACATTCCTCGGTAATATTTTAAAACTTATCACAATACTACATTATTATATTATATTTGAAACCTTAAACTTTCATCGAGAAAAATTAACTTCATTCAAATGACGGCATTAAAGTATAAATTGCCTGGTTTAAACATCTCTTAAATGTTATACATTCCTCGGTAATTATTTTAGAATTATCATAATACTACGATAATTTATTATATTTGAAAACTTCATCGAAAACAACTGAAATCCATTCAAATGACGTCATAAAAAAATAACACGCCTGGCTCTCTCTATAAAAGCAACATTTCATTCATAAATAATTCCCCCATTCATGTCATTCATCACAATACTATAACAATTTATTTTATTTAAAAATTAAGACCATTGAGCTGCAAGTAAGTAAATCTATGCGTAAAACTTCATCGAAAAATATCGTCCTTCTCTTTCTAAAATCAATGAATTCATATCAGCTAAGCAGACTCCATGGACTAAATGATTTTGTGTTAAAGAATTACAGCGATTCTAATACAACTCATTCTACATATTTTGCTGTTTACAATTTACATAGGTGAAAAATAGACTTAATAGTAGAAATAATCAAATTTGGAAGAGCATTTAAACTGAAATATATTGTCATTGCGTTGTTTCAGTATGTAGATGCACAGAATTTAGGCAAAAATAAAGTAATTTTAGGACGGATACAACACTCAATATGAATTAAAAAGAACTTTAAAAATCACGATTTTGACACAAGATGGATGCCATATATCATTTTGAAGTGGGTCATGTGATCGTTTCATATCATGGACACGTGATCGCTTCATATAAGAGGTGTTATTATTATTTTAATTTTTATTTAAAAAACAACTGAATATATTTCGCTGAATTTTTTTTTATATATTTTATGGAACAATTTGAATATTGCCTAAAATTTTCGAAGCAATTTGTGAATTTTAAATCCGCTTAAAAAATGCTTGAAAAATTAGGTCCCATAGGGCTCAATGTATTCCATTTTTTCAACCCGGGTTCAATCCAAAACTAATTGGGTGATATAATTCATTTATATTCCCATAGGTCCTATAGACCGTCTGAACAACATACTAAAATTTCATTTTGATTAAGTCATTTTTACGGCAGTTATCGTGCTAACGGACAGACAGACAGACAGACAGACAGACAGAATGAACAAAGTCATAAACACTTTTCAACTTTGTTGTAAAGTGTTAAAAACGAAATGTTCGTTTGTCTCATCATCACGGAAGAACTGTTAAACCGAATTTGATGAAATTTTGTGGATAGCCTTAAAATGGTCCCCTATCAATTTAGTCCAAGTTTAGAGTATCTAAAACCAGGGGTTGTCGAGATATAATTGTAAAACTAAACTTTTTCCCAGGAGTTCTACTCTCTAACTCCGTGGTTTATCCAAACGAAAAGCTTGAAAATCGTTTGAAAGTGAATTAAAACCTTATCTCTGAGTTTGATGGGAGATTTTTTGCTCTAATTAGTCACTTTCTGAAAACATGAATTGTTTGAAACATGATTTAAATGGGAAATCTATCTCCATGGTTTATGTTTTACAAGCTTTTACTGAACAATGAAAAGTATAAAGAAATAACAAGAAAGATCAATCATGCATAAAGCATTGATTATGAAACACGTTCCAACTTTAATGCAATTTTATTTGAACATGTCTAAAATGCAATACAATCCTCGGTAATATTTTAAAACTTATCACAATATTACATTAATTTATTATATTTGAAAACTTAAACCTTCATCTCTCGAAAAAAATGAACTACATTCAAATGACGGCATTGAAATATAAATTGCCTGGTTTAAACATGTCTAAAATGTGATACATTCCTCGGTAATAATTTTAGAATTATCATAATACTACGATAATTTATTATATTTGAAAACTTCATCGAAAACAACTGAAACTCATTCAAATGACGTCATAGAAAAAATAACGCGCCTGGCTCTCATTATAAAAGCAGCATTTCATTCATAAATAATTTCCCATTCATGTCATTCATCGCAATACTATAATAATTTATTTTATTTAAAGACCATGGAGCTACAAGTAATTAAACTCTATGCGTAAAACTTCATCGAAAAAAATCGTCCTTCTCTTTGTAAAATGAATGAATATTTCATTCATATCAGCTACGGAGACTCCATGAACTAAATGATTTTGTGTTAAAGAAATACAGCAATTCTAATACAACTAATTCTACATATTTTGCTGTTTACATTTTACATAGGTGAAAAATAGGTTTCGTTGTAGAAATAATCAAATTTGGATGAGCATTTAAACTCAAATATATTGTAATTGAGTTGTTTCAGTATGTAGATGCACAGAATTTAAGCAAAAATAAAGTGGTTTTAGGGCGGATACAACACTCAATATGAATTAAAAAGAACTTAAAATCACGATTTTGAGACAAGATGGATGCCATATATCATTTTGAAGTGAGTCACGTGATCTTTTCATATCATGGTCACGTGATCGCTTCATATAAGGGGTGTTATTATTATTTTAATTTTTATTTAAAAAACTACTGAATATATTTCGCTGAATTTTTTTTATATATTTTATGTGACAATTTGCATATTATCTAAAATTTTCGAAGCAATTTGTGAATTTTAAATCTGCTTAAAAAATGTTTGAAAAATTAGGTCCCATAGGGCTCAATGTATTTCAATTTTTCAACCCGGGTTCAATCCAAAACTAATTGGGTAATATTATTCGTTTATATTCCATTAGGTTCTACAGACCGTCTGAACAACATACTAAAATTTCATTTTGATTAAGTCATTTTTACGACAGTTATCGTGCTAACGGACAGACAGACAGACAGACAGACAGAATGAACAAAGTCATAAACACTTTTTATCTTTGTTGTAAAGTGTTAATAATGATTATTTAATTTCGCAGTTTATGAGGAAGATTCTATCTTATATCATGTTTCTTAGAAATGCAATTAAATTAAATCTGTCTGTTAATTTAATTATTATTTTTTTGATTTGAATAATAAATAAATAGATATTAAAATATATTTTAGAAAAGAAAGATTTGATTTTTCTTATAGCATATTTGACTGAATAATATCAATTACGGTCTTCAGGTTTAAACGTTATTGTTATTGGTATTTTCGGGGATTATTGATTCAGGGATTATTGATATTTTCAAGTTATTATGCAATTGTTTTATTATAACAAAAATTGTGTAAAGTCATATGCTGTACGTCGTACGAGTAATCATCTACAAATACACGGGTATATATTCTAATTTACGAGAATATAAGAAGTACAGGTATACTGGCATATGTTTTGATATATATTGGCATATATTGGAATCACACAATTACAACCTTCTGGCATAAAGAGTACGGATATTATTGATGTTTTCAATTTATTACGTCATCTCTTTTATTTTGGCAAAGAGTTTTGAGACTCATATTGTAATACGGATAATCTTAAACTAACACACTGGCATATTTTCTAATCTGCGACAATATAAGTAGTACGGGGTTGCATATATTGATTCAATTCCTTTTTTGTTTGTAAATTTGCTTGCAAAAGATGCCAGGATGTTTTATTCTTGAGATCTATCTGCCCGTGAAGATAATTTTGCATAGTGAGAACAGATATTTTTAAACTTCTCTTTAGGAGTAATAAATTTAATATTTTAACACAATTTGCACATGATTGAAAATTATAAGTTCGTTTATATTATATACTCCGTACGAAGAATGGGAATGCTGCTAATAATTTATATATCTACCAAAATTAGTCATGAATCAGTTCACTATTAATCCAGATAACCGCAAAATATCTGTAAAAATGCAATGAAATCGAGAAATTTAGTCTTCTAACCGTTTTTCGATTTCAATGTGGAATTCTCCTCAGTTCTAGAATAAAGGAAGAGTCTCTAAACTGTTTCAGTGTTCTCCAGGGCATTGTGAGCTGGGGTTAGGAGGAGCTTGTTCTTATCAACAACATCTGTGTGTTTCCGCGTCAGTAATCTGATTTTATTAGTGTTCTCCTCTACAAATCAATTTTTTCTGATCTCAATGAAAAATGGGGACCAATAGGCTTTTGCTAAGGTCTTGGGAAGAATAATACATCAATAATTATTGTTAGAATTATAATCTGGATGACGTTCCCGCTGTAGATAGTAGCAACCATGTACTGGTTTGGCACTTATTATGCGTTTGTTAGTACTCAACAGCCGATATCTCCTATAACAGAAAAATCTTGTTATGCACCACAATTTTACGAACCTCTAGCCTCTTATGGAAGCCGTCACATTCAGTTATATTGACTTCAAAGTTCTTGAAAATTCAGCCCATGCTACACGAAGCTGAACCGTCAAGTTCATAGCCAAAAATCCCACTTGTAAAACAGCCTTCCTAATGAACAGAATATCTCTCCCATTTCAGATAACAGCAACCATGAACATGTTTCGCCCTTATTATGCGTTCATCAGCATGTAATTGTCAGTATCAGCTATAGCAGCAAGAAAGTTTGTTATGTACCAGTGACCAGTTTTGCGCTTATTATGTGTTCGTCAACATGGAATTGTCAGTATCAGCTATAGCAGCAAGGAAGTTTGTTATGCACCACAATTTCTCGAGCTCCATGGGAATGGTCACATTCAGCGCGACCACTTACTTAGTCGACTTCAAAGTTCTTGAAAAATAATATCAGGATATAATAAGAGACTGCACAAAGACTAATTTCAGGAAAATCCCTAAATTATTTATTTCGAGAAATATTGGAATCTCTGTGAAAACCAAAATGTCTAATATCTCGAGATTGGTTCGTGAGAACCTTAGACAATTGGGTTTATTTATATCTGATTAAAAGTATTCGCAACTTATTCACTCCTTAGATAAGAAATGATTTTGCTTTTTTGATTAAAAATATTAAATATCTCGAGAACGGCACATGCTGGTGTTCCAGTTACCTTACACCTTTCTGGTAGGTCGAACGGTCTGGGTTTCAACATCAACAACATGCTGGTGTTCTATGAATGATGCTATTCGCTTTTTAATGGAAAAATGACATACAACATATATATTTTTGCAAAATTTCTAAACACAATTATTTTTATAACGCTTCATTTTAATTTGTGAAAAATGTTTGAAAAACCTTAGGCGTTATTTTGATTCATTTAAATCGGAAATAAATAGGTCATGAATGCTCATCCATTGAAAAATAATCTTATCAAATTGAATTCAATTTGCACAGTTTGTTCAAAAGATATCCTGCTTTCATACACATAAACTGGCACAGACTGACAAACACACACACACAGACGGTAGGACGCGGCAGCCCAGCGGTAAGCGCGCGGGAATTGCATTCGGTAGGCCTGGGTTCGATTCCCGCCATTGCCAAAACTGCCGCCGTGTTCACGCGGAGTAGGATCACGTTAAACATGTGGGTCCGTAAGTCCTTCCGAGAGGTTGGTAATAGGGGAAGGAGGGTACGGTCCCTGTGGATGCCTTCTCCACTGGGTTTCGGTCTAAATTGGGTGGCACTTACCGTCTGTCCAAACAGTTACCTTACACCTTTCTGGTAGGTTGGAAGGTCTGCGTCTCAACAGCAACAACACACACAAATATCAAAATAAAATATTGAGTAGTATTCCAGGAGGATCAAAACGTATTATTCCATCGTCATTCGTGTTGAATTTCCGAACCATCGCAATACATTTCTTCGACATAAGTTACTATTGCAAGGAACATTTAAATAATCATACTGAGCTATTAGTGTTTTGAATATACTAAATAGTTTTGTTTTATCCGCTATTTATGTGATTTTGATATTCCTTTTAAATGCACATTTCTTCATGAAATTTTAATACGAAGTTTTACTGAATGTCCATGTATTATATCCAAATCCTTCCGTATTTCGTATATCGCGTACAGTACCTCACAAATCAGTTCATCTTTATTTACAACCACTAGACATCCATAAAATGTCAAAAATTTTACGAAAAAACAAAAATAAATCCAGTTTGTTAGCCGTTCCCAACAAGATTTTCTTTCTTTATGTTCCCTATTTCCTCCGTATCTAATATAAAAGAAGGATCCCTAAAAGTCTTCCGATGTTCTCTAGGGTCAATTTTAGCGTTGGGGGACATGGGAGAAGGGAGGAGGAGCTTGTTCTTCCCAACTACACCTGTTTATTTCCACGTCGGTAAACTGATTTTATTAGTGTTCGATGTGTGTTGGGCAGAAATCAATTTTTACCGGGTCTCAATGGACCGCGAAGCAAACAGCCGGTTGTCGAAGCTTGGGGACGAGGCTAAGTTAATAATTTTTGGCAGAAAGGATGCTACAAAGTATTTTCGTACGTTTAGGATGCGATTCATTTGTGCCACAAAATAAAATTAGATATAACGATGATATATTTCTTGCTTTTAAATTGCCATTGGGATTTCGGAAGTATTTTTGACAATTTATAATTTTGTGATGCAAATGAAAATAATTCCCCACATACGTTCCATTATTTGAATATTTTGGCTCGGATTCCCAATCGATCAGCAGGACACTGCAGTGCACCGCAAACGTTCATGTCTCAGGCATTTTAAAAAATCAATAATACCATGTAGGCCGCTACACATGCCTATTTCAAACATATCTGAGCTATTATAAATTTCGAGAAATTATACAACAACCAGGCTAAAAGCTGATTGGTAATTACTATTAAACTGGCCAAGTTACTAATATCAAAAGGTACTACACACTTTGTGGAAGAATAGGAAAAGCATGAGCAACGTATAAAAGCACAAATAACACAATAATGCAGCACACGGCTGTTTCGAGGATAGACTGGATCCTGTTCGTTCGTGCAAGGAAACCAACACATCCGAAGTCCAAAAGAGGAAGGTACAGGTATTCTTAATAGTTACACCATTTACAGTATTTCTTGCCGGTATGGCTTTCTTTTATTCTTATTTTGGCTTCACTCGTCTTCTAAGAATATTTTTGTTGTGTTTTGGCTCACGCCAATCTTGTGTGTTACTTGCCGTTTCAGATTGGCTGGCTAGTTCTTCATGCTGCTTTCTGATTGGCTGTCTCTCTCTTAATCCAGGTCTTGGGTATACAATCTCCCCACCTCTTCTTTTCGCTCCTATTCTTATTTTGGATTTCGGGTTTGTTGGTTAACTTGCACTGACGAAGGGGATCCAGCATATCCTCGAAACAGTAGTATGCTACATTATTGAGTTGTTTGCTCTTTTATATGTTGATCAAGTTTTTCTTATCGAGTTACTAATACCAAAGTTGATGATATTTCATCAAATTTGTCTCCAAGGTCATGACCTTCAATGAATCACAATGGTACCCACTGTAAAACTATTTTTACAGAGGGGATAGGTTTTATGCTAAAAAATATTTACGGTTTTCATAACAATACGCATTTACTATCTGCAATCGCCTTCGCTAATGGAGATCCGTAAAACGGATTATAATAATGAAATAATGGTAAATCTCTATCCTGAATGTTTTCAAAGTTTAGAAACTGATCATTGTTTTCCAGTTATAAGAGAAAAAAAGCTACACATTTCATGCACTGTTACTGAAATAAAATAGCCTATAAATATAACCTGTTTTCAAACGTCCATCTGAAAGGGCGAAGGGGGGATCCTCGGAGAATCATCTCTCATGAAATTTTATTTGGTGATAGTCATTTGCTCGTTCGAAAGCTTTTCTAAACCAGGGACAGAGGATGATATATTTAACTTTTGAGTTGAGAAATGTCACGGACGTGATTCTTTCTTTTTTTTTTACCTAAAAAAGTTAATACTTATTGTGAGACCAGAAATAGATCTCACATTTGATGAGACAGTTTTATGTATAAATTTATGGTGGCCAAAACGGCGAACAGTACTTGTAGTCTAGTTGGCACAGAGTTTTATCACTCCGTGAACCTAAAGGTCAGAAGAACATAAATTTAGGGGGCCATGACAGAGGGGCTGAGCTGGGCCTCACGAGATGTGGAATGGTTCCATTGGTTAAAGGAGTAACCAATAAAAAAAAGAAAATTGTTACGTCAAATCCAATGCGGCAAATGGAAGAAAAGGGAGTTACCCCCCCACCCCCACCCCCCACCCCCGACGAGGGAACTACAGCCTGTGACCCGAGAATCAAGCAGACAATTATGAAGATTTTTGACTTAAGAAGGACGTGAGCAGATTTGTGCAACTTGTGCACATATAGCTTGTACAACATGACTTAAAGACTTGTGCAAATGTTCCAAAAATACTGGCTAGATCTATATAAGGTGGAGTGCAATCAGAGGGGGAGCCACACACGAAAGAGTTATGGCGGTGCAAATAACTGATGCAAGCATTTGATATATGATCAAAGCCCAAGACAGATTTGTAGGTATGTGCTCATTAACAATCACAGGTCATAGACACATGATAGTAATTTTAATAGTACTGGTCACATATGTCCCCTCCGCCGCAATAATTAATGAGAATAATTGTTGTTAAGAATATACTTAATAATATGAATAATTGGTGTAATTAAATAATTTAGATTTGATGTTGTTAATAAATGTTTTATTGTTAAAGTTTAAATGGTGCAGTCAATGAGTATTATAATAATTAATAATTCCTTTACAGGACTGACACGAAAGTTAAATAATTGGAGGGTTTTTATAGAGGCACAACTTGCAATGTACGATTTTCAATAATAAATCCACTATGTATGAATTACGGCCATGTCAATCTTAATGAATTTGATATTTAAATGTTTAACTTTGAGATTTAATTTTTTCTATTTGTGTCCCACACTTATATTGGGATTTTAAATTGATATTTGCTTAATTGACCTTCTATATATTTTTAACTGATAATTTGCGACAGAAATTTACCCATTGGTTATTTTTTTAAGATCAAACTCAAATGACACTAAATCAAACGAAACAGGCTTAAGAACATGATAATAATCGGACAATTATTTATATGATATGCACTGAATTGGCTGATTGATTTAGTGAGGGAGTGATCGAGAATCTTCACTCAAGCTAGAAACTTGGTTTTGAGGTCATTCGATTCTTTTCAACTCAGAAACCGAGGGAAATAACCCAAATTTTAAAAATTGGAATGACGGAAGACGATGTAAAGGAACAATAACATATTCAAAACCACTCTTATTATCTCCCACTCTAGCTAGAATCTTGGTTTGGGTCTCATTCGATCCGTCCCAACTCCAAGACTGAGGGAAATATCCCAAATTTTAAAAATTGGAATGAAGGAAAACGATACAAAGGAGCAATAAAATATTCAAAACCACTCTTCTAGAATCTCCCACTCTAGCTAGAATCTTGGTTTGGGTATCATTTTCTATCCGTCTCAACTGCGAGACCACGGAAAATATCCCAAATTTTAAAAATTGGAATGAAGAAAGACGAAGCAAAGGAACAATAAAATATTCAAAACCACTCTTCTTATCTCCCACTCTAGCTAAAATCTTTGTCCTGACTATTTCTTCACTATGAGCGTTTAGCTGATAGATATCAGAGAATTAAAGCGGAACCTAATCGTTATTTTAGCCTCCAAACTAACATGATAAATTGGTTTTTACTATTAACTAACATGATTAATTGGATTTAACTTTAGTAAACAAACTTTTTAGCCTTCAAACAATATTTATAGAATAGGAATTTTGTTTCTTCCATTTCAGTTCCTTTATCATCTGCTATAAATCACCATTCTATATTTACAGGTATTTTTCTAGAAACAGGAAAAGGTAAATTATTAATTTTTTACTGAGTAGCAATACTAGGTTATTTGTCACTTTCAATACTCTCGTTGAGAATATACTTTGTATGGAATAGTGAGTTTTTTAGCAGACAGTTTTGTTCAGTGCTTTCTATTCAGAAAACAGCCAGGTTTTTTTAATATAATTTCATATTCTGTGATTACGGTATTTCTTATAATCATTTAAGAATTAATATTTTAGTAATCTTGAAAATATTCTGATTACATTCATTAATGGAGAAGTGATATTACTTTATATACATAGTATAATGTATAAGGGAAGTATTGTGACGGGGATCAAAAATTCGAATTCGAGTTTTCGACGGGAGAGCACGTTTCAAGCATCCCTGATCATGTCTATTTTTCTCTCCGTGTGTGCGTGTGTGTGTGTGTGTGAAAGTGTGTTTGTGTATGTGTGTGCGCGCGTGTGCGTGTGTGTGTGTGTGTGTATCAGTGAGTTTGTGGAGATGATAGATATCTCACAAACGAATGGAGCGTTACGAATGAAATTTGGTACAAGAAGTACAATTCGTGAATACTGGAAGCCTTTTGTTTTTAAACATAATCGAATGTTCAGAAGCCCTAAATTTTCGAGTGAAATTTTGAAAAAATCACCAAAAAATCAAAACCTTTAATAAAGTTCGCAAATAGACATTTCTTATGCAATTTTTTCTTAGACAACGATTGACATAAACTGTAGAACGCTGGCATGAACCGTTCTTGACATATAGCATATTTTTTAAATAAATATATCAAAAAATCCCATAAATTAAAAAATATATTAACTGTTGAGAAACATGCTCACTTTTCATATGTAATATCATGCGATAAATTTCGTGACATTATTCTCGTGGATCTAGCTCGTTCCATTCACGAGAAAAGATTGAGTAATACTCTTGTATTTGAACGTCAATAGTCATTTGTTTGATATAGGAATAACTTATTTCTTCGTCCATAACGCCTGGTGAGATTTTGGCGACGAATTTGGCTGGATGTCACCAACCTGGCGACTTTTTCATTTTGCCAAATTAACGAAAATCTCGCCAAATGGATAAAAATGACGACTAATTGACGAAAATTGAATATCTTGGAAATAATATAAGTATCTACTATAAGAACAACCTATTATTTTTTACTGTAAATGTAGTAAAGTGATTCATCATATAAGGAAAGCCATGTGCTGCGCACAATAAATTGCTTTATTTAAAATTGTTTATGCATCCTTGCTTGCACTAACTGGAACAATGTGTTGTTTGCTTTTGTCTGTCTGTTTATTATCTCAGCAAGGAGGAACTGACTTCCATCACCTTACTTTCCTTTTTGTGAGATTTATAAAATTTAAAAAAGAAAAACTGCAAATATTAATAGTCCATAGCAAATTGAGTTTCTTTACAATATATATTCCATACGAAGAATGGGTATACTGATATTAGCTAATAAGTTTGTATTTTATGAAGATTCCTTTTCTACACTATTTTAATTTTTATGAAAGGCCAGTTTTTAAATTAAGAATTTTGTTAACGTGGTTCTAAAATCGTTCCCAGGTTAATAAGACCTCAACATTTAACATAAAAAAATAAATATGAATTGATTCAATGTATACATTACTTAAAGTTTGTTACAGAACCTTGCTACCCCAACCGGGAACCGAACCCTGGATCTTCTAACTGGCCAGCCGACGCTCTATTTTTGAGCCACTAGGACGAAATTGTAAGCTTTGATTGTCTGAGTGAACTCTGCATTCTTCCCCCTCCATTGTCAGATTGGCATGCAACTGACAATCTGACTGGCAACCTTCTATTATTTTAACTTCAGGTTAGCCGCCTGATGTTATTTTTATCTTCCAGGTTATCTTTCTGCGTGGTCTTTATCCTCCTAATTTAAAATCGCCTCTCCATCTCCCAGAGTCCACTGAATCCGTGCTAGTTGTACTAGGGTTACATTCAGACCCCTGATATTCTTATTTGTATTTTTTCTAAATTTTCTTTTCTAAACTTTATCTTAAATTTCTTAAATTTCTGTTTTTGTTTTCCATGTGCCTAAATTCCTTTCCTTTTCCATATATTTTCTGTTTTTATATATTTTCTAAACTTCACTTTTAAAATTTTATTATTTTCCCTAATTTTAATCTATTTTTCATTATGTTAATATACCTCACTCTAAATTTTATTTTTCAATGATATTTTATACATATTCGCAATAACCCCTTTCCCAATTTTGAAAAATGGACGTACTTGTCAAGTTCAAATGCAATGTGAAACTGTCTGTTTAACCACAATAATTTTCATCAACTGTTATATTTTTAAACCTCAATAAATGTTCGTCTGGCTGGATGGTAGACCTTGGTTGCCTCCTGATTGCAGAAGGTATCCTTTCCCGGCCGTGCTGCTAGCAACTCTAAACCCACTATGTGAGTCGCACGGTCTGGGGTCTTTAGATCTCCGACATCATATTTGTACTGGCCAGCTCACGCTCTACCGTTGAGCTATTGGGACGGCACGCTCTTATCGTCGAGATGAACTCTGCATTACCCATCCTCTGCATTACCCATCCTCACCCATCCTCAGATTAGCGTGCAGCAGGCAATATGACTGAACACCTCCTGCTATTTTTATCTCAAGTTAGCCTCCTGCTGCTATTTGATCTTCCAGGTTAGCTGAACCTCCCAAATTGAAGTTGGCGCTTAATATAGAGTCCTCTGAATCCGTGCTAGTCGTATAGCGTCACTTTCAGACAGTCAACATCTTTGCACTAGCGTACAGGGATAATTTGTTCGGCATTGAAAAAAACCTTGCTGCTCCAACCGGGAATCAAACTCTGGATACTTCGAACTGGCCAGCCGATGTTCTACCGTTGAGCTACTGGGATGAGATTGCAAACTTTTATTGTCGAAGTGGACTCTACAAATTTTTAAATAAAATGTAAATGTAAACGTATGTTGGATTAACGAATTTAGAGAATTACGCAACCATATCCTAATAACTAAAAAATCTGATGTGGGCAACACATGACTTTCTTTATATAATGCAATGAATTTACTACATTAACAGCAAAAGGAATAGGTTATTTTTACAGTAGATACTTATATTCTTTCCAAGATATTGAATTTTCGTCACCTAGTCATCATTTTCATTGATTTAGCGTCATTTTTATCCAATTGGTGAGATTTTCGTTAATTTGGCAACATTTCAAAAAGTCCAAATTTGTCGTCAAAATCTCGCCAAGCGTTATGGACGGAGAAATAAGTTATTCTTATATAAGACAAATGACTATTGGCGTTCAAATACAAAAGTATTACTCAATCTTTTCTTATGAATGGAACGAGTTAGACCCACAAGAATTATGTCACCAAATTTATCGCATGATATTACACATGAAAGTGAACATGTTTCTAAAAAGTTAATATATTTTTCTTTAATTTGTGGGATTTTTTGATAAATTTATTTGAAAAATGTGCAATATCTCAAGAACGGTTCATGCTAGCGTTCTAAAGTTTATGTCAATCGTTCTCCAAGGAAAAATTACATAAGAAATGTCTATTTGCGTAACTTTATTAAAGGTTTTGATTTTTTGGTAATTTTTTCAAAACTTCACTTAAAAATTCAGGTGGGTTCTGAACATTCAATTGCGTTTGAAAACAATAGACTTCCAGTATTTACGGATTATGATTTTTGTACCAAATTTCATTCGAATCGTTTCATTCGTTAGTGAGATATTGTCTCCACAGTCTCACTGACACCCACACCCACACCATAGTTTCACACACACACACACACACATACTTTCACACACACACACACACACACATACACACACAAACACAGACATCACCTCAAAGATGTTCGATTCGTGATCAGGAATGCTTGAAACGTGCTTTCCCGTCGAAAACTTTTATTTGAATTTTCGACCCTGTCACAATACTTTCGTTATATATTATGTATATAAGGAAAGTAATAAAGATATTCAGCCTTTAAGCATCCATTCCTATCTTAATATATATATAAATATCAATGGTTTCATATAAGTATAAATATTAATGATTTCAAAATATTAAATTCAATAAAATCTCATTTAGAGCGCAATCTAATGCGCAATAATACGAGAGAATTATTGTACATCAGATGAGGATAAGGAGGAGGGGGGGGGGCAGAGTACGAGATTGCTGCTGCTCTTCGGTACTACAGTTTGGAAGATTAACGGAAAGAGGAAGCAATTACCACTCTTCCTAATTGGATTATGAGCCATTTAGAAACTTTTCATCTAGTGAAGATCTTAAATTGCCCAGCAGTGCACGAACTCTAAAAAATATCCTATCGAGAAATATTATTCATCATCATTTTTGTCTGTTTTTTTTTTAAATTTCCTACAGTATACGTATTATTTTTAAAATGTGTTTATAGAAATATTATGACCTTTGCAACCTGATTTTCTTCATTACCTGTCATACTTTCATTACCTGTCATTTTCTTCATTACCTTATAATAATTATAATAACACAGACACTTTTAGATCACTATCTAGCATGCCTGTATCTCAATAAATATTAAATATAATACTCGTTGTGTGAAGGATAAGAAGAACTTCAGCAACGTTTAGAAGCACAATTAACACAATAATGCAGCATACAGCTGTTTAGAGAATGCGCTGGATCCTCTTCATCAGGACTTGAGAACCAGCAAACCCGAAGTCCAAAAGAGAAATAGGCGAAGCCCTTTCCTCCATCCTTGTGTCTGTTTAGAAAGCCTGAATATTTGTATGTTTATACAATCGACAACGAAACAAAACATAACGGAGCTAATTTCTCTCCGTGGGAAGACGAAGAACAATAATACCTTTTATATTTTCAGAGTGTATAAAAGCACCCCTCCCCCACCTCAATGACTTAAAAGTCTGAATTTTTGCACACATAAAAATCCCTGGCCTCTCAAATAGTTGCTGTAAGCCTCTAGAGTCAGTTGAGAGGTCTGGGTCTGCAATACCTAAAAATCCAAAGTTTAACATAGTATTTTCCACGGAATAGAACTTAACGAGGATCTTTAATTTCCCCTCGGAGGTCGGAGAAAACGATTTCCTTCCTTCTGGTCCGTATGTAATCATCCCTAGAAGTCTGAATCTTTGTACACCTAAAAGTATTAATCTTTGTAAACCTAGATGTATGGATCTTGGCATAGTATTTTACACGAAAAAGAACCTACCGGAGCCAGATTTTCTATTTTCTTGGAAGGCAGTTATTTTTTTAATATAAAAATCTTTACTGACTCTAAGACTAAGAAAGAAACCACACAAATACATTCAAACATACAATCATTTGTTTCTAATTGTCCAAAATCTATACAAGTGTTTTAAATCATGCTTTTCCATCAAATTTTCGATATCCAAAATATTCGAGAAAACAGAAATCCCTTTATATATCAGTATGAGAAAATAATTAATTACCTTTTCAAATTTCTCCAGATGTCATAAGGTAAATTTGTCCTTATCAAAATTACCACTATAGGACTTACCTATGATGCCGTCGCTAGGGGTGGAGCATGAAAGCTCCCGGTTCTCAAGCTGGAGAGACGAACACACAAAATATAAATAAATACACTTGACTTAATTGATCAATTTATTTTAATATTTTACGTTATAGATATCCATTGTATCTTGAGTAATGATACTATTATTAAATCTATTATTATAAGACATATAACACTGACAATATTTCATTAATACATATTTACACACATAATAAAATAGACATATATTTTTAAAACAGTTTCCTTTAAACAATCGATACTCAAAATAGTTCTTTTAGTTCAATATCTAAGAACTCGTTAATATAATCTATCCTTACGAACTGATTGTTCATTGTTTGAATAATCGATAAAAGTGTGTGCCTTCCGTGCTAATTAGTGACAAATTGAAAGTTGATTTACCTCTACTCTTTTGTGCTAAGTACTTATTCGTGCAATCTCAATGATGTACGAAACTGTTGCACATCTCATAACTGCAACAAGCTTCCATTTTATCGCTCACATTCGATATGCTTTTTTTTCACAAAACCAAGAAACATGATGTTAGCTCGTTCGAAAATTTGAAGTCGACTGAACTTTTTGGAATACGGCTTTGGGGAGCTTTTTTCTTTCCCCCATTGTTTCCTACCACATCTACCATTCGTTGTTGATGCAGACGGGGATGACCATTGTTTATGTATGCATGTGTTGTCATTGGTTCCCTCTGCAGCATTTAGATAGTTCATTATTTTGGTTGGCATCCGTAATTGAAATTACAAAATGTCGTGCACGCCGTGCGACACCAGACAAAAGTATCCCCTGTTCTTCTGTGGTGTAAGATTATCAGGAAGAATTATCCTTCTGGACAGGGCATTTAAGTGTTGGTTCACGACTTGATATTTCAGCTGAAAGTTAAATCCTTGAACCAACTAGGGAAAAAACTAGCTAAATACTCGTTGAAAATCAACGGTGTCACATTAAAAAACCCTCGTAAAACGTGAATTTTTTAATAATTCGTTTTTTCAAGTGGTCCTTTTCAAATTGTTCACACGTGAATTGTTCAAGGTGTTTTATTATTTCAACTCTCGAACAGTTTTCTGAAAAACTCAATTCGTCTTGGTTTTTCTTATCAAATCATTAGCCCATATACCAAATTTCAAGCCGCCATCAAATTTTAAAGAAGGCGTTTCTTATTTGTTCGGCAAATCAAACGTTTTTATATACGGGACCCCCTAAAGAATACAGTATTGGAAAACTGAAATTTCACACTTTCTTTTTTTCAAACTATCTACCCATGCACCAAATTTGAAGTCTCTATCCCATCACGAAGCATTATTCCACCTTTCGAACGTTTTTCTGTGGAGCACCCACCCCTTTAAATGAAAATTTTTGAAAAACTTTAATCTTCTCGGATTTTTTATCAGATGATTAGCACGTATACCAAATATCAAACCTCCATCACGTTTTAAAGGCATCGTTTCTCATTTAATAAGAAATTCGAATATTTTGATGTGCGACATTCCCTAAAGTAGAAATTTTTGGAAAACTGGAATTGCACGTTTTCTTCTTTTCGAGCGATCTACCCGTACACCAAAATTAAAATCTCAATCTAATCCCGAAGCATGTTTGTTTATTGTTTCACCTTCGAACGTTTTCCCCTGGAGCACTCCCAGTATGAGAAAATAATTAATTACGTTTTCAAAATTCCCCAGACCAAAGTATCCCCTGTAAAATTCCATGGTATGAAATTATCACGAAGAATTATCCTTCTGGACAGGACATTTAAGTGTTGGTTCACGACTTGATATTATTTCCGCCGAAAGTTAAATTCTTGAATCGACTTTAAACCAATTAGAGAAAAGATTCATTATTTTCCACTGCCGTTAATTCTCACAACCCAATTTCTGGAAAGTCACAGAGAAACTGCTCTGAAAATCTCCTTTGCTACTGAGATATCGTAATGAGCGAGATTTAATTGAATTTAATTTTAATTATTCGTCGAAATTTAATATTGAATTATTAATAGGGAATTGTAATTACAAGGGATATACCCTATTTGTGGTTTGGATAAGTTTGCATTGTTTATTTGAATAATTTCTTTTGTAAATGATGCAATAGTGAAGGAAAATATTCGTATTCTGTAATACACTGACTTCCAAAAGTTAAGCACGCAATGCAAATTTTCATTTTTCAAATGCGTATGTGAATCTGAGTGGCTGAAAATCGCTGCTGATGCAGATGACAGTATGCATATATCGTAAGTTACAGCCACTCACGATTGACTGTCCGAATATATGCTAATTAGGCAGTCGTTGAAGACGCCAGGATTATAAAAGGGTTGGCAAAGGTGCATTTAAATGCTGATACGAAGTGTTTATAACTTTAATAGGATTATTTTTGATGATATTTTTGTCATGGCTGAAAGAAGACGAATGCCAGATAGTGAGTGCTATCGTGCTGTCGGACGCATTGAAGTAGGGCAGTCAATCAAAGATGTCGTTTTTTTCTTTGACGTTGATCATTCGGTAATTTCTCGATTATGGAAGCAATTCCAAACAAGTCAAACCGTTGTCCGGAGACCTGTGCGCGGTCGTCCAAGGGTTACCACCCCTTTGATGATCGATATATTGCTATAGTAGCCTACATCTGCCAGAATTGTGCGACGTGTATCTGCCATGTATCCGCCATGTACCTGCTATGTATCCGCCATGTATCCGCCATGTATCTGTCAGCATTGTGCGCCGAAGGTTCCACGTGAATGGACTGTATGCCCGAGTACCCCGTTTTTGTGTTCCACTAACCATCCAAGCCAGAGGGGCAAGATTAAAGTTGTGTCGGTAACATGTCAATTGGACTGTCTCAGATTGGTGCAACAACCTGTTCACGGACGAGATCAGATTTGCCCTGGAATCAGATGATAAGCGTGTAAGGGTCTGGAGAAAATGACGCACACGCAATCAGGCCAAGAACATCATCGAACATCACGCATTCAGATGTGGCAGCGTCATGGTGGGGGCTGGGATTTTAATAGGATTCCGCACAGAGCTGCATATCGTTAAAGATGGTTCTGTGACAGCTTCACAGTCTCGGGATGAAGTCCTAGACCCCATTGCGAGACTCTACCCTTCAGCAGTTTGTCCTGATTTCCTCCTTATGGACGATAATGCCAGTCCAAATCGAGCTAACATCGTCGACGTCTACCTGGAAAATGAGAGCATTTGTCGTATGGAGTGGCCGGCGTATTCCCCCGACCTTAATCCCATTAAAAACCTTTGGGATGCCCTCGGGCGTGCTGTCTCTTCACGTTTACCTCCTCCAGCCAGTCTCAGAGAATTGAAAACTTCCCAACTGGAGAAATGGCTATTGCTAAACTCGTTATGAAGTTTGTGTGTGAAGGTCCGGAGTGGTCACATACCATATTAAAGTACGTTTTATTTGGTTTGTTTGCCTTTAAACATCCTTTAGGTAATGACCCAAATGTAACGCCATCATATAACTTACGAAAAGTAAATATTATTTTTTCATCTTTGTGCACAATTCTTATTTTCTTTAATTCATAAACACATTTGCTACCTTCAGGTACAATTTTAAGTTAATCCAAGCTTTATTTTTCCATTTTTGTTGATTTTTCCGTCTATGATTAACTTGGGTAGCCAGTGTATTTATATCCATGCAAGATATTCAAGTGGATATCAATCTATATTGTTAGTAGATATTGTCAGAATTATAAATCTAGTAACTATTGATCTATTTGTGGAAATTAAAGAACTAATCTGAAATAAAAGTATTTCATTAATAACAGATAAGCAATTGTTTAAAATCATTAACCAATTTTAAAGGCAGATAATAGACAAAGATACTACACCACAATAGATAGGAAGGAGTCTGTGTTGCATATGATGATGGGGTCGCTCAGTGCTTTTATTCTGAAGAAAAATGCTGTATTTTTGCTTCTGAAACCTAGCAGTTGATTAAAAGAATCAACTGTTTATGCTATTAAAATAAAATACAATATAAAACTTGGCAATTAAGTATAGCAAAATCATCAAGCATATTCAGTGAACGGAAAACAGCTTCACTAACGTTTGCTTGTCCTTCAATGTACCGACGATATTCGCCTAAATGAAAAAGCGTCTCCAACGATGTAGGGATTGGCGCCTCTTCTTCTTCCTTCTGTATATCATCCTCGATATCGTACTCCGCTGCACTCGTCTTATTTAACACTTCTGATAAAATGCCTTGATCTGACAGTTCTCCCCAAACTTCCACGTTTTGATTGTTCCAAATTGATGTATCCTTCGAATGTCACGCCCGTATTGTTACCCCATGCGTCCGGGGGGGGGGGCATTTTCTTCTATGAACTCAGCTTGGTCAGTTTTATTGGTAAATCCTTCCTTTCGAAAACAATTTGCTAATGTTGTTTCCGTTACTTGAGACCATGCATTGTGACACAATCGGGCTACATCAAGGACACTTATTACTGATTTTTTGTTTTTGTCCTTAAATCTGTCAAGAGGTTTAGAACAAAAAGGCATCTATAAAAATGCTTTTGATTTTTTGATACCCTGGTCCATCGGTTGCATAACTGAAGTCATATTTGGTGGGGGGAAAGTAACCTTCACATTGTCTATATGTGGAATAGGCACTGACAATAGGGAGCTCAAGTGACGTCTGAAGCCGGTTGAACTAACACCCTCTGTAGGTTGAACGCTCGAACCGGCCGAACAGGTAGCGGGAATGGGAGTTTCAGCTGTCACGTGTCGAACATGTGGGTGTATTCCGGCGATGATTTCTTAACGATGAAAGGCTGAAAAGTTGTTATGGTTCGAAAGTTTTTATAAAAAACTTCGAATTAAGGAAGTTGAACTTCGAATTATCCACGATTTTTTACATTTATTTAATACAAAGCTCAAGGGACCAAGAGAAATCTTCGAATTAGAGACGTTCGTTTTATCCAAGTTGCACTGTATCATGTCTATTGCTAAATTCAACAAATTACCTTTATTTTAAGACTAATATTTCTCTTCTACTCATTATTGACTCTAATGAAATTATGCAATAAAACATATTCCAGTCTTTGAGTTATTCAACAAACATTCTTTAACACAGCATGGCAAGCATTAATGATCATCACAATCTTTTGCAATTCAAAGTATTTCCAGAAAATATTAGTGACAAAAATTCAAAGGAATAATTATCTTTCTAGACTGGATATTGCTACGACGTACCCTCACAGAAATCGTAATTGTATTCTCAGGATACAAGTATGAGTCCAAATTTCTGGATAAATAACGCTTTTATTGGACACATCCGTAAGCATAAATAGTAACAATACAGAGAGAGTAACAGAAGTACTCTCTATCTATCGTACGAGATCACAAAATAACTTCCAGGTACAATAAAACAACCATCCAATACTCAATTCGTCCAAAAAACAGCAGATTATGACTGATGCATTTCAGAATTCACTGTTTATCATGTAAAGTTCACTCACGTTAATTCGGCCTAACTGTATGACCACCGTTTATATACTTTCTAAGGAAAGATAGAAAAATCGACGTAACTCTTGAAATTTTTACTCAAACTGGAAAATACGAGAAACTTCCAAAAACCGCCAAGTTGGTATAATAAATCACCAAAATTTTCGGCAATATTAAGCAACTCAGACCCTCAAATAACAACAATGGCTGTTTGTAAATATTATTTTTCGCCAGGGAAAGACAGGCAATATGCATTGAAGCATTTAAACAATATCCAAGATCAAGAATGATTGTAATACGATATCTCCACTGTGTATAAAGTTCAAGATTAATCCAAAAAGAGAGATAACGAAGTAATACCCCCTTACAATTAATCCAAGTGATTAAATTTCCGTAGAAAAGTAGTAGAGACACTTATATAAAAACCAGTGAATATCACATGAAGCTATAAATGAAATTTAATTAAATCCCATATTAATCATCGGAATATGATACCTAAATCTAATATGTTATAGAATTGCATTTGTAATGGCTACAGCTTTTTGCAATTGTCAGTCAAGCTAATGACTTAAGTGCGTTCAGCTGATCTGTGTTGCAATATTTTGATATCCTTTATATGCATAGCACAGTTCAAACTATCACGTTAAGACTTGGACTATACAAGGTTCCAGGGAAAGTACTTCAACACCCCAAGAAATATAAATGTAAAAGTCCTTGAGTATACCCTGATAGGTTCACGCCCATATGCACCCCATACACGCCCATAGTGGAGAATTTCCTAAGTTAGGAAAATGAATACTGCTAAGTTAGGAAAATGATTACTGCTACAAGGCTAGATAGACTAAAAAGCCAATTACAAAATTTAAAATATTGTCTACGATGTTTTTCAAACCTTTTGTTCGCGGAACTCTTTTGAAATTCTATATAATGGCGGAACTCCAAAATGATAACAATTCCATTTGTAGTCCAAATAATATGAAATCATGCATTCAACATTTTACGCGTGTTTTTTTTTCATTTTTAAGAAAATTAGCATGAAACTATCACGCTGCGAAAACCCTGAAATACTGTTTCGAAACCCCGATGGTTCTGCTGAACAAACTTTTAAAAACACCGGTCAAATCAATGGGAATCAACGCTCCAACTGGAAATCGAATCACCGAGCTTTGTACCGACTCTCTACCGCTGAGCTACTGGGGCGGAATTGCAAACTCTTATCATCGGAGTAGACTCTGCTTTCTCCACCCTCTAATGTCAGATTGACAATATGACTGACCACCTCCTGTTTTTTTTTTACCTCAGGTTTGTCTCTTGCTGCTATTTTTATTTTTTATTTTAGCTTCCTGAGTGGTGCTTGACTTCCCAAATTGAAATTGGCGCTTAATATACAGTCCACAGAATCCGTGCTAGTCACATTAGGGTATCTTCCAGACCTTCGACATCTGTGTACTAACCTATGGGGTTGCCTCTTCCTGACGCCATTGTAAAGGACATTGCTGCCTTAAACGGGAATCAAAGATCTTCGTCCTGGTCAGTTTATGCTCAACCATTGCACTTCTAGAACAGAATTAATTATCGTCAAAGTGGATTTTGCAATGTGTTTATGGAAAACAATAAACTCCCTTATTTCTTCGTTGGCTGCTAAATGCTGTAACACAGTGACACTTGAATTGCTTTTCAAAGTGTACAGCAAAACATTTTCTCAAATTCAAATGTCTACTGTCGATAATGGAAGACATTTTGAACAGGTTCTACACTGGAGTTCTGTGCGTGTAAGTGTTTATTGTATCATTTCTGAATAGGACAACTAATCGCCTCTAACCCTAGTTTGTTAAATAAATGTCTTCTATAACAGATTTAGCAGCCATTCATACTCACCAGACAATATTTAGCCACTATATATTTGACAGTTTTCTTCTGTCTCTCTCTATTGCCGAGTTTGTGTTCTTAACTTCATTCGCCGCTAAGGGATCTGCTACCACTTTGCTTCAGTCGTATCCCCTGGAATCTTTTACGCCGAGTGCATTTTTATGCTTAAGGATTTTTCTTGGAACCATGTATATACTACCACTATTTTGGTGTTTATCGTGTTTCTCAAGAAAAAATAATGCTGTGACTATCTTAAATTTTGAATAATTCGCATTCTAATTATGTGAGCAACGAGATATTCTATTTTCTCCTAGTTGTATATTCAGGGTGTCCCACAAAGTTTGAAACGCGCTTTAATTCTTTACCTTTTGGCGATAAGTGGGAAATGTAAATTGCAAAAATGTTGAACGTAAGGTAGGAAATAAGACTTCGTTAATGAAATAGTCCTCCCATTCATTTTCAGAAAGTTACACTTTTTTAAATTTGTATGCAACCCCTTTAGACAAATTTCATCAATCAGAAAATTTTTATTGTTAATGCAACAAGATCACTAAAAAACCTTATATCGGTATCTTTAAAATTAACTGAATTATGATAAAATAAAAAATCTGACTTATACCACTTTTCCGTACCATGTGAAAGGCTGTTTCATCAGTGAAAATAGGGATCATAGACAAATTTACGATGGAAATTGTTTAGCTCAAATACACGTTAATATATGTCAAATTTTTGTATCACAAAGGCATCTAAATAAAGCATTACACAGAGAGAGATCATATAAAGCAGTAATACTCACTATTCGGTTGCGTATCCTATGTATTATCATCCAGTTTTATCTCTTTTGTGATATGTCACAAATTTACATTTCTAATTTGATATAGGGTCCCAATTCACAATGTTCAATTTTCAATTAAATATAATTCGCTCCATTTTAAAGATACAGATATGCGGGTTTTTTTAATGATCTTGTTGCATTAAAAATAAAAAAATTCTGATTGACCCAATTTGTCTCTAAGGAGGTCATATAAAAATTTAATAAGTCTAACTTTTTGAAAATGAATAGGAAGACTCATTAACGTAGTCTTATTTCCTACCTTACTTTCAACATTTTTGCAATTTGGATTGCCCACTTATCTCCAAGAGTTAAATAATTAAAGCGTGTTACAATCTTTTAGGGACACCTTGTATATTGTAACAACATTTAATATGTTATAAGTGTAAATAATCTTGTTGCCTCGACGTGTTAAGAAAATAATCTACCCCCTCGAACTAATCAAACCCTGTAAAGTGTCCATACAATGTTCTCGATTTGTGCTCTGTTCTTGTTCCCAACTGTCCATCTAATACACAGAACAGAGTAAAATACATTAATCATCCACTAAACATACATTCTGCGAATTTAAAACAAACAAACAAAAACAACACATTATAACATAAACAAAAAAAACAATATATAAATTGCATACTAATATAAAACGTTTTACGAAAATTGTAGACTATTAAAACTTATGTGCTTATTTAAAAAACGTTCAATATAGATGAAAACATGCTGACACACTGAATTATTTTCCTGTAAACAAGCTCCTAATAAACGCGAAATTTCATCATTTCGTCTGTACTGCCCCCGAATAAATTACAAATTATTTACAAAGATTTGATTTCGATTGTAATTATTTTCTTTCAATCATAGTGGATTCTATGGGGAAATTAAACTCCATATACATGCGCAATAAATTGAAGTTTCTATTGGTCGTAAAGAATGTGAGAGAAAAGTCGTTTAAAGGCCGGATTAAGGAAGCTATATACAGGGTGTCCAGTGCTATCGGTGCTCAATGGCTATTTCCTCAACCGTTAGTCACAGAGATGAACTTCCAATTGCAAAAATGTTTTAAATTTTAAAATCTATTATCTTAGAAACAGTTTAAATCACTAGATGCATTTATGAAATAGATACGAAATATAAATTTTTATACGGTACCCCAGTCCTACCAATTATATTTAAGAAAATCATCCTCATACAATTTCATACAAAATAAAAATAAAATCTTCCTTTTACGACCAAAATTCACAGAGTTATGAAGCATTAAACATTATGACCTAAGTCGCTTTTCCACACATAATTGCCCCGTTTCAGGCAACCAACCAATTAGTGACCGCATTGACCATTTCTCCCGGCAACCAACCAATCAGGGACCGTTTTGACCATTTCTCAGCACAAAAAGCAACTTTAAACAGCTATAAGTCGGTCAATTTTGGTCGTAAAAGGATGATTTTTTCTTTTATTTTGCATAAAATTGTATGAGGATGATTTTCCTAAATATAATTGGTAGGACCGGGGGACCGTATAAAAATTGATAGTTCGTATTTTTTTCAGGAATGCATTTACTGATATAAACTATTTCTAAGATAATAGATTTTTGAATTTAAAACATTTTTGCAATTGGAAGTATACTTAACGGTTGAGGAAATAGCCATCGAGCATCGATAGCACACGACACCCTGTATAAAAGCTGTAGACCGGATGACTTACACGGCAAAATGAAGTGACGGGGAACATTAACTGCTCGTTTGCGAATTGAAATATGACGAAGGATTAAATATATAATTTCAAAGCCGCTACTTAATATAGTACCACGATATATTACATTAAAATCTACAAAGAAAAATTATTTAGAGAATTTGTCATGGGCAAAATATTTAAAAGTTTAAAATTGATTATTTAAGATATATCTTGTCATTTCTTCGATAAAAACCACATCTATATTTAACATTAATTAAATATGTGGAAATTAATTTACAAATGCTACCAAACTACCTGAATTGTAAAAGAATTGATTGACCTTAATGACAGCGCCACAGCAACGCTATTTCGCGCCTAGCGCGAATTAATTAAGGTGCCTCTTTTCTTATATGCCGCACCGATGGAAGCGCCTCAGGCGGGCATCGCTCGCACTGCACTTGATGCGGCGCTGCTCTATTATAACGTAAAATTTGAAAGTTTAGGATAAGATATTTTCTACATTTAAAAAATCTAAAATTTATACTTCAACATTGCATAAAACTTGAAATTATTTTAATACTGTTGTGACCAAAATAGGAGGAAATACATGGCAGCGCATTCTAATCCTTCATACAAAATTTCAATTCATTTGATGCTATGGAATAGGAGATAGTCTTTACAAACAGTTTTACATGCTTTTGTCAGCGACGCTTGTAGTGAGTTTTATTTTACTACAGGATAATGTCGTTATTACGAGAACTTACAAAAATCGGAAAAAATTGTCGCTATAATAGACTTTTCGTTATTCCCATATCATAAAAATAATGCATATAAATAATAACGAAAGTTAATCAAGGCAACTATTATGCACCTAAAATTACTCTTTAATTCTGATATAGATTTCCACAAAACTCAACAGATTTCTGTTTCATTTTTTATATTGATGACTTGATCACCTAACTCTGGACGTCACGCAAAATTGCTGTTTCTTCAATGAATGCATTTGGCGCACAAAAGAAACGCCCCATTGCGTTTCAAATTTGCATCAGTTCTGTTTAAGATGGTGTGCTTTTATTTCTATATACTCTTCAATAACCGGATTTTTTTTCCTTCTGAGCTTATATTTTCCTTTTCTGATTCCACTATTTCTTCCAGGATACTGCATGGGGGTCAGCATTAGCATGGTCTTGAAAACTACATTTTAATACCATGTTTTTGACAATGATGTTATTGCATCTGATTCCTTTCCTTCAGTTCATTGGCAACAATTTTCATATTCAAATCATCTTTGACGATGATGCTAGATTGTTTAAAACATGTTACAATGAGCGTTCCTGTTAGCTAATTTAGTGTTTCGATCAGAGCTTTAATGACCTCAAGAACTGTTCCATTTTATATAAGCTGATGACATCCGCGTAATCACGTTACTTACCAGAATAGTACAATATTTTATATTATCCAAATGAACATCATTCGGACCTAGATATTCAAGATATTTATCACTGAATAGTGCTATTTTTCTGTTCTTTATTCCAACTTAAATGTCGAAAGCCCTCACTATCTGGATAAATAACGACACTGTGAGCCACATTGACTTTATATGTGCAAGGAAGAAAAGCATCACGAAAATGGCGAGATCTTCTGGCTTTTCCAATCACGAATGGCCTTAATTTATGATTGCCATCCATATTGGGCCAACTTAAAGAACATTTAACTTTTCTAAGTTAAATGTTCTTTAATCCTTTTTTCCTTTACAGAGATCATTTTTAACCAATAAAGTTTCGTCAGGAAACAAGTTCTGCAGCTCCAACTGCATTGTAAATATATTTTCTACTGTAGCGAGCTATGATTTGGGCAAGAATGGCCCACTCCTAAACAGTTTGTGTGCTACCAGAAGCTGATTCTCTAAATATGTTTTTACATAGAAACCCCTTATCTTGATTTAAATAGGCTTAGATAGCCGTCTGAGCAGGAATATTTTTGGCAAGCCTTTGGTAAAACTATGTAAACAGTGCTTCATCCAAATTCTTATGTTCACCACCCCATACCCTCTTGAACTTAGTCGGTGTGTTTTTACACAATTTCGCTACCTTAATTTTCTCTTTGTGTTTCAAAAGTTAACAGCGTTAATGATGCAAGACCATATTTTCTTGCGTTTGAACTTCATAATAATTTCTTACATTCATACACAATTTTCAGCTTTATTTTCAAAATCAAAACTAGTCTCAAAACTTTATTTTAAGAAATAAAATGCATAAAATGTTTTGACTTTAATGAAAGACAGCAAAATAAACAAGAAAGATCAATCATGCTTAAAACATTGATTATGAAACACTTTCCAACTTCGATGCAATTTTATTTAAAAAAATTCTAAAATGCAATACATTCCTCGGTAATATTTTAAAACTTATCACATTACTACATTAATTTACTATATTGGAAAACTTCAACCTTCATTGAAAAAAATGAACTTCATTCAAATGACGGCATTGAAATATAAATTGCCTGGTTTAAATATTTCTAAAATGCGATACATTCCACGGTAATATTTTTAAAACAATCATAATACTACGATAATTTATTATATTTGAAAACTTCATCGAAAACAACTGAAAATAATTCAAATGACGTCATAGAAAAAATAACACGCCTGGATCTCTCTATAAAAACAGCATTTCATTCATAACTTTCTCCCATTCATTTCATTCATTACAATACTATAATAATTTATTTTATTTAAAAATTAAGACCATGGAGCTACAAGTAATTAAACTCTATCCTTAAAACTTCATCGAAAAAAATCGTCCTTCTCTTTATAAAATCAATTAATATTTCATTCATATCAGCCCTGCAGACTCCATGGGCTAAATTATTTTGTGTTAAAGAAATACAGCAATTCTAATACAACTCATTTTACATATTTTGCTGTTTACATTTTACATAAGTGAGAAATAGGCTTCGTTGTAGAAATAATCAAAGTTGGATAATCATTTAAACTCAAATATATTGTATTTGCGTTGTTTCAGTATGTAGATGCACAGAATTTAAGCAAAAATAAAGTGGTTTTAGGACGGATACAACACTCAATATGAATTAAAAACAAGATGGATGCCATATATCATGTGATCTTTTCATATCATAGTCATGTGATCGTTTCATATAAGAGACGTGTAATTATTATTTTAATATTTATTTAAAAAACTACTGAGTATATTTCGCTGAATTTTTTTTTGTATATTTTATGGAACAATTTGAATATTACTTAAAATTTTCGAAGCAATTTGTGAATTTTAAATTCGCTTAAAAAATGTTTGAAAAATTAGGTCCCATAGGGCTCAATGTATTTCATTTTTTCAACCCGGGTTCAATCCAAAACTAATTGGGTGAGACTATTCATTTATATTCCCATAGGTCCTACAGATCGTCTGAACAACATACTAACATTTCATTTTGATTAAGTCATTTTTACGGCAGTTATCGTGCTAACGGACAGACAGACAGACAGAATGAACAAAGTCATAAACACTTTTCAACTTTGTTGTAAAGTGTTAATAAAAATGGAAGACAGAAAGACTAGAATTTTCCAAGCAGACTGAATACTGGTTATTCATCTGTATCCAAAAGATGCAGCTATTATACACTATCCTACACCGATTTCTGAAACTTCCGGTAAAATAATTTTAGTATTCTGTGAAAGAAAGAGCGATTTACCATGAAACTAATATGTTTTTAAGAATAAGAGCTTATAGTTATAGCAGGAACTCCATACATTTATAACGCGAACTAAAATATATTTCCTATCTTTAACATCATCAAATTGACGTGCATGTTGAATATCTCGTAATAACGGGATTTTCATACTCATAGTAGCGGGATTATATGGAATTAAAATATAGTTTTAAAATGTGTTTAATGGCATTTGAATTTTTCTCCTAGTCAAAAATATCACTATTTAAATTCAATGGCAGAAATTAACAGGAATCTTTAACCTTTCTCCCATTCAAAAGATGGTGCAGGACTCCATGATATCTCCATTGTATGTTAAATTTTCGGATACACATCAATCCAATTAAAAAGGGGATTAATTACTCCCTCTTGCCGTTAATCTATGGTAAATATTTCCAGAAAACACAAAGAAAATCCTCTCTGAAGCGATTACGTATTTATGTATGCATATCAGATGGCTTTATAAATGATCTTTAATTAAATTCAACATTAATTACTCATCGCAATTTAATACTAAAATATTTTGATATAATTACATTGGCTGTAGCTGTAGATCTTTATTTCTTTGTATCCTGTTGTATAGTACTTTGAATATATTAAATTACTTTCATTTCTCGGCTATTTGTTCAGTTGGTTACTGTAATTTCATCCGTTGGTTACAAAAATAATGTTTGTTGTTTGCAGATATTTTTATGTAAAGGTTTAGCCAGATTTATGTAATAGGAAATGATAGCATCTATCAACATATATTATGAAACGTATAAATGCGAGCCATTCTAAAGGATAATAATATTTCTCTAAAATGAGGCATTCAAAAAATGTTTCTACTGTAAACTTCAATTGATAATACATCTACCATTACTAAAATATGTTTTTGAATGCCAAACAATCTTTAAACATATTGTAGAGTACACTATTGGATATATAAAAATGCATTACAGCACAATTCGCCTTTATAGTAGTTGTAGCTAGTTTTAATATATCATCACACCTTACATAGACACTATACTAGGTGTTACCAAATGGTGAACTAAGACATGCAGACTGCAGACATATTTTTACAGACCTAGATGAGATACCATTTTCGGGAGTGCAATGCAACAAGTAAAGATAATGTTAAACTTAATCACTTAGCACTCCAAATCCTTCCCTAAGCATAGTAGGTTCAAATCATTCTTGATGAAACTAATGCCATAACTGCTGCACAACAATATAAGGTGGTTGAGCAAAAATTGTGCACTGCACATTTCTTGCTGTGTTGGAAGAAATGAAATCATTTGTCTCTAGAAGTATTTACTCGTCACACCATTTAGGCTTCCTAGCCATAGAATAAAATGCGACAACTATCGCGTTTTTAAAGAACATTTGAACACATCAATGACTTCAACTTCAAAAAAGATAAAGAAATGTTTGTGTGTGAACTGCTGTCAACAATTTAAGTTTTTATATACCAAAATAAATCCCCTTCCTGGTGACGTTCATAATGAAAGTTTGCCAATTTCTAACTTAGAGTCAGTTTGATGTAGCGATAAGAGTATTGATGTCAGCCATTTCACAAATTTCAAGAGGGAGCCTAAATTAATTTGAAGCAAGATGTACTAAATTTGAAAACGTTGCGTAAATTTGAAATAACTAGGGGGCTCTGCCACCTGATCGCTCTATTCCCGCAACCCCCTACCGGCGTCTTCGCCTCCTACTCGCTGCGCTCGCTTCATATCTATCTTTTCTAAAAATTTTACTTTCGAAAATCTATTTCCTATCTCTGCCTATTTTCCGCAGGAGGGAAAAGCAGGGATTTTTCTGAGCCAAGGAAATCCAAAAATTGAATTCCTTGATCATGAGCTCGATTCGCAAGCTATTTCATGCCAAACTAAAGTTTAAATCGATAAACGGTTTATTTCATCGTGTTACCCTATTATCTCTCTATAAATGTACTAAATTTCATATTTTTGTATTCTACAGTTTTTGAAGTGCGAGACAGAGAAATCGCTAGACGTGCCGATACGAAAAAAAAAGTTCACTTCAGAAGTGCATAAAGAATAAGATATATCAAAAACTACATCTGAATTAAACAAGAAAGATCAATCATGCTTAAAGCATTGATTATGAAACACTTTAAAACTTCAATGCAATTTTATTTAAAAAAGTCGAAAATGCAATATATTCCTCGGAAATATTTTAAAAATTATCACAATACTACATTGATTTATTATATTTGGAACCTTAAACCTTCATCGAAAAAAATTAACTTCATTCAAATGACAGCATTAAAGTATAAATTGCCTGGTTTAAACATCTCTAAAATGTAATACATTCCTTGGTAATAATTTTAGAATTATCATAATACTACGACAATTTATTATATTTGAAAACTTCATCGAAAACAACTGAAATTCATTCAAATGACGTCATAAAAAATGAACTTCATCGAAAACAACTGAAATTCATTCAAATGACGTCATAAAAAATGGCTCTCTCTATAAAAGCAACATTTCATTCATAAATAATTCCCCCATTCATGTCTTTCATCACAATACTATAATAATTTATTTTATTTAAAAATTAAGACCATTGAGCTACAAGTAAGTAAGCTCTATTCGTTAAACTTCATCGAAAAATATCGTCCTTCTCTTTCTAAAATCAATGAATATTTCATTCATATCAGCTAAGCAGACTCCATGGACTATTTGATTTTGTGTTAAAGAATTACAGCGATTCTAATACAACTCATTCTACATATTTTGTTGTTTACATTTTACATAGGTGAAAAATAGGCTTAATAGTAGAAATAATCAAATTTAGATGAGCATTTAAACTGGAATATATTGTCATTGCGTTGTTTCCGTATGTAGATGCACAGAATTTAGGCAAAAATAAAGTAGTTTTAGGACGGATACAACACTCAATATGAATTAAAAAGAACTTTAAAAATCACGATTTTGACACAAGATGGATGCCATATATCATTTTGAAGTGGGTCATGTGATCGTTTCATATCATGGACACGTGATCGCTTCATATAAGAGGTGTAATTATTATTTTAATTTTTATTTAAAAAACTACTGAATATATTTCGCTGAAATTTTTTTATATATTTTACGGAACCATTTGAATATTGCCTAAAATTTTCGAAGCAATTTGTGAATTTTAAATCCGCTTAAAAAATACTTGAAAAATTAGGTCCCATAGGGCTCAATGTATTCCATTTTTTCAACCCGGGTTCAATCCAAAACTAATTGGGTGATATTATTCATTTATATTCCCATAGGTCCTATAGACCGTCTGAACAACATACTAAAATTTCATTTTGATTAAGTCATTTTTACGGCAGTTATCGTGCTAACGGACAGGCAGACAGACAGACAGACAGACAGACAGACAGAATGAACAAAGTCATAAACACTTTTCAACTTTGTTGTAAAGTGTTAATAAAAATGGACACCGCACCGCAAAAATTGACCCATGTAGGTACCTGCCTGCAAAAATTTGTGATCTTGCTATTGTTAGTCTATCCAGGACGCCAACTCACAGCTCAAATATTTTGTTTTTGATTTTGACATTAAATATTTCTTAAACTACAGTATATATAAAAATTTTTTTTAATGTATTCCCCAAAGCTTTGTCTACAAGTGCATCAAATTTAATATTTTTATATGCAAAAGTTTTTGCGGTACGAAGCAAAGAATTTCGAAAAACGAGAAATGTGTCAAACATCGGCGGCGGCAGCTACTTTTTCCTTTCCTTATACACATGCTCGCTACATATCTATCTTTCCTAAAAATTCTACTTTCAAAAATGTATTTTCTACTTTGAGTAATACTTTTGTATTTGAACGTCAATAGTCATTTATCTGCTATAAGAATAAATTATTTCTCCGTCCATAACGCTTGGCGAGATTTTGGCGACGAATTTTGCGGAATATCGCCAACTTGGCGGCTTTTTTATGTCGCCAAATTAACGAAAATTTCGCTAAATGTGTAAAAATGGCGATAAATCAATGAAAATGACGACTAATTGACGAAAATTCAATATCTTGGAAAGAAAATAAGTATCTACTATAAAATCAGACTACTTTTTTTACTGTAAAAATAGTAAATTCATTGCATTATATAAGGAAAGTCATATGCTGCCCACATCAGACTTTTTTTAATATAGAGAGATAGTTTTCCTCTGCAGATTAATGATGAATAGAGCGGTGAAACATCAGATGTTTACAACTGTAATAAAATTTCCCCGCAGATGGAAATGATTGAGTTCTAGGGAAACTTATTTGTAAAAGACAAATATGCTGAAGTTTCAACTACTCTTCAAGGCAAACAATTCTGTATTAAATATGTGTGCAACAATAAACACACAGAACTAAAACCCTCAGCCACAAACTTTCTGTGCTCTACATGTATGTGCTCTACATGTGTGCCAAGCATCATTTTCGAAGATGAACCAAAAAACATAAAAAATAAATTTTGACCTCTTCACAGAGATATTCACTTCCAAGACTTAATGAAAATGAGCACCAACTTAATTTCAATGTCAGGCAAGTCGTTTAGAGGAAAAAGTCATTCTTCACATTGTACATAAAAATAAATGAAATTCCATAGAAATATATTATGCTTCGATTTGTAATCTATATTTTGTCGTATTACTTGTAAGCCAGCTTATTTTGTCGTATTACTTGCAGCCATTACAAAGCGAAGAAAAAGGTTTGCTCTAATAATTTCCCCATTTATTAACCAGAAATATATTTTGATAGTGAATAAGCAAATAAGCAAAATAGCTAAAAGGAGAAAAATTTCGTTTGTAACACTTATAAGTTGAAAAGTGTTTATGACTTTGTTTATTCTGTCTGTCTGTCTGTCTGTCTGTCCGTCAGCACGATAACTGCCGTAAAAATGACTTTATCAAAATGAAATTTTAGTATGCTGTTCAAACGGTTTGTGGGACCTATAGGAATGTAAATGAATAATATCACCCAATAAGTTTTGGATTGAACCCGGGTTGAAAAAATGAAATACATTGAAGCCTGTGAGACCTAATTTTTCAAACATTTTTTAAGCACATTTAAAATTCACAAATTGCTTCGAAAGTTTTAGGAATTATTCAAATTATTCCATAAAATATATAAAAAAAATTTCAGCAAAATATATTCAGTAGTTTTTTAAATAAAAATTAAAATAATAATTACACCTTTTATATGAAGAGATAACGTGACCCACTTCAAAATAAAATATGGCATCCATCTTGTGTCAAAATCGTGATTTTTAAAGTTCTTTTTAATTCATATTTAATGTTGTATCCATCCTAAAACCGCTTTATTTTTGCTTAAAATCTGCGCATCTACATACTAAAACAATGCAATTACAATATATTTGAGTTTAAATGATCATCCAATTTTGAATATTTCTACAACGAAGCCTGATTTTCACTTGTGGAAAATGTAAATACCAAAAGATGTAGAATGAGTTGTGAAAGACCCAGGCCACCCGACTCACTCTAAGGTACGAGCAATTGGTTGAGTGACCGGATAGAATGAGTTGTATAATTATTGCTGCATTTCTTTAACGCAAAATTATTTAGCTCATGGAGTCTGCAATATAGCTGATATGGATGAAATACTCATTGATTTTATACAGAGAAGGACGATTTTTTCGATGAAGTTTTAAACATAGAATTTAATTACTTGGACCTCCATGGTCTTAAGTTTTTAAATAAAATAAATTATTTAGAATTGTGATGAATGAAATGAATGCAAAGAAGTTTATGAATGAAATGCTGCTTTTATACAGAGAGCCAGGCGCGTTATATTTCGATGATGTCATTTGAATAAATTTCATTTGTTTTCGATGAAGTTTTCAAATATAATAAATTATTGCAGTATTATGATAATTTTAAAAATATTACCGAGGAATGTATCGCATTTTAGAGATGTTTAAATAAAACTGCATTGAAATTGGAAAGTGCTTCATAATCAATGCTTTATGCATAATTGATCTTTCTTGTTGAATTAATATAGGCATGAGCTACTTGACCTCGAGTCACTGTTAAAGCTTGATGCACCTTTGAAAACTGACAGGTTTTTTAAAATGAACTCGATCCAAAATAATTTGGTGACCCCTGCACTATACTAATAAATAGAAATATGCCTACAAAAGCCAATCATGGAATCATGCTTTCTATCATTGTATTAATTGGATGGCTATACAATATGTCAGGCTCTGCAAGGAACAATAATTTCGATTTTTTGGTATTCTTAGGCTAGTAAATTTGATCTTTTACCTCTTGCAGAAATTAAAAGGGAACAAAAAAGATATTTTTGAATTTAGGAATTAAGCTGTAACTGGATGTCAGACTCTTGTGTCGTACTTAAAAACCACCTATTCCAATTTATTGGTATAGCTGCTACGACAGACGTGACGTCACAGTTACGCCACTATTACATCACATTCGCTAGACAAAGGACATGCCTGCATAATTAATTTTGGTATACTTCGTAGACAGTTAAATTAAAAACAGAGAGATATAGTAAAACTGTGAGCATTTGTTAAGAAATACATGGTTCCTAGGAAAGTCTTTAAGCACCCTTATACAGCATGCACGTTTTTCTACGGTAAAATTACAGAAAACGATTGAATTAAAAGGACTGCAGTGAGCTTAGTGGATAATTTGTAACTTAGGATAGCAAAGCAAAATGAACCAAAGATACCAATGCAACGTTGTAGAGCATTGGCTAATGAGTACCAGAGCGGACACCAGAAGCGGATGAAACGCGTATATGAAGGACAATAAATATATCAAAATATCCACTCATCAAGGCGTGTAACACGGGGATGCTTTAAATGCCCAACAATGTACGTGGTTCTATTCCTTCTCGAATTCAAATGTGCAGCCTTGCTGACAGAAGACATATTGAACAGGCTGTGTATTCAATTTCTGTACATGTATGTCTTGTTTATTTTAGTATTTCTCAATAGAAAATTCGCCAAAATTCCTATTGTTCCAAATAAATACTGTTTGTGGTACTTTTTGGGGCGATTCCTAGTCATTAGACAGTGATCTGCGAAATTAATATGGTAGCAATTGCTTTGAAAGTTGTTGCAGTCGCTCGGCGATTAAGTTTTTTGCCAGAAATTCCTGAACTGGTCATCAAATTATGTTGTTGTAGCGTTAGAACGACCTGGAGCAGGTGTCCAGATAACTGTCCTACTTATTTAAAATTGGTTCTAGAAACGAGAAGTGACAGAATGGTGCACAGAAAAGAATTTGGGGACACCCTTTGTGGACTTCCTGCTTCAAGCCCCATGACGGCATTGAGAATCTTCCAAACGTATTCTTTGTGTCGTAACAAAGCCTATCTAATTCAAAATCAATCCTAACACTCTTCGAATAAAATTCTTTGAACATTGAAACTTTTAGGAATTGTCATCGCGGACTTAACTTTTAGAAGGCTGTGTAATTAAACACGCATGACGTAACATACAACTTATGAATGAGAATCAGGATTCACTCGATCCTTTTGTCATATCGGCGGTGAGTCTCGGCACGAAAGTGAAACCGAAACCGATCTCACAACCGATATGCATTGAAGATCGAAGACAGATTAAATTGTACATTGCGTGAATTATACTCTTCATTCAAATCATAAACACACAGAACCCAGGAGTACTTACGGTCTGGAGACATCAGTCCACAGATGGGTAGAAGATAAAGACAAAATTCAGGGTGTTCAAATAATTTAACTCATTAAATTAAATATTCATATTTATTAATGTGTAAACCATTTAAAATTGATAATATATTCCAAACAATTGTAATATTCAACATTTAATTTCACTAGAGAACAACATATTATGTAATTAATCACTATAATCAAACACTTTGAATCCTTATTTAATTAACCACTTATTTCTATTTTCAATATAACACAAAATAAGGATTCCACAAAGTTACATTATTCTTACGTGCCTTATATTTATTCCAGGGTTTGAAATGGCAACTTCCACTGTTATAGATTTAATTTCGATATAAATTTATCTCACAGTTCAGTTTAGAAAATCAAACCTCTTTAATTCCAGAGCATCAGATCTTAACTTTATTAACTTGGAAGATGAAATATTCTGCAAAATATATCCGAATGGTGGTATGTTAAGGAACAGATAGTTCAAAGAGACCTCCTCGGAACGCACCCAAATCGCGCGGTCGTCGGTCGACAAAACACATTACCTAAAATAGAAAATCAAATATTAAAATTTTGAATAATTTGCAGATCCCGGTAAGATTCTTCCTCGGGCATCTTCCAGGATTAGATTTTTGGAAAATCAATAATCCTCAGCAGTAAGGGGCCACCGGCCCGACTCTTTGTTCCTTTTTCCCCTCCGGATCTCCAACATCCGAACTTCACAAAGTTCAGCACTCCAAAAAGCCACGGAGAAGGCCGCGCGCTCCCAACGACATCCAAGAAGCTCTCCCATTGGCTGCGCGAGGAGCGAAAAGTTCGCTTTCGAACTTTCGCACAGACAGGCGAGGCGCCACGCAAAGCAACAGCAGAAACATTAAATCCACATCTCAAACAAAACCAGGATTTTGCATGTATATCAATCTATACAAGGCTTAGCACAATGCAGGCGTTGAAAAAGAGAGTTTTTCAAGCCGCGTTTCACAAACTGTCGAATCGGACATTCATGCGATGCGACACTTTCTTAATATGCTAAACTGTACTTTGAAAGTACGTCGCAAAATAATTTGAAACCATTCAATATCGTTGCGCTACAGATGGCGGAATCAATGAGTTTCAATTTAGTTCGATATTAATCAACGAATTTAGCTCGTTATAAACTCGTTTGAATTAAACTCGCTCTCGATTTCTGTTTGACTGGCATCGTGTCAACAACTTCTTGTTGCATGAGAACCGACTTATGCATCGGAGAAAATTTCTAGAGAAATCAACGTAACTTTTGAAATTTATAATCAATCTACAAAATTCAAACAATTTCCAAAACTCACCAAAATGTGCCAAGTTGCCGATCTATCGCCAAATGTATACCCAATGTCACCAAATGGGTTGACGATGTCAAGTAACACGGTCCTTTAAACAATGACAATGGCTGCCTGTAAATGTCGTTTTTCCTCGGGGTTAGACAATATACTGTTGTTGTTGTTCAGACCCAAACCATCCGACCTACCAGGAAGATGTAAGGTAACTGTTTGGAAGGCCCGGAAGTGCCCCACAATTTAGTCAAGAACCCAGTGAGGGAGGCATCCACAGGGGCCGTATCCTCCTTCCCCTACCACCAACCTCAGGGTAGGACTTACGGACCCACATGTTTAACGTCATCGTACTCCGCGTGAGCACGGCGGCAGTTTTGGCAGTGGCGGGAATCGAACCCGGACCTACCGAGGCAATTCCCGCGCGCTAACCACTGGGCTACCGTGCCCTAGACAATATACTGTTGTTGTTGTTGAGAACCAGACCGTCCGACCTCCCAGAAAGGTGTAAGGTAACCATAGACAATATACTGTGAAGATATTTTAATAATTGTATTTATAAATTAATATTTTATAATTTTATTTGTAAAATTATATAGTTCTGGGAAACTATGTAATAACTTTTTACGTTAAACTCATGCTAATTTTTGAAATCACGTCAATTTTGATAACTTAAAGTAATTTATTACTTTAAGTTATCAAAATACAATGTTATCAAAATATCTACTATACATCCAACATAAAGATAAGGATAAAATGGGAAAAATAAACCTCATTTAAACATAATTTTTCATCTAAAAGGTAAAATAATATTTAGTAATATTTTGATTTACAGAGCAACTATATTTGATTTGTCGAATAAAATATGCAGATTTGGAGATTGAGTTTGGCCAAAAAACATCACTTCTGTTTGAATATCAATTTATATTGGGTAATTGTAATTGTTATGTTAATGTCACTTGAACATGAGGAAATAAAATCTAGCAGTCAGCATTAAATTGACAACTCACCGAGATCTGAATTTCCCATTCCACCTTCCAGCAGGTTTCAGAAAATTCTTTTAAAGCAATCCTTCTTTTTATTACTTTCGGTGGGAGGCTGGTCTCCCCCAGGCTGAGGCGACATCTGCTTGCTTCCACATCTATTACTTTAGTTTATAGATTTCTCCAAACGTTGCCTGAGGAACAGCAGTTGTTCTCAGGCTACAAGGTTAGATAAATTGTAACATGTAGGCAGAGAGAGAGCATGATAGAATTGAAAAGTTGGGAGAAACATCAGAAAGCAGAGATTTTTACATTCAGTTGCATTTTAAGGTTCTGACTTCTCTCCTACAAAAGAAAGTTATGAATTTTACTTGACATTTTATAGCAAATATAGGCATTCATTTTTTAGGGTTTAAAATGCTGTAGAATAAATACAGCCCGTGGATGTTTTTATAGCGGTGTTCCTATCTTTTGGAATGACAAAATTATTTTGTGAAAAACGAAATAAATTTGTGAATGATTATTCCGTTTGTGTTCATCATTTGTGTTCATCAGACTTAATCACTTCCAATTATTGTTTCTAGTAAAACTGAATAATTTTGTTATAAATAAAAGTTTTGTGTTAACGAAATAAATATGTAAAAAAAGAAAAAAGTTGTGGAAAATAAAACTATTTTCTCAAAAATGAAATTTTTTTGTGAAAAAATAAAAATGCTTGTGAAGAAACGAAATAATTTTCGATAACCGGATATTGTTGTGAAAAACGAAATAATTTCGTTAGAAATAAAATAGTTATTTGAAAAATAAAAATATTATTGATTTTTTTTTAGAAATAAACATTTGGATCAGTGCTGTTCGTTAAAGAGTTCCACAGTATAAAACATTTCATAAGTATGCCGATTGATTGTGGAATTTATATTTTCTTATAGTCCCGTGTGCACCTTACATTAAATCTAACTAAATATTTCCTTTTATTCCTAAACTAAATATTTTCTTTTATTATTCAAAAATAAAAAGGGTATTTTTAGCTCCCCAGTTTCTTTATCAATATTTTGATATTTTAATTTATTTCCCTTGCAGCTGTATCTTGTTACAGTCTTTCTCTAGCGTCTATGTAACTTTTCCTGTATTTGGTTAGATTTGATATATTGCTGAAAATTAGTTTATATTTATTTGTTTATTAGTTTCTCCACAACTAATTAAGAAACTGTTTAATGTGTTTGATTGCAGAAACTGAAATTTTGATATTTTTTTCTATCTTGATACAAACGAATTTTTGTACACAACTCAAATATTCTTATAATTTTTTTTAATTCTCGCATCCTCTCACTTTTGTATATCTTATTCCCTTCTTTTTCTAAATAACCTGATATATCCGCGTTATTTTTCCTGTTATTTTTCCTGTATTTGGGTTTAGATGATATATCTTCGAAACCAACTTCCAATTTTTCTCTTTTCCTATCAACGTATACACGTTGTTTTTCTTGTATTTGGGTTGAAATGGGGAATCGCTGATATATTTTACATACTTTTTAATTCATAACTTTTACAAAACAAATAAAAATGAAAACTGACTAATTTTAAATGCTGTTTCTTTCCCTAGTAACAGCAAAAGGTTTCTCTTAATCTTGATGAGCTCGATTTTTTATACCCCACTTAAATATATTTATAGCATTTTTATTTTCACAGAAGCTTTATTATTTTCACTTTGAAATGTCCAAAATGTTATATTGTACTTGGTTTAAAATCATTATCTTTAAAAAAATTTAGTAACTAGTTGTGTATCACCTTTCCACAACCATATGCTACAAGTCCAATTTTGCTTATACTTTACTCAAAAAATTTCATTTTACTGTAATTTTCAGCAACTCTATATGTTTTTATCCCTTTCTTATTCAAAACAACTTAAAGCGCCACAGTTATTTTTTCTTTTTTTCGAAGGTGTGTCTCCAAATATTAATTCAGCTAAAATTTTTTGAAGTAAGTAAAATAAAAACATGATGTTTTACTACCCTCTTTCACCCTGTGAAACCCAAAACAAAAAAATCTAATGTGGGCAGCATATGACTTTCCTTATATAATGCAATGAATTTACTACTTTTACAGTTAAAAAATGTTATTCTTTTAGTAGATACTTATATTCCTTCCAAGATATTGAATTTTCTTCAATTAGTCGTCCATTTCATTGATTAAACGTCATTTTCATTGATTAAACGTCATTTTTATCCATTTTGCGAGATTTTCGTTAATTTGGCAACATTTAAAAACGTCGCCAAGTTGGCGACATTACGCAAAGTTCGTCGCCAAAATCTTGCCAAGTGTTATGGACGGAGAAATAAGTTATTTTAACAACAGATAAATGATTATTGGCGTTTAAATGCAAAAGTATTACTCAAAGTATCTTTCCTCGTGAGTGGAACGAGTTAGATCCACGAGAGTGATGTCGCCAAATTTATCGCACGATATTACATAAAAAGTGAACATGTTTATTAAAAGTTTTTTTTTTTCATTTATGGGAATATCTGAAAAATTTATTTGAAAAATGTGCAATATCTCGAGTACGGTTCATGCTAGCGTTCTAAAGTTTATGTCAATCGCTTTCTAAGGAAACATTACATAAGAAATGTCTGTTTGCGAAGCTTCATTAAAGGTTTTGATTTTTTGATGTTTTTTCAATATTTCAATCGAAAATTTAGGGGGGTTCTGAACGTTCGATTGTGTTTCAAAACAATAGGCTTCCAGTATTCACGGTTTGTGATTTTTGTACCAAATTTCATTCGAATCGCTCCATTCGTTCGTGACATATCGTCTCCACAGTCTCACTGCCACACACACACACACACACACACACACACTTTCACACACACACAGACACACACATACTTTCACACACACACTCATACACAGATACATTACCTCAAAAATGTTCGATTCGTGATCAGGGATGCTTAAAACGTGCTCTTCCGCTGAAATTCGAATTCGAATTTTCGACCGCGTCACAATACTTTCCTTATACATTATGTATATAAGGAAATTTTTTCTCACAGTCTCAATGCGGTCTTTCGAATGATGTCCCGCTCCATGTGTTTTAAAAGTATTGCATTTTCTAACACACTTTTATTCCCCCCACCCCATACACACACATACATAAACACATCTTCCAGGAATTAACAATTTCTGAAATATGACTGTTTTTAACGGATTTTGAATAGAAATTTGCTTGTAAAATTTCTAGGTTATCGGTTGAACAGGCAAAAATTAATAGGGGGGGAAAGGGGGACATACATTATCGTTTCTTTAATAAAGTTTCTGTTTGTTAACTACAAAACCCTAAAAACAAATAATTTTCTAAATATTACAATGGTTTAGTGAAAACCGAAGTAGCTACGCGTAAAAAAGAAAAAATATTTCTGATGGACGAAATAATTTTGTGAAAAATAAATAATTTTTAAAAACCGAAAATTGCATCCGATAAAAGAAAAAAAGAAAAGTTTCCCCAAAACAAAAAGTTGTAAAGAAAAGTATTTATCAACCATTATTTTAAGGATGTTTGATTTTAAACGACTGCCTTTTTGTGCAGCATATCTTTCGAACACACACACACACACAAATTACGTGATTCAAATAAAATATACTTATTCTGTAAATACTGAAGTATTGATTGCTAACCATCGCAATATATTATGAAATAACCACTATTTACATGGATTGGACAGATTCTTTACCAGCATAACAGTATGTATATAAACGGGAAGAATATTATTCAATCAATAAAAGAAACAGCAGTATTCACACATTTCCTTCCAGTCTCCATTGATTGTCGATACGGGATATATATCTGCCCAATTGCTTTACAATCTCTTGAGAGTTTGGGGAGCAAGTGACCCTAATACATCTGTTTCTGGTGGGTCCCAATCAATTATCTCCCTTTTATTCGATTTGTTTAAGTTCGCTGAATTAATAGCCTTAAACCAACAGAACTAAATTTTCAGCTCAGTTACCTCAGAGATTCATATTCTTTATTCTCTTAAAAGTACTTATATCATGATCACACTCAAAATCTATATAATTAAAATTGAAAATATGTCTATTTATCTGTATGTATGTATGTATGCTTGTCTCATCATAACGGGTGAACTGCTGCACCGAATGTAATAAAATTTTGTGAGTAACCTAAGAATAGCCCCACTTAAAATTGAGTCCATATGTTTCGATTTTTATGACCAGTTTCTACGAGTTTCTATGAGGTTGTCTACATATTAATAAAAAATCTGATGTGGGCAGCACATGACTTTCCCTGCAGACTTATATACACATTTTCTTTATTTTAGTTAAATTTAATTCACTATTAATTCAATTTTCTTTCTCATTTGGTAACTGGACTCATTTTCAAAGGTGGCGTACAGAAAAAACGAAGAGACGAAAATACCTCGAGAACAGCAAGTTCTAGTGTAATGGGGTTGCACTTATTCTTTTCTTCGTTAAAAATTACGTATAAAACAAGCATTTAATGGATGTATTTCAGCATAAGTAGTTTTTTATTTTAGATTTTGTCGATTTTTGCGGGCCATTTTGCAAAAAAAGGCAGGTTATTGTTTTCCGAATCGTACCAAAATCTAATCAGCACCAGGGTGACCCACAAGCGACTTATCTACAAAATTTTGTGAAATTCGGTACATTAGATTTTCGGCTAGAGTGGATACAAGCTTTTGCGGGCCTTTTCGCAAAAAAAGGCGGGTTCTATTGTCCCGAATCGTACCCAAAACTAATCAGCACAAGATTTGCCCACATATGACTTACCTACCAATTTTATGAAATTCGGTCCATTAGTTGTTTAGCTAGAGTGGATACAATATCTGCACAGACAGACTGACACAGACAGACATACACACATACACACACACAGATGTCACGCTAAAAATAGTTTTTTCGTATTCTAGAGGTCTCGAAACGTGTAGATCCATCGAAAACTCAAGTTGCGCTTTTCGACATGATTCCAATACTTTCCCTATACATTACCATGTATTGCAGGGAAAGTAAAAATGCACAGTTAAAACTTCCATAAATGTAGCATTAGGCAAATAATAATTTTCCGCCAATTTATTGGAAAAAATGATATCGTGTCGCTTAGCAACGGACTTAAATCCTACATTCTTAAACCATATATTCTCAAACACATATTCTCCATATCATCCATATATTCTCAACATTCATCCATATATTCTCATCCACATGATCCATATATTCTCAAACATCTTTTTAGGAGTATTCATTTAAATATTTTTATAGAATGTTTTGAATGACAATGAACTAGATTATAATACTATAGGAATTAGAATTTTATAGGGATTTAGAATACTATGGAATTTTGCACATGAATGCGAACGCACATGATTTTTTTTTTGCACATGATTGAGGCACATTTTTTCCACATGATTGCGGCACGGAAGTTCTCGCGAAGCGAGCTCAGCGAGCGTCAGCGAGTAGGACGTCACTACTTGCGAAGTGAGTTACGGGGGTTGGCGAGTGTAACTAGTAGGGGGTGGACCCCCCTAGTTTTCTTAAATTAATCGTCATTTCCATTAATTAAATGTTCTTTTTATCAATTTGGCGATATTTTCGTCAATTTTGGCAACATTTGAAAAACTCACCAAGTTGGCGATATGCCGCTAAAATTTGTCGTCAAAGTTTTACCAAGCGTTACAGCCGGAGGAATAGGTAATTCTTATAGTAGATTTTATATAGTTTCCAAGATATTGAATTTTCATCTATTTGTCGTCAATGTTATTGTTTTAGCGTCATTTCTATCAATTTGTCGACAATTTTATCAATTTGGCGACATTTATATTAATTTGGCAGCATTTCGGTCAATTTTTGTCCAGTCGCTTATCAAAGGAACGCGGGACACAGTTAAGCCTTGGTTTAACATTCAAAATAGTTCAAGCTTCTTCCAACAAAAGTGAAATATTACTCTTGGATGTTTTTAATTTGAATGTTAAACCAAGGCTTAACTCTATCCCGCGTTCCTTTGATAAGCGAGTGCTGGACGCAGGATATAGTTTAGCCTTGGTTAAACATGTTAACGAAATGAGCTTGACACTCTGAGTTGCGGGGTATTTCAAATAAAAATGTATAAAATATATGAAATAAAAAATCATCATGGTCTCACTTTCAGTATCTGATACTATACGCTACGGAAAGCTTCATGGTTACATCATAATTTCGCTTTGAAAGAAATATAGTCACTGCCATGGAGGTAAAAGTAAGGAGTTAAATCTTCATATTAAGAAAACGCCAATATCGTTTGAAACAATAATTCAGGTGGCGCTGGGATAAGATAAGTAGTCTTGTATTGTATACATTTCTATGGCGAAAGACCTGAAATATTTATTTAAACTGTCAATTTTGTAAAAATTAATTATTAAACGCAAAGAATAACTGAAGCAATAAAGAATATCCCTAAGTATTCAAAATTATTTTACTTTCCAATTCACTTTTATCTTCACATATTCTGTACTCTATCCTACAACTATGAAAAAATACTGGTTAATTATACTCATAATTAAGGAATCCTTAATTTAAAAATTATTAAAAATACATATACTAAATACTACGCCTTTCTATAGTATCAACTAACAATAGCAACTACTTTACAAACACTATAGCAACACGCGTCAACTTGATCAGTTTTTGAAGAGTAAAATAATCGGAATGATGGAATCAGTACACTCACAGATGAAAGTTTACAAAGCATTGAATGGATCACAACGTGTAATATCCAGCCAGCGAAGAAATTTTCACATTACTGAAGACGACCGACGACAACCAGTAGAAGTTCATTCACGAGTTATAACCTCTCGGCAGGACTGTTATCTAGCATTAACTGCACAAAATCACAAGATGAAGTTTGCAAGGTAACTGTGGCGATTCAAATACTTTTAACTTTCACAAAAAATAAGTTACTTAAAGGCCGATATAGATTACTTTCTGATCCGATAGCTTAACCCTTGTTGGAGTTGGAGTTAATATATCTAAGGGAAAATAGTGGTAAAATTTGGCGTATTTTTAATACATTTACACTACATACACATTTTATCATTATACATACAATGTCAAGTGATTCCATACATATTCCATACATATCCACTAGTATTTTTGTGAAGTAGTCGTATTACACAAAAAAGTTTTACTGATGGTTAATTAAATGTGAAGTATATTAAATGCTAGAATTATAGTCTAACACTGAGAAATAAATCACTGTTAAGGATAGGCAAGGTGTAAATACGGAAAGACATAAAAATATTAATAAAATTTCGGTGAATATACCACTGGTTTGGCATAAGAAAGTTCATTTTTATTTTGCCTAATTAGAAAGAAACGTCAGGGTTTCAATCATGTAGTTAGAAAGGAAGAAATAAAACTCCAATGGATGAAACGCTTGAAAATGCCATAATGCTTTGAGAATTATATCTAGGTGTCGCTAGTGTTTGTAAAGTAGTTGCTATTGTTAGCTGACACTATAGAAAAGCGTAGTATTTAGTACATGTATTTTTAATAATTTTTAAATTAAGGATTCCTTAATTATGAGTATAATTAACCAGTATTTTTTCATAGTTGTAGGATAGAGTACAGAATATGAGTAGATAAAAATGAATTGGAGAGTAAAATAATTTTGAATACGTAAGAATACTCTTTATTGTTTCAGTTATTTTTTGCGTTGTACTAATAACTAATTTTAACAAAATGGCAGTTTAAATAAATATTTTAGGTCTTAAGCTATAGAAATGCATACTATACAGGACTACTTATCTTATCCCAGCGCCACCTGAATTATTGCCTCAAACGATATTGGCGATTTCTTAATATAAAAATTTAACTCCTTTTACCTCCATGGTTTCAATGATAACTAATTATAGTACAAAATATTAAACTCTTGTATTTGCCTTAAATTGAGTGCTATGAAATCAAACAACTATAGTACGTAATTTTATTCAAATTTGTAGAAGTATCAAGATTAAATGTTGTGAACTTAGTCTTGCAAACTGTGCAGCGAGAGACAAAAGTCGACGGCCTTGAAGCAGAAAGACGATCAATTCCAAAGCTCTTTAATTTAAGGTTGTTGTTCACTCAGTCCGCCAACCAATGAAAAGTTGTCAGCTTGACGAAATGGGAATTAAGATTCGATCAGGATCTAAAGTAAACTTTGAGAGGAGTTTTCAGAACACACGCATTATTACAGCTAAAATTAGTTTGTTAATGTTCAAATAGCAACATCCAGGCGTAAACAACTTGCTCAAAGATTTTGTATTATGCTATGCACACCTTCCTCAGTGACGCCAAAAGCGTTTCTCGGTTTGATTTGCCCTGATTTGATTATCCTGCAAGGGCGGGGAGAGGGGGGGGGGGGTCATGCCGGGCATAACTAACTTCATTTTTTATACTGGCTCTGCGTATATAATGTACTCGAAGGTAAGAATCGCGCGCAATTTATTCTTGGGCCTTCTGAAGAGATAGATAATCTCTTTGAACGTCACTGAGAAAGGTGTGCACAGCACAATAAAAACTCGTTACGCAGGTTGCTTACATCTGGGTATTGCCACTTCATAATTTACAAACAATTTTTAATTGCAATTAAGGGAAATCTTGCTGTGTTTTGGCAACAACTCTTCAGGTTCGTTGCGTCACGGCTCATAGCCCCCCCCCGATTGTTTTGATCTGATTTAATCTGTAAATAATTATGAAATTAGATAATTTTAATAAGAAATGTTATAAAAACTGATGGAGTCAAGTGATTTTTAGTTTGTGGGTTAGTATTACTACTCTTATGTTAATCCACGGCGCACAAAAGTGGTGACTTTACAGTTTCCTTCTGATATCTTCAAAACGAATGAAAGTAGTCATCTGCTACGCAAGACATCGCATTCCTATGTATTGCAAGTATAAAAGAAATCCGTATACAGTGACTTTTCAAGGATTCCCGTTCTATAATTGTGCAACGTTCCCGGTTATCGATATCTGTATACTTTAACCAATTGATCGTCAAGGTGCCGGAATGTGGTAAGTAGATTTCAATTGATTTTGCTGTTAATTTTATTTTGTTGTTATAGAGTAAACTTTTGGGTCAATATTAGTGTATTTTGAAAAGATACAAATTGATAAATTAAACTCAAAAGCTGACTTGTTTGATACTATACGTTCTATTGAGCGTCCAGTACAGGAAGTAGTTCAAATAGTAATCAAAGTACCACCGTTTTGTGTAGAACTATGATGTAGTAAAAACAATATGTAGAACTATGATGTAGTAGAAACAATATGTAGAACTATGATGTTTACAAATCGAATCTCAGCAGGTATTACTAGTGTGGAAACTAGTTTTCACTCCATTATTGAAGCTTTATATTTTGAGGTTTTAACTCATGCATGTGACGTGGTGAAACGTCGTAGCTCATGTAATCAATTGAGTAAACGATTGGCGACAATAGTAATATACAGATCGTGTGACAATAAAATTGTTTAATTCATAATTTTCTTAAAGAATGAAATTCTTACTTCCTCTAAAATGTATAATGGACTAATACAATTTTAGTTTGTAGATCCTTAATATGCATACATAAGCAATTTTGCCATAACTTTCTTTTAAATTCAGTTTGTGGGGTTAGAAGTAGTGCTCGGATTTTTAAACGGTTTATTGACAGTAACATTGGTGAAACGGATATTAAAATCTATATACTGTTAACTGAAAATGTACTAATAGTTTTACACCAGAGCCTTTGAATTATATCAAGGATTGCGTGAACAAGAAAATAGAAAGTGGCATGCCATTAGGTTTTAATGTAGAAAGTGGGTGGAAATAATGAAACATATTTTCTAAAAATATATAAAAATTTGATTAGGTTACCTTCTTCACAAAACGCTGTAGTCATATAATATATAAAATGAAAAATTAGAATAGGCGCTTTTAAGTAAAATATCTCCTAAGCTTTGAATCAATGATTCTGAATATAATTACGATTATATTACACAATGCAATTTCAGAATACGAATACAATTATACTAGAAAAACTCGATTGCAATTCGATTATACAGGACCTAGTTTCTGATTAAGAATTATCGCATTTTTAAACGGAATGAAGTGTAAGTAGTCTCATAGAATAAGGTAAAATACTACAGGGTGGGGAGAAAAATAAATTTGGAAAAATTTATTTTTTAGTTACAAAATATTCCGAGCCACAGAGAAACAAACAAAGATACCCATATTAAAAAAATATTCATAACAAAGTATACTTGATTCCAGATAACTTTTTATTCACTTTTTTTAAAAGTAAGTTTTCAAACTACTCTGCTTTCAACAGTTGTTCTTGTACCAGAATAAAATTTTCTTGAAACTCTTTCTACAGGTCTTTCTACGGAAGCAGAAGAAGCATGCAAAAAAATGATTGCACAAATACATTTTTTTTTTCAGATTATGATTTTTCTGAGAATTCTTACTTCGATTATGATTTAGATTATGATTATACAAATAATTATTATTTTATTATGATTGTGCACGAATCTATGATTATGATTGCGCACCAATCTTTATGATTATGATTATATACGAATCTTTATGATTACGATTTTCATTAAACAATTCTGATTATAGTAAGAATTCCAAAAAAGATCACATAACTGCTATCGACTACAATTACTTAATTACGATCATCCATAATCTGGCCGTGGGTAATCTGATTTTGATTGAGAAAACCATCTTTATAACAAATAGCGCGTCACAGCTTTACGAATCTCTCGAGAAATAAGTTTACGGAAATGACCCCTCTGTAAATCTAACGCGATCATTTAAACGCAGCTCAATGACATCCTCGCTACTTAGTCAATTTTCGAAACTAACTTCTAATACAATTACGATCCAGGATTAATTACTTCCACTTTCTACTGCACGATTTCAGCTATTTCATAGGAGTGATAGACAACAGCGACCCATTCTGCATCACGGATCCGGTGGGAGCAAAATGGCGCAATTGAATTTGGTGATTCATTAGCCATGAATGTAATGAAAGTGTGAATTAATATAAATAGTTCCATCACTCATACTTATTGTTATTATTGGTATTGATGATAGTCTTATTTAATAAGCAGTGCATGTAATGTGCAGAGTAAAGCGAAGATTCATACGAATGCAGTTGAACCCGCTTAAAAGAATACAAAACTTCTATAATAAGAAAAGAGAATATATGTGTGTAGTTGTGAGTTGTAGCAGAAATACCAAGAGACGTACAGCTACGACATGTGAGCCGCGATAGCCCAGTAGCTGAGATGGGAGTATCGCATTTGTTAGTCCAGTGTTCGATCCTCGACACAGCTCAAAATTATTCCTATGTCTTCGCGGAGTATGGGCACGGTAAATTTGCAGGTCTGAAAGTTCTTCCGAAATGTGATAGCTTAGGGATAAGATAGTGCAGCCCTTGTGGTTACCGTCCTCATTGAGTTTTTGGTTAATGGATGGTATTTTCGCTGTTGTCCAAACTGATAACTTACACCTTCAGACAAGTCGTAATTGTCTTGATAGAACGCAAAATATAAGTTACGAAATGTAGCACAGGTATACTTCAGGTCAGGACCCGATATAGCTCTGAATGGTTTTTTTAAAACTTGATTTAGTAGTAAAGTTATTAATGCTTAAGCTAAATATTTGAGCCTTTTGCAAAAGATGTTATGATTTCGCTTTTATCAAAGACGGAATTTAGCGGCGTCTCGGATGAACAGAAGCTGCAATATTAAATAAGAAGATATTAAAAGTACAAAATAATAATTTTCTTAAACGTATAACTAATTACTTGAAATTAAATATGTAGTTCAGATTTTCTGACTAAAAAACATCTGGGTAAATGTCGTACAATGCTGATAATCATTATGCGAGTTAGGATTTTATTCTGATAATAATTAAACGAATTTCGATCTTACACGCGATATTTTAATAAGTCATGTGCATATTTAAATATAGATTACATAATAGTAATTTACGTACCAATATTTAAATATTTTGCAAGAGAGGATTTTCAAAAACAGACCTTGGGTATAGGGCGTGTTACAAGGAGGGCAGTCAGCTGTGACCTGTGCATTATTCCACGACCGCCAAATGAACTCTTGAAGACATCTCCGGAGTTTTTTGAAAACCAAATGGGCTGGTCACCGAAGACAGTTATTAATAGAAAAAAATCGTATGTCCTAAACTGTTCGGTATAATGATAAAATTACTGGAAATATGGAGTTAGAAACATGTACATAAAACTTCTATGGATAAAATGTTTGAAAATGCTAGAATACTTTGAGAATGATAGCTAGGTGTCCCTAATGTAAAGTAGCTGCTATTGTTAGTTGATATAATAGAAAATGTAGTATGTAGTATATGTATTTTTGATTATTTTTAAATTATAGGTTCACTAAAGAGTAACCATTATTTTTTTCATAGTTGTAGGATTGAGTACGGAATATGGGAGATAAAAACAAATTGAAAAGTAAAATAATTTTGAATACGTAGGAATGTTATTTATTCAGTTCCACTTTGCATTGCGCAAATAATTTAATTTTACGAAATGGACAGTTAAAATAAATATATTTTAGACTTTCCGCCATAGAAATGAATACAATGCAGAAATACTAATCTTATATCACCCCCACTTGAATGATTGTCTCAAACGATATTGTCGTTTTTACTTTCCTTATATACATAAAGTATAAGGAAAGTATTGTGACGGGGTCAAAAATTCGAATTCGAGTTTTCGACGGGAGAGCACGTTTCAAGCATCATTCAAGTTTCATTGCGCAAATAATTTAATTTTACGAAATGGACAGTTAAAATAAATATATTTTAGACTTTCCGCCATAGAAATGAATACAATGCAGAAATACTAATCTTATATCACCCCCACTTGAATGATTGTCTCAAACGATATTGTCGTTTTTACTTTCCTTATATACATAAAGTATAAGGAAAGTATTGTGACGGGGTCAAAAATTCGAATTCGAGTTTTCGACGGGAGAGCACGTTTCAAGCATCCCTGATCACAAATTAAACATTTTTGAAGTGATGTCTGTGTGTGTGTGAAAGTATGTGTGTGTGTATGTGTGTGTCAGTGGGCCTGTGGAGAGGATAACTGCCGAACGAAGGGAACGATTCGAACCAAATTTGAAACAAAAATCACAATCCTTAAACACTGGAAACCTATTGTTTTTATACGCAATCGAATGTTCAGAACCCTCCTAAATTTTCGAGTGAAATTTTGAAAAAATCGTCAAAAAATCAAAACCGCTAATAAAGTTAAGCAACTAGCCATTTCTTATGTAATTTTTCTTTAGAAAACGATTGACATAAATTTTAGAACGCTAACATGAACCGTTTTTGAATATTGCACATTTTTCAAAAAATTATCAAAAAGTCATATAAAATAAAAAAAAAATATTTCCTCTTGAGAAACATGTTCACTTTTCATATATAATACCATGCGATAAATTTGGTGACATAATTCTCGTGGATCTAGCTCGTCCCATTCATGAAAAAAGATACTGTGAGTAATACTTTTGTATTTGAACGCCAATAGTCATTTATCTGCTGTATGAATAACCTATTTCTTCGTCCATAACGCTTGGCAAGATTTTGTCAACGAATTTGGTGGAAATGTCGGCAACTTGGCGACTTTTTTAAATGTTGCTAAATTAACGAAAAACTCGCCAAACGGATAAAATGACGACTCATTGACGAAAATTCAATATCGTGGAAAGAATATAAATATCTACTATAAGAAAAACCTATTTTTACTTTTCTTATATACATAATGTATAAGGAATGTTTCTTTTGGCTGTAAAAGTAGTAAAGTCATTGCATTATATAAGCAAAGTCATGTGTTGCCCACATCGGATTTTTTTTTAATATGACAATTTAACTTCTTATTTTTAGCTCCACGAGAATAAATAATGTTGGAATAATCTATTATTTTGTTATAAACGTTTGCCTTTATTGAGAAGATTCACTTTCCTCTCAAAGAATTTTTCCATGAAATTTAAATGGATTAATTCACAAAATACAGAAATAAGGGTACAGTGATAAGCAATCATTAGTTAGATGGTTGTCTCCGCATGTCAACTGTTGTTCATTTGAATGTACGTTATGTGTTGGGAATTTTTGTAGTATGTTAGAAATCTACTATATACTACAGTCTGGTGATAAAAAATGCTAGCCAGTAGTTTATTCTATAGTTCCGTGTATTTATTTATATATTTCTTACTAAGTAATGTTCTATTTCAGTCCCTAGTGTTAGTTCCGCATTTATAATTCGTTCACTTAAATCGAATTTCTACTTGCTTCAGGGCTACATATCAACCATTTACTGCTGCAATTCCAATGTCGAGGTTTCCTTCTAGCCAAAAGGAACAGGGATTTATGTATTTCTTTTATATCGTCTGTGGCTTGTTATAGGTGGGGTGGGGGAGTAGTCAGTCAGCTACGTCGTTCCCACATCTGGTGGTTTCCTCTCCTATTATCAGAATCAATAGATTTTCCCTAGGGCTGCCCGGGGACAAAACAATTGTTCCAATCCCATAGAAATGTATATGTAAGAAAGTGCAGCAAAAGAAAACGAAGTTAAAATCTTTCGACAAGTAATCTAAGAAATATCTATATCTCTCTTACAATTTAAAGCATGTTTGCGCAAGGATCTATTTTTAAATCAAATTTTACATTTTAAGAAAATATTCCTAAGATATTTGTGTAAAATACAGTCAGCGTGAAAGTTTTTTAGGTAAGAATTAGATATGTAGACATTGCCAAGAGAGTGTCATTTATGAATGGTTTTTATGAATATGTCGCGTTAACTGTGTTTGCTGAAATAGATATAAAAACCTATGATTATCTCGGATAGAAATTTGGAGTTTGTAGGCCAGTAATTAAACGGTCCGCATCTTATCCGCTTTGATGGAGATCACCTCTCTCGTAATATAAGAAATATTCAATTTTGCTGGACGGTTTTGCTCTTGCTAAGGCTCATCAGCACTGTATATCCGTTAACTGTTTTATCAGCAAGAAAACTAGGTGAGATATATTTAACCAACTCTAGTGGCAAAAAAGAAAAAATCTGATGTGGGCAACACACGACTTTCCTTATATAATTCAATAAATTTACTACTTTTACAGTTAAAAAAATGTTATTCTTATAGTAGATACTTATATCCTTTCCAAGATATTGAATTTTCTTCAATGAGTCGTCATTTTCATTGATTTAGCGTCATTTTTATCCATTTGGCGAGATTTTTGTTAATTTGGCAACAATTAAAAATGTCAAGTTGGCGATATTCCGCCAAAATCAATCCAAGCGTTATGGACGGAGAAATAAGTTATTCTTACAGCAGATAAATGACTATTTGCGTTCAAATACAAAAGTATTACGCAAAGTATCTTTTCTCATGAATAGAGCGAGTGAGATCCACGAGAATGATGTCATCCAATTTATCGCATGGTATTACATATGGAAAGTGAACATGCTTCTCAATAGGAATTTTTTTTTTTAATTTCATATAACTTTTTGATAATTTTTTTGACAAATGTGCAATATCTCGAGAACGGTTCATATTTGCGTTCTAAAATTTATGTCAATCGTTTTCAAATGAAAAATTACATAAGAGATGTCTATTTGCGTAACTTTATTAGCGGTTTTGATTTTTTGACGATTTTGTCAAAATTTCACTCAAAAATTTAGGGGGTTCTGAACTTTCGATTGCGTATAAAAAAAATAGGCTTCCAGTGTTTACGGATTGTGATTTTTGTACCAAATTTCGTTCGAATCGCTCCATTCGTTCATCAGTTATCGTCTCCACGGACTCTCTGACTGACACACACACACACACACACACACACACACACAGAGACATCACTTCAAAAATGTTTGATTCGTGATCAGGGATGCTTGAAACGTGATCTCCCGTCAAAAACTCGAATTCGAATTTTCGACGTCGTCACAATACTTTCCTTGTACATTATGTATGTAAGGAAAGTAAAAAAAGGATGTACTAGGCAGTTGATGTTAATTAATCAATGAAAATGATTTCTAACATCAAAGACACCGCCACGAATGTTTCTCGTCGCTCTGACAGTCTGATGCCTAGTTTATTTTAATGTCTGCACAATATAAAGTAATATACGGGGAAATAGAGTCGAAAACCAAAATTGGTTTTCAATGAGGTAACGTTAACATGTTTTGAACTCCAGAATACAATTCTGCTATTTTTAGCTTGACATTTCCATGTGAGTGCAATTTATATATCTACTTTGTTATAAAACTGAACAGCCAGATATATAAGGTAGTGAGTCACTGATTCGGTATCCTTATTCTGATTATATTTTAGTATATTTAGTAAATATAAAAATACCCTATTTTACTGACAGACCGATGGTCATCCCTCTAAAAATAGTCTAAGCGTGTTCAGAAGGTCCTAAAACATATTGGCATTAAATATTCGAAATTAAAAACTATCATGAAAACAATACTTTATTCTATAGTACGCGAAAGTAAAAAAAAAAAAAACTTGCCAAATAGTATGAGCAAATAAAAATTATTCAATTGTATTATTTATGCTTATTTCAAACGTCATTACTTTCTTATACTATATAGTATATAGAAAGTATTGTTTTCAGCCTGAGCACATTTTGACTATTTTTAGAGTGATGTTTATCTGTGTGTGGTTGATTTCTGTGGTACCAGACAGCTGCCACAAATATTAATGAATTTTCACGAAATTTTACATTCAGTTTTCTTGTCAAAAAAAAATCTGATGTGGGCAACACATGACTTTCCTTACATAATGCAATGCATTTACTACTTTTACAGTAAAAAAAATAGGTTTTTTTTATAGTAGATACTAATATACTTTCCAAGATATTGAATTTTCGACAATTAGTCGTCATTTTCAGTGATTTAGCGTCATATTTATCCATTTGGCGAGATTTTCGTTAATTTGGCAACATGTCAAAAAAGTCGCCAAGTTGACGACATTCCGCCAAATTCGTCGTCAAAATCTCGCCAAGCGTTATGCACTAAGAAATAAGTTATTCTTACAGCAGATAAATGACTATTGGCGTTCAAATACAAAAGTATTATTCAAAGTATCTTTCTTCATGAATGGAACGAGCTAGATCCACGAGAATGATGTCACTCAATTTATCGCATGGTATTACATATGGAAAGTGAACATGTTCCTCAATAGGAAATATTTTTTTTTTATTTTATATGACTTTTTGATAATTCTTTTGAAAAATGTGCAATATCTCGAGAACGGTTCATGTTAGCGTTCTAAAATTTATGTCAATCGTTTTCTAATGAAAAATTACATGATTGAGATGTCTATTTGCGTAACTTTATTAGTGGTTTTAATTTTTTGACGATTTTTTCAAAATTTCATTCCAAAATTTAAGGGGGTTCTGAACATTCGATTGCGTATAAAAACAATAGGCTTCCAGTGTTTACGGATTGTGATTTTTGAACCAAATTTGATTCGAATCGGTCCATTCGTTCGTCAGTTATCGTTTCCACAGACTCACTGACACACACACACACACACACACACACACATACTTTCACACACACACAGAAATCACTTCAAAAATGTTTGATTCGTGATCAGGGATGCTTGAAACGTGCTGTCCTGTCGAAAACTCGATTTCGAATTTTCGACCCCGTCACAATACTTTCCTTATACATTAGGTATATAAGGAAAGTAAAAATAATGGAACTTGACAGAATATTTTTAAATTCGAGCGAAAATTTTATATTTTCTTTGCGTTAACAATGGACAAAATCACAATTTCATCATAGGACAAAAATTGGCATAATCATGCATAAAAAGAGCATCACGAAACATAACAGTTTCAATCATTGTAGTGAAAAATCTGATGTGGGCAGCACATGACTTTCCCTGCAAACTGAAATTCATATTTTCTTTATTTTTTTAATAATTCCTTAGATTGAGTTTAATTGCACCAAATAACACTAAATTTGCAGTTTTAATTCACTTTTTATTTTTATTTGGTAATTGGACATTTGTCCGAAATCGGTGTAATAAAAATGTAAGAAATCTCAAATACCTTGAGAACGGTTAGTCCTAAAGCTTAATGGAGTGTGCCATATTCTTTTCTTCGTCAAAAATTGCGTATAAAACAACAATTTCATTAATACATTTGATCATACGTATTTTTTTTTTTTTAGATTTTTGCGGGCCATTTCGTAAAAAAGGCAAGTTGTTCTTTTTCGAATTGTACAAACATTTAATCAGCAGAGTGTCCCACAATTAACTTATCTACCAAATTTTGTGAAATTTTGTCAATTAGAATTTTAGCTAGAGTGGATACATGAAACTTTTGCGGGTCATTTCGTAAAAAAGGCAGGTTGTTCTTTTCCGAATCATACCAAAATCTAATCAGCACCAGAGCAACCTACAAGTAACTTATCTACCAAATTTTGTGAAATTTGGTCAATTAGTATTTTAGCTAGAGTGGATACATGAAATTTTTAAGGGTCATTTCGCAAAAAAAGGCGAGTTTTGTTTTTACGAATCCTACCAAAAACTAATCAGCACCAGAGGGTCTCAACTAAGTGATTTACATGCCAAATTTTATGAAATTCGGTTTTTAGAAAAAAAGTTTATTAGTTAGAGTGAATACATACATTTCACAGACACACATACACACACACAGACGTCAAAAATAGTGTTTTCGTATTCTAGAGGTTTCGAAACGTGTAGATCCGTCGAAAACTCGAGTTGTGATTTTCGGTGTGATTCCAATACTTCCCCTATAGATTACCATGTATTGCAGGGAAAGTGAAAATAATCGCGATACATTTTTAGTGTTTTTGACGTCAGCCACTCTCAGGGGGGGGGGGGCATACATTGTTAAGCTTGGCATCAATTGAAAAACATTTTTTTTCATGCTACGGATAACATGCTATAACTACGGATGCTAAAATCACGGATATCATGTTATAATTGTAGTCATTTGGACCGACCGTACAGATTTTTTATTTTTACGTTATGCAAAATTCGCAAGAAAAAGAAATCACTAGCCGCTTAATGGATTATGGTATGAGACAGTCGAGAACTGTTACATTCCAGTTAATTCCACAGGACAAATGAAAAGCAGTTGACTGCAAAAGTTCGATGTCCGTTCATTATAAATAACGTGCAGCGTTTTGTGAGATAAAATTAACTTAAATGTGAAGGAATAATACATTCATTTGAGCCTATAGAGAAAATCAACTACTGCACTAGATTCTTTCTTTTATGTTTTACTTTCTCTGCGATACATGGTAATGTATAGGGAAAGTATTGGAATTATGCCGAAAATCGTAACTCGAGTTTTCGACGGATCTACGCGTTTCGAGACCTCTAGAAAACGAAAAAACTATTTTTAGCGTGACGTATATGTGTGTGTCTATGTGTCTATCTGTGTGTCTGTGCAGATTTTGTATCCACTCTAACTAAAACACTAATTGGACGAATTCCATAAAATTTGGTAGGTAAGTTACTTATGGGCGAATCTGGTGCTGATTAGTTTTAGGTGTGACTCGGGATAAAAGAATCCGCATTTTTTTGCGAAATGACCCACAAAAGCCTATATCTACTCTATCTGAAAAACTAATGGTCTGAATTTCACAAAATTCGGTAGATAAGTCGTTTGTGAGTCACTGTGGTGCTAATTAGATTTTAGTACGATTCGCAAAAAGAAATAGCCTGCCAGTTTTTGCAAAATGGCCCACAAAAATCGTCAAAATCTAAAATAAAATACTACGTATGCTCAAATATATCTAATAAATGCTTGCTTTATGCGTAATTTTTAACGAAGAAAAGAATAAGACCAACCCCAATACACTAGGACTAGCCTCTCTGGAGATATTTTAGTTTTTTGGTATTGTCTCTACGCCACTTTTGAAAATAAGTCCAGTTACCAAATGAGAACGAAAATTGAATTAAAAGTGAATTAAATGTAATTAAAATAAAGATAACGTGGATATAAGTATATAAGTCTGCAGGGAAAGTCATGTGCTGCCCACATGAGATTTTTCAGCTTCATTTTACTTTAAGTTTTTATATGTATATATATATGATCAGAGTATAAAGTCTTTTAATCAGCATAACTTGCCCAGTAATTTTCTAAAAGTCTCTGAAGCCAATTAGCGAAAGGATTATTCCTTCAGTTAATCTGATCATTACAATTGGCGAAAAGCAACAGAAAATGATTCCAACTGACACTCATTAGCCAGGAATACTAGAAACAGAATCGTCTTAACTAGATTCGCATTCCATTCGTCAACTTTAATTAATGCGGGTTAATTGTATCGCTAATTATGAAGGCAGATAACTGTTAATGCTTCTTGCTTGATAATTTATACAACGTTATTATTTCGAATATTATACTCGTATTCGGCAAAATACATAGACACACAAGTTGCTTAACTTAATATAACTCAGCCTGTTTTGGCGTACTAGGAACATAGTGATGGTTAGTGCAGTATTTTATTACGCATGCAGAGTCCACTTGACAATAAGAGTTTGCAATTCTGTTCCGGAAGCTCAACGGTAGAGCGCCAGGTGACCAGTTTGAAGATCAAGGATTCAATTTCCGGTTCAGACAGTAAGGTTCATCACAAATACTTGTTAAATATTAATAATCGCTATGAACTACTATGATAAATAAACAATGACATTTGATCCCTCAATACAGTTTCAATTTTAGCCAGCCCCTTTTAAAAATTTTAATGTTATTGTAAAATAAAATGATGACCAGACTATATACCATCTTTGTAAATTTATAGAAACATCGACGTAACTTGAGAAATTTTTGACCGATCTACAAAATTCGAGCAGTTTCCCAAACTCACCGAAAATGGCCAAATTGGTAATTTTTCACTAAATGCCGCCAAATTTGTATCAAAGGTGAAGCAACCCGGACTATCAAATAATAACGTTTCCCTGTAAATGCCATTTTTCTTAAAGCAGCAAAAGTTGGTCAAGGTTGAGCAGTTCAATTGCAGAGTAGAAAATAAAACGTAATAAATGTATTAAAATCGGAGAAAATGTCACTAAAATGGTTAAAACGTGTAATTTTATAAAATCCCCCACCCCGACCCCTGCTCATATTATCCCTTTTTGCACAGGTGCAAAAGTCGCAAAACAACAAAGATGTTGCGACCCAGACCGTCCGACCTACCAGAAAGATGTAAGGTAACAGTTTGGACGGCCGGAGCAACAAAAATGTGTGAAATTTAAGCATTAGCAGGTCCGGTGATTTCATTGAAAACAAATTAAATTGCAGATTTAACAATCATAGCACATGTAGAACATAATTTTTATATTTTTAATATTTTTTTGAAATCAATCACCGAATATAATACGCAAATTCTCCTGACGGACACAGTTTAAATCGAAACCCGTAACTTACTGAGATTTCGTGCATAACAGGTTGTTACGTTTTAACAGTTATCTGAGGTGTAAATTCACGCAACAGGCGTAATAATTTAACAGGGTAAAAATATCATGCAATCAATGTACATCCGCATAGCAAGCGTGATACATTGAAAATTCCATATTAATCGGAGCTACGGGGGCTAAGATAGATCAAATTGCCGATGAAAAAATACATGAGGGGTGATATGATCGTAATTATGCCCCCAAGGTGTATGTACATGAAATCGCAATTTCAACATGTCATAGTAAGATTAGACCAATTGTACTGTCTTAAGCAAGCAGCATAGGTTTTATGTTTCCAATACACCGACTACAAATAACAAAATTTTTCCGAAGTTTCAATCCAGCGTTGCTCTTGACATCCAAATCCAACAGTAGCGAAAGTCTTAACCATGGAGTTAGAAAAGAGATAAAACTCCTATGGATGAAACGCTTGAAAATGCCTAATGTTTTAAGAATTATACCTAGGTGTCGCTAGTGTTAGTAAAGTAGCTGTTATTGCTAGTTGACACAAGAGAAAAGCGTAGTATTTACTAGTACATGTATTTTTGATTATTTTTTAATTAAGGTTTCCCTAATTACGAATATAATTAGCCAGTAATTTTTCGTTGTTGTAGAATATAGAATATATGGCGACAAAATTAAATTGAAAGGTAAAATACTTTTGAATGCATCTTTTATTGCTTCAGTTCTACTTTGCATTGAGCTAATAATTTATTTTTACAAAATGGACAGTTTAAATAAATATTTTAGAATTCTCGCCATAGAAATTCATGCATAGCAGGACTACTTATCTTATCGCAGCACCACCTTGAATGATTGTCTCAAACGATATTGGCGTTTTTTTACAGTGAAGTTTTAACTCCTTACTTTTCAGAGGCACATGCTATCTCTATGATCTTAATAATAGATTCAGTCATGGAGGTAAGGATCTCTTTAACTCCATGAAATCAATATTAGCGCCTCGGAAAATAATTTTTTTTGTCTACAATAATACAATTAAATTAAAATATCTTCATTTTCTTATAATGGCAACAGCGTTTGCAACAATGAAGTGTTAAATTTGAAGATAAACGAAGAAAATAAAATTTTAACTTCAAAATTGTATTGAAATTTTTGTTTGAAAATTTCCATAAAAAAAGGAAGGCCTTCATTAAAATGTTGGCACATGGGGTCTGTCCTTCGAAATATATTTAGCTGTAGCTTGACAGAAAATTGTGATACTATCACAAAAATTGTATTTAAAGATAGAATTTCTAGACGGATATTTATTTAGCTATTTTTAAGGCGTTTACTTCATCGTCTCAGGATTAAAGCATCTATCGATTTTTTTTATTTTTTGACATTGAGCAATACACCTGCAACTTTTCGCTTTATTCTAAATAGGAAATGGAAATCGCAACCATAAAATTGAGGTGTCAGTACACTTTTTAAAATGGGTGTTCCCATCTTCTTTTTTTCCGATATTTTCGGAATTTGTTTGAGTTTTAAAAATATGTGAAAAAAAAACTATCGACTTTTTAAAAATTATGACTACTCAGCTCTCTTTAAAACACCTTCAGCTTTCACGAAAAAAATCACCGAGATCACAGATAAAAAATTTGAGGAGGAAAAACGTTTTTTAGGACTGGGTCGATTTTCCCTATTTTTTAGAGGTTTTGCAAACATATTTAAAAACAAATATTTTTTTAATTTTCAAAAATTTCCTGCAACTCCTTAGATCAAATGCTACATTTAAAAAAAAATTATTAGCTTCGGAATAAGGGGAATATACTGATATGGGTTTTCACGTTTTAATAATAAGATGTATATATATAGGTAATATACGACTTATTACAGAGGATAATTTGGACTTTTATTAGACAATATTGTTGGCTTATCCCTTATATAACATAAGAAAATTGTATACACTGTATCTGACTACTACATTCGCAGAGTAAGGATTACTCTCCCATTGCAAGTAACAAAATCCATAGACCGGTTTCGCGCTTATTTTAATTCGTCAGTATGGAATAACCCCATATCTGTAATGGAAGTAAAATCTCTTGCATATTTCACAATGGCAGTATATGATAGCAAATTGTCCCATTCTCGTTCCAAAAATCGACTATTCCTCACTTATGAGAGCATAATACTTGCGAAACCGGTCCATGAATGCTGCTATCTACAATGGCGGAGAGGGAGGCATAACTTTAACTACAGAACACACTGAATATATTTTTAATAATAGTTTTGAAAAATAGCCTTAATAAAACTTTCATCATATGAATAAAGGAGAACACTGTGCAAATTTGTTAAAATTTTTATGAGTTATTCTCAAAGTGGAACACACTCAATTAATTACTCAAAAGATTTCTTATTAAATTTGAAATATGGAGAAGCTATAATAAATTATGAGTGCACTTTAGTTTTTAAATGCGACCATCCGTCCCACGCTTATTAATCAATAAATCTACCGGCAATTCAACGTTGTTTATTTCCTTCACAAAACTCGCACGAAATAGAGAAAAAAGTAAAAATTAATTTTTGAAAGAATTTTACGGCAGAGCAGGAAAATTAATTTCGAAAGTTAAAACTGTTTTATACGCAAATTTATTTATGATTAATTATGTATGATACGAGTTCATTTGTTGGTAGATTCTTTCAGAAAAAAAAAAGAGTGAAACAAACTATAAAGTGCTTTAATTTGAAAAATCGTTTACTGGTATAATGCGAAATTTAGCAGTGTTGTTAAACACCGCTTTTATTTAAATTTAAAGAGAAAATAAATATGGGCTATACATACGGTTTATAATAAGCTCAAGTTTGTACAGCGTGGTCCCGATGTGTCGATTTTTCTTTCTCAGTTAGATATAAAAGTTCAAAGTATTTTAACCTTTTGCTTACGGGTGGGACAGAGTCCATCCCAAATGAAGAACCTCCCAAAAAGACATGTATTTGACATCCCCTATTCCAAACAGTTCGATCCACCTTTGCAGGCATTGGCGTCCATTAATTGTTAATAAATTAGAAGCTCTTACGATTAATATGAAACGGCTTCTTCTCTTTAACGCGATATTCCATAAAAGCCAAATAATGCTCAACTGATTTTCATTCACTGTAGACTACGTTTTCACGGCCATTGGGGTTCGTAATAAATTCGTATTTTCCGGTTCCTAGAAAATCCTTAACCTTTTGCTTACGGGTGGGACAGCGTCTATCTCAAATGATGAACCTCTCAAAAAGATCATTTGACATACCCTATCCCAAACAGTTCGATCCCCCTTTGCAGACATTGGCGTCCATGGACACCAATGTCTGCAAAGGGAGATCGAACTGTTTCGGATAGGGTGTATGTCAAATACCTGTCTTTTTGGGGGATTCTTCGTTTGCGATTAACGCTGTCCCACCCGTAAACAAAAGGTTAAAGAGTCTGTTGTGGGGAGCACGCGAATTTCTATACATATTGCAATGACAGTGCTTCTTTCAATGCGAAGTAATGTTAGACAAGATCAATGGCATTTTAACGTTGAAAAGTACGCTGACGTTTGTCGCTTCTTTATTTATTTATTCATTCAATTTCCGTGGCAACTACAGGTAAAATCCAGTTACAGTAACCACTCAAACAAAACAAAGAACAGAGCATAAGATACAAGAATACTAAGTAGTATAAATGTCAAAGGCATTAAAGCAGGGTTTTTAAAGATGGGAAGAAGTCAAATTAAAAATATCAATATCAGTACAATAGGTATTATGAAGATCAACAAATTTATAGATAGAATAGTTCTTAATGTAATCCGTGTTTAACAGTAGTATTGTGAAAAAAAAGTCAGAATGACAACAATATTGGGATGACAACAAAATTATTTTGAAATACTAATTTCACTTATATTTCTTGCACATGTAACTTGATAATTGGCAATAAGTACAAAAACAATAAGACAATAAGCAATATACTGCATTATATTATAATATGTTAATAATTAATTCATCAAATTGTCGTCATCACTGTAACTTTAGCGTCATTTCTGAAACTTTAACGTTATTTTGGCCAATTGGCATATTAGGAATATTGCTATCTTGGCGCTATTTCATCAAATTAATCGCCAAAAAGTCGCCAGATATTACACATTTGCTAATACCCATTTTTGTGTAATTTTTAAGAAAAAATATTTTTAAAATGTGCAATTCCTCGGGAATGGTTCAAGCTAGAGTTTCAAAGCATGAGTCACTCGTTTCATAATAAAATAGTACGTTTAAAATAAGTATACGTTTAATATTGTAGAATGTCCAGATTTTTTATGAGCTTCTTCAAAAATTCAATCGAAATTTATATATCCTCCGAACTTTCGACAATGTTTAAAATCAATTGGATTCCAGAATGTATAGATCTTAATAATCATATCAAATGACATTCAAAACGCGCAATTCGTGTGAGAGTTATCACATCCATAGTGTCACGGACACACACATCACCTCATAAATGATCGATTCGCGTTTAGGGATGCTTGAAACGTGCTTTTCCTTCAAAAACTCTAATTCGAATTTTCGATCCCTTCACAATACTTTTCATACGCATTACTATGTATGTAGGGAAAGTAATACACGAAATAAATAATGTGCATATAAAAAGTAACTTTTATGCGATGATAAAAATTATATATCAGGTAATAAAAATAATATTTAATTAATATGTAAATGAATTCATTTAAATTTCCTACATTTAATTGCTGAGTTTTAGATGCGATGTGTAATTAATACGTTCGAAACAGTGTGGATCCCTGGGGTCCGACGCCGTACTTTCCTATAGGCCGGCGCCGGACCCTGAAGACCGACACTAAATTCGGCCCGTGTCTGATTCTGTGGACCGACTGCATCGCATTTGATAAATAAACATTTTTAAAAGATAAAAAGTACACTTACAAAATTTAATTTATATAACAATAAAAATACACTTACAAAATTGCACTTTATATTTAGAAATTGAAATATTCTAAATAATAAAGTGAATTATTGCGTTGATCGCGTAACTTTATGTCTATGCTTTGTATGGTCAAACATTCCCTGAGTGCTCTTCTCCGGCTGAACAGAAAGTATATCAAAATCGGCTCAGTCTCGAACGTGTTAAGAACCAAACACAATAATCCATATTTCTTCATGTTTACACAGTTGCTACTTAAAAGTTCGTGAGATATAAAGGGTTATAGTCTTTAATAAATATAATTATTCTCCATAAAATATTATTTATTTTTAAGAAACATCTTCAAAATTACACTATTTATTGCTAAATATGATAAGTGTCAAAAATACCGTTTACATAACATTTACGAACATTGCGATTTGAGAGCGGCCGATTTGGTGACCCTAATGTAAATTGTAGTATGGACATATCACTATGGATTTTAATAGAATATTTCCTCATGGGAATCATAAAATATATATCACAAATCACAATACCCTTTAGTTCGCGTAGAAGCTGGACGAGGGCCCATTTGAACACGACATTAAACATTAATTGAGAATACTTCAGCATGGTCTCTTTTGGATATAATACTTTCCCAATCTTAAATTCACTTTATGTACTTTTCATCGCCCTTTCACCCACAGCGGATTCAAACGGTTTTAAAGACATTAGGGATTTTCATTAAAATTCAGATCGTCCAATCTAAACGGATTCTTAAAATTCTTCAATCTCCTTCAGATTCTCTCTTCCATTATTGATGCTTTTTCTTAGTCCTTTTTCGGCACAGAAAATTCACATTGAAGAGCCGGCGCCTTCTTACCTGAAGATAGTTTTTCACCCTTACTATTTCTCACATAACAGGACTGGCTAGAGTGCTTAGGACGTGCCTTCTGTACTGCCCCCCCCGCCTGTTTTCTTATCATTTCGTTACGCGTCATCCGAGTTATACCATTTTTGTGGTATCTAACGGCACTTCCTTTGCAACTATTGCTATACATTTGTATATTTAAAAAATACCTATATTGACTACAAAAAGATTGGGTGTTTGTTCCATCCATTCGTGTTTTTATGACTTAGAACTCTGCTTGTAACACGAATTTGGCACCAAAATCTATCTAGTTTCCTAAAATTGTTGTTTTTTCATAGTGATTTTTATGTCATCAATATTTTGAATGATAGGTAACATGTTCAGCAGAATATTTTTGTGAAAAAGCATCAAATACAAAAATGTTTTGGACAACACATAGTTTATATTAAAGTATCATAAAGTAAAACTGCTTAAAACACGTCCAAGATCAGAATGTACAGTGCAAAATATTGCAAAAGCATTGACAATGAGTTGCATTTAAGCTAATGTGTATGACTAACGTCACAAATAGTTAAGATTTATATAAAAATCGAACTATCAAAATAATTGGTAGTTAACCTATATTTAAGATCATAAATATTTAAGATCTTCAATTTAATATATAATTAATATAATTATAAATCTATAATTAATATAATCTATAATTAAATATAATATATTGATCTCTCAAGACATACGCTTCATTCATCCCCAGATATTCTTAGCATATCCGAATATATAGATGGCAGTATGAGCAGTAGCTTTATCATGGTGAAACAAGGTAATATGAGGGACACTAATACTCCACGGCAAATAAATGGCATATCAGGATCAATAAGTTGAGCGGTCAGTATTTTCTCCCACTAGCATACTAAGAGAGAAAATCGTTACATCAAAATCGCTAATATCCAACTTGAACCCATTATACCACTTACGTTCCTTGCAATTAATGTCAATGTATAGGGAAAGTACTGGAATCATCTCGAAAATCGCAATTCGAGTTTTCGACGGATCTACACGTTTTGAAATCACTAGAACACGAAAAAACTATTTTAGCGTGACGTCTGTGTATGTGTGTGTATCTGTGCAATGTATATATACATTCTAACTCAAAAACGAATGGCCAAATTTCATAAAATTTTATATGTAAGTTACTTGTGGGTTACACGGGTGCTGATTAAATTGTTTTACGATTCGGGATAAAAAATATCTGCCTTTTTTTGTCCCCCCCCCCCCTAAATCATATGTATCCATTCTAGCTAAAAAGCATTTCATAAAATTTTATAGATAAGTCACTTGGGGATTACCCTGGTAATGATTAAATTTTGATACAATTTGAGAAAATAACCTTACCCCCCCCCCCTTTTTTTTTGTGAAACGGCCCGAAAAAAAGGAAAAACCTAAAATAAAAGACTACGTATGCTCAAATGTGCCAATTTAGTGCTTGTTTTATGCGTAGTTTTTGGCAATAAAAATAAGAAGACTAACCCCATTACGCTAGGACTAACCGTTCTCGGGGCATTTAAAGAAATAAAGTGAATTTGAGTTTGTAGGGAAAATCATGTGCTGCTGACATCAGATTTTATTTAATGTAAAATACACATATTGAAATTTCCTAGCAATTAAAATATGTAAAACAAGCATAAGATAAAGAAAATGAGATATAGAAATCAATCGAAATGTTTTTTTTTTTTTACATTTATTTACACGAATGGAAAAGCAATTAATCTTGGTGCAATTCTCCAAACGTTCTTCAAATTAATTTCAGAATTCGATTCTCCATTTTGATTATTCCATTTCAAATGCAAACACATAAGGTATTTGCTTTTTTTGTTTCTTCCTTTCAAGCGATAATGAAAACAGGGTGACGAATTTAAATCAATTTGATTTTAGATTTCAATACGTCTTTTAAAATCGACAAATGATAAAGTTTCCTCAATCATATGCAAAGAAAAGTAAAATGACTGAGAAATCTGGCGATATTTCCATAGTAATAAAAATTAATCATGCATTCTACAGAGTAAAGAAATGCAAATTTTCATCTAAGAAACTTTAAAAGAGAAATGTTTTCGCCAAAGGCTTTCCCAGTTTTTGACTTTCCCTGTAATACACGGTAATGTATAGGAAAAGTATTGAAATCATGTCGAAAATCGCAACTCGAGTTTTCGACGGATCTACACGTTTCGAAACTTCTAGAATACGAAAAACTATTTTATATACGAAAAACTGACGTCTCTGTGTGTGTGTGTCTGTGCAATGTATGTATCCTCTCTAACTCAAAAACTAATAGACCGAATTTCATAAAATTTGGTAGGAAGTCACTTGGATGTGACTCTGGTGCTGATTAGTTTTTGGTATGATTCGCAAAAACAAAACCCGCTTTTTTTTAGAATTACCAGTAAAAATTTCATTTATCCGCCCTAGCTAAAATACTAATTGACCAAATTTCACAAAATTTGGTAGATAAGTTACTTGTGGGACACTTTGGTGCTGATTAGAATTTGGTATGATTCGGAAAAGAAGAACGCGCCTTTTTTACGAAATGGTCCGCAAAAATTTCATGTATCCACCCTAGCTAAAATACTAAATGACCAAATTTCACACTATTTGGTAGATAAGTTACTTGTGGGGCACGTTGGTGCTGATTAGATTTTGGTACGATTCGGAAAATAACAAGCTGCCTCTTTTTACGAAATGACCCGCAAAAATCGCCAAATTAAAAAAAAAAAAATTACTACGTATGCTTAAATGTATCAATTAAATTCTTGTTTTATACGCAATTTTTGACGAGGAAAAGAACACACTCCATTATACTAGGACTATCCGTTCTCAAGAAATTTGAGATTTCTTGCATTTTTGTTACGCCGCTATCGGAAAAATGTCCAATTATCAAATAAAAACAAAAATTGAATTAAAAATGCAAATTTAGTGTTATTTGGTGCAATTAACCTCAATCTAATGAATTATTAAAGAAATAAGAATTTAAGTCTGCAGGGAAAGTCATGTGCTGCCCACATCAGATTTTTATTTTTTTGTACAATCCTTCTATTATACTCGTCTACCATATTAAGGGTTACAAATAAAATATTTCATCTCATTTGCCTGCTGCAATACTTGCTCTCCAAATACTATAATTACTATTTAACTTCCTAACAAAACGCAATTAATTTGCTAGTTTTAAAACATCTTAACATAGCATACCTGTTCCAGGAAGAGTAAGCTCATTATATTTTGAATTAAGAGTATGAAATTAATAGTTACCACAAACTGACAGGGATTATCAAAGAAATTGAACTTAATTTTCCGAAATATTACAGTTTTATCACTTTGTTCATATGTTCCAAAAATTACCAAGGTGGCAATATTTCTCTACATTTATCGTCAAGATAGGCAGATATACAAGGAGAACGGTTTTTCCTATATGATATATAATAAAAGTCGGAAGATCCTGATTGTATAAGCAAAAGTGCAAAAGGATCCGAATTTACAGATTTTTGGAATTAATTTTCAATTGGTAATTTTATAATTATTTATTAAGGAGGAATGAAAAAAGAAATATCAATTTTAAAATACAGTGCGATGAACACTTAAAATCTTACCTAAGACGAATTTTTGATAGAAAAATATGCTTAATTAATAATTTACGAAAATTGAAAGTAGAAATTTTTACATATATATTAATTCGTAACATCTTTTTTTACATTTTCTTCAACTTGATCTGGTGTTTGTTTGTCAGTGTGATTCAAATCTTTGAGGTTCTAATTAATTAAGTTTCTTTAATCCCAGTAGCATAAAATTGCGTACGCCATAACTTTTAATTCTTTTCATTATGAACCTTTTCGGGTTAGCCCGTCCTGGGCCCGCAATAGAAATGCACTCGTTTCTTTTACTAACTCGAAAACTGGAGCAGATATTTTTCGTTAAAACTGAATCAGATTTTCTTCCGTGGTATATTTTAATTCCTTAGATTATGAATCTTAGCCTAGCCTGGGACCGTTATAAAAATGTATTGGTTTGGGGAGAATAACTCAAAAACTGCAGCAGTTAGAAAGTCCAAATTTAGTATATAATCGCATTTTGTGGTATATTTTAATTCTCTGGAATTTGTATCATATCAGGCTAGTCCATCTTGGGCCCACCATAGAAATGCACTCGCTTTTGGGAAATAATTCAAGATCCGAAACAGTCAGAAATTTCAAATTGAGAATGCCGTTGTCTTTCACACATCCCATTTGCATATATTTTAATATATACATTTTTCCTACATTTCAGTTACTCTCAACTATAAAAGGTTGTACTTTAAAAAAACTATGTTTTGTGCTCTTCCTTATTCAAAACGAGAATCAGACAGAAACTTGGCACCAAATGAATCTCTGTAGGGCTTCAATCCGAAATCCCTAAAGGAAGCCAAAACAAGAAACCGGCGAAGTTCAAACAATGTGTGTTTTTAAAAAATGTACCGATTCTCATGTTGTCTGGATATCCGGAGTCCGAATTTTTCGGAAAAAGCAAAAATCTGATACTAGCCGTCAATGAATTTCTCCTAGAATCAAACTCAGGCGGGCTTGTGCTAGTAATGATGGACCGATTTCAATAATATTGGTGCGTATCATTATCTGTGACCTACCACACAGTACGGTTTGCGACAAACATATTCTCACGAAGGGGGATTGTTTTGGTAGAGAGAAACATTTTAGTTCAAATTTTCATCGATAGGGGACGCTGCAGTTATTCAAATCACAGAATTCCGTGAAAAACTACGTTTGTTCGCGTTCAGGTAAATGTTTACAAGCATGTTACAGCATTAATTGTTTTATGTGTCCGCTAGCACAAGAAATTGCACTTTGCAACCGAGTGAGAACACAGTTAACTGAAGCATGTAGCAGATCCGGATGGATTCAGGAGATATCATAGCGACTGGCGTTCTTTAACTCCGTTGAAGAAGACGGGCTACCGAGGTACACTCGGGACTTAATATAACCCCAAAGCCAAAAATCAAATGGTGTCAAGTTCGGTGAGTGAGGGAGCCATTCATTCTTACAGTTACGGCTGATAAGTCGTTCGTCACCAAACGTGCTGGTCAGGAACTGCTGCACTGAAGATGCGATATGAGGAGGTGCCCCGTCTTGTATGGATGTCACTGTGCGAAAGACATTACGTTCCAATAAGCACGGTATCACTTTCTCCTGTAACATTTGTAAGTAATGTTTTGCATTAACTGAGCACAGCTCTTCGAAGAAAAAAAATGATCCACCATAATGGACGCAGTTGAACCACACCAAACAGTAGCGTGTAGTGAATGTGCGGGATCCTCAGTGTAGCCATATGGGTACTCCTTTGCCCATATTCTACAGTCATAGGTATTAACCGTCGCATTCAATGAAAAATGAGCCTCATCTTTGGGCCTCATCTACAATGGCTTCTCCCACAAGATGCTGAGAAGCCATTGTAGATATTCTGCAACTTTCTATAAAGTATAATGTGCGAATTGCGTTTAGCCGTGTCATTAATTAAGAGCTGGTGAAGTGACTGCAACCTGTAAGGGTAGATGTTTAACATACCATGAAGGATGCGGAACACCTATATCTTCGGTATGACGGTTATTGGTGTCACTTCTCACTTACTTACCCCACTCGAGCTTATGAAATAACTAAGAAACTGTAATTCGAAATTAAAAATGTGCACATATTCGGGTTCTGAAGTACCTGTGTACCAAATTTCATTATTGTGCTCCCCTTGAATTCTCCACTACAAACTTCACACACAGACATCTGCCTTTATTAAGTAAGAAAACGGTATAAAATTCATATTTACGTGTTTTAAACATTTTACATTTTAAATGACGAAAACATAAACATTTTCTAAAGAGACTTTCCAAAAAATTTCCAACTTAATTTGGAGATAAAGGTACAAACATTTGCGTATGTAACAAGATCTCATCTAAATTATAACAAAAAAGATCAATCATGAATAAAGAATTGATGAAATGCAATTTTATTTAAACAACTCTAAAATACGATACAGTCACCGCTGATATATTTTAAATTATGACAGTATTACGAAAATGTATTATATTTGAAAACTTTAAACTTCATTGAAAGAAATGAACTTTATTCAAAAGATGTCACGGAAATATAAAACGTCTGGTTCTCTATGTAAAAGCAATGAATATTTCATTCATATCACTTTTATTCCAGACTCGAGAGCTAAATAATGTTGCGTGAAAAATATTCAGCAATTCTTACACAACTCATTTTAGAATCACATGTTTACATTCTGCATCCATTAAATTTAGGCTTCGTTGTAGAAATAATCAACGTTTGATGGTCATTTAAATTCATAAATACTATAATTGCGTATGCGCAGAATATAGATGAATAGAAAATACGCAAAAATAAAGCGGTTTTAGGACGAATGCGACATTTAATATAAATTTCAAAAACTTTAAGAATCATGATTTTTACACTGGTTAAGAAATGTTGGATGTCGTATTTTATTTTAAAGTGGGTCACATGATCTCTTCATATAATAGGGGTGTAATTATTATTTTAATTTTTATTTACAAAACTACCGAACATATTTCACTAAAATTTTGTTACGCATTTTAGAGAACTTGAATATTTCCTAAAATTTTAGAATTAATTTGTGAATTTTAACTCAACTTACAAAATGTTTAAAAAATTTGGTCCTATAGGGTTCAATGCATTTCACTTTTTCAACCCGGATTCAATCCAAAACTAATTAGGTGGTATTATTCATTTACATTATTATGCCCAATTGATCGTCCGTATGCTTCCGTATGCCCAATTGATCGTCTGCACAATATACTAAAATTTCAATTTTATAAAGTCCTTTTTACGCTAGTTATCGTACAAACGGACAGTGAGACATAATGAGTAAAGTCATAAACACTGTTCAACTATGTTGAAACGTGTTAATAAAATGAGTTGCTTGTCTGTTCGTTTGTTGGTTGCATATCAGAAAATTTAAGCTAAAATATTCCGTAAAGTGATAGTGCAGGGCAATTCCTAAGATGCCTAGGGGCGATATATTTAAAATTAGAATTTGTTTTCCAGTTATTTTATGTTAAAGCTCAATTTTGAGTGATTTTTACACGAATCGGTTCTTGATCGATTGAAAATATTATATATATAATCGAGTTTTCACTTTGACGCCATCAGAAAAATCAAGGAACTTTCTTCTAAAACTATTTTTACCGTATATGTAAAAGAATTTCTTTCTGAAAAAATGTTAAATACATCGAACTATGCGTATTTCATGCAATTAAATTTCTATATTTTTTGCATTGGAAAATCAAAGATTCGCGCGATCTAAATTCTTGAGATAAATATGGAGCTCTATCTTCATATTCTAATGAAAAGAAAATTAATTATTTTTATTTCTGAATTTTTTAGAAACCTTTAAGTGGGTTTATAGAGTTTCGATCTCCAATTTTGGGGAAAGCAAAAACATTAGATTGGGGGAGAAACGACGTGAAAACAAATTCCAGCCTCCTGATGTCCCAAGTTGGCCTTCTGACGAACCTGTCCATTACTACGAGTTTCATGAGGAGCATTTCTGGATATCATAATGTCACAGCATGATTTTATTTTTTAATTTGTGTTCTAAACCTGGTGTATTGTTAAAGCATTTGATGTTTTTTCAGAATTCCCTATGAATTCCGACATAATTTTAATCACAGATTTGCATCTTACATCCCAGGCAACGCTTGGTGCATAATTTTAATCAAAGATTTACATCTTAAATCCCAGGCAATGCTCGGTATCTAATTTTAATCAGAAATCATCTTAAATCGGAGGCAACGCTCGGTACATAATTTTAATCGCATATTTGCATCTTAAATCCCAGGCAACGTTAGGTACATAATTTTCATCACAGATTTGTATCTTAAATCCCAGGCAACGCTTGGTACATAATTTTCATCAGAGATTCGCATTTTAAATCCTAAGCAATGCTAGGTACACAATTTTCATCATAAATTTACATCTTAAATTCCAGGCAACGATCGGAACATAATTTTAATCGCATATTTGCATCTTAAATCCCAGACAACGCTAGGTACGCAATTTTTATCACAGATTTGCATCTTAAATCCCAGGCAACGCTCGGTACTTTATTTTAATCGTATATTTGCATCTTAAATCCCAGGCAACACTAGGTACATAATTTTCATCACAGAGTTGCATCTTAAATCCCAGGCAACGCTCTGTACATAATTTTAATCACAGATTTGCATCCTAGGCAACGCTCGGTAGTCGTTCCAGTGAAGTAATAAAAATACATGGGTGTCGTAGCTTCTGTTAAGTTTGTCAAATATCTATCATTTAATAGGTTGTTTAAAAGCTCGTTTCATAGTATTTTAGTGTAATTGTTTTCAAATAAAATTACCAAATGCTGAAAACCATTCCACCTTGGAAAAACAAAACACCAGACAGCAAAAAAAAAGTAGATTGTAGTCTTTTTACCCTCAGGTAAAAGACTTACCAACTTTTCTGACGACAAGTTTTCCCTCCGTCATTGTTACTGCGGTTCCACCTCCTCTTCCACCCCAAACCTAGTACAGACACTTTTATCCGGGCCCGGAGCAACGTGTCGAAAAATCTAATATAATGAGAACCTACCCAAAATAATAAGAAAAAAAATCCCACCATATTTGCCGCAATACTTGGGAGAAAGATGTTGTTCCCTACGGAAACAGATGCCAATCCGTTGGAGTTTTATTTGGAAATGGAAAAAATGGGGTGCATATTGTATTCTTCTAGTAAAATATCTGGAGATTGGCAAATCTCAACTCAATTTTCGAAAAATATAGTAGTCCGCATAGTTTAGGTCCATTTCTGTAAGTATCAGAAGGAAACAAAAATGTATATTTTTAAGCAATTTTATTCGCGAGTTATTCTTTTAATATAGACAACTTAATATAGGTCCTTACATTATAGATAAGCCTAATGTTTAAAGCAATTAATAGTGTCCCTAAGTTATTGAGATGCTTAAGGACTTTCTAGAAACCGTAAAATACGAATTTATTACGAACCCCAATAGCCGTGAAAACGTAGGCTATGCTGAATTAGGATCAGTTGAGCTTTTTTGGATTTTAAGGAATACCGTGTTAAAGAGAAGAGGCGCTTCATATTAATCGTAAGAGCGTCTAATTTATTAACGATGAATGGGTCTAAAATAATGCCCTGCCTCTTTACTGGGTTCGTAGTAAGTACTACTATGAGAAAATTTTAAGATATTTGCTTTAAGGAGTTTAGTGTTCACTGATCTCTCAAACTGATGAACGCCAATGACAAGAAAACCATGGTTTCAGGTGGTGTGTGTGTGTTGGGGGGGGGGGATCATTAGTTGAACGTGTTATTGCTTTTATTTTAATACCATTTGCATTTATGGCATTGTTCAAATTATCGTTTTTATTCATAGTCTAGCTTAAAATAATTGTTCTAGAAATATCCATTGTTTCTATATAAGCTACTTTCCCCATGGAGAGTGTGAGACCAGAAATTGTTCTCACATGAGACAATTTTATTTGATTATTTATGGTGTCCTTTAAGGAAAAGAAAGCTTGAGTCTGACTGGCGCCGAACTTTACGACAACTTGAACTTTTAGGTCAAATGCTATAAATTTAGGTGTGCCAGGCCACAGGGGCTGAGAGGGTCTGTGAAGTGATGGCCTTGGGTTTAGAAGAACCAATGAGCGCCAAGGGGAAGAAGGGCGGAGCTACCCCCCCCCCCCCCCGCCGAAGGAACCACAAGTCTATAACAGTTTTACGAAAGGAGCGAAGTGAATATGACCTAGCAGACATGACTTAGGAGTTGCAGTTTGAGTACGAGTATTTACACTATCATGACTTAAGAGGAAAGAAATCAGAGTTCGGAGACACACACCCCAGAGTTGTGGACGAAATACACGAGTTTCAGTTATAGACAAAATGAGAGTGCAGTAGCATACGAAAGACAATGAGGAGTTGTAGCAAGAGTGATGAAAACCTTAGAGAGATGGTGAGTCCAAGACTAAAGTTGAAGGTATGAGCTCATAATAACAGGTCCTAGACAACAACGGTAAAACTAATAATTCTTGTCGCATATCTCCCCTCGCTAAAATAATCAAATGAAAATTGATAATAAGTGAAAATTGATATTTATGAAAAGTGGTGCTTTTGATAAATTGATGTTGTTAATAAATTATATTGTTTAAGTTTTAAAATAGTCTAATTTTTTTATATTAATTAATAATGCTTTTCAGGACTTACACAAAAGGTAAAAATAATAGGAGGGTTTATTGCGGCACAACAACGAGCGATGTACATTTAAATGTTAATTCCACTTATGAGTTTTAACGGCCATGTCAACGATAAATAATATAATTAATCTCAATTATAAGTTGAACTTTAAACTTTTTCTAATTTCTTATGCCACAGAGAACGATAGTCACACGATTTCGTTTAAAAAAAAATATTCGGGAATTTTAATCAAACTTGTAATTGTCATTTTTCAAGATCAGAAAATGTATTTTTACCTAAAAACTTTTGCTTGAAATAAGTTCTTGGGAAAATGTTTGAAGATTTCTAATGGACTGCAGAGATGATTAAGATGAATTTTAACGAATATTTATTACGTTCTTGTGACAAAAATGACCCTATAAGAAATAACATGGATTTATTTTTGCTCTGTATGAAAATCGAAACTAATATTGAGAAAAAAAATATGCACTATGCGTTTATAATGCACTAATACTGTATTTTTTAATTTATTTTTTTACGAGTCAGAAATGGTATGTAAAAAAAATGCTCATCGGAAATGAATAATACAATTGCTGATATTTTAACTTGCATGTTAATAGAAAAATTCCAAAACTTTATATAGATGTGGAACTCAAAATAGTGCTTTACAATCAACTTGAAATCGATGCTGTCGCCACGTGGTGGTTGAAAATGACAGCTTTTTGGATAAGTGTTATAGCTTCTTGGGGACAAGCGTACAGGAGCAATTTCTCAAAGTATTATCATTAAAAACCTTTATAAATAAGTGTTTTTTACAATCTAAAATGTGGATTTCTTAAGCGTCAGCCATTTATTTCCATTATTTATGTTTTTACTGATGTAATTAGAAGTTGAAAACTAAACTAACACATCCATGGGGGACAGTGACAGAAATTACAAACTTACAGTTTTGCTAAGAAAAATTTATATTTAATATTATTGAAAATATTTTTGTTGAAAAATAAATGGGCCATAATGCATTTTAAACAAATACTATAAAAATATATCTGTATTATTCATTATTATAATATTAGAGCTCAAGGGCGAAAAATTGGTGGTTATCAAATATTCATCCGTAATAGCAATGCTTTTAATTACTCTTTTTACTTTCCTTACATACATAATGTATAAGGAAAGTATTGTGACGGGGTCGAAAATTCGAATTCGAGTTTTCGACGGGAGAGCACGTTTCAAACATCCCTGATCACGAATCAAACATTTTTGACGTAATGTCTGAGTGTGTGAGTGAAAGTATGTGTGTGTGTCAGTGAGTCTATGGAGACGATAACTGACGAACGAATGGACCGAATCGAACGAAATTTGGTACAAAAATCACAATCCATAAACACTGGAAGCCTATTATTTTAATACGCAATCGAATGTTCAGAACCCCCCTATCTTTTCGAGTGAAATATTGAAAAAATTGTCAAAAAATCAAAACCGCTAATAAAGTTACGCAAATAGACATTTCTTATGTAATTTTTCATTAGAAAACTATTGAATAAATTTTAGAACACTAACATGAACCGTTCCTGAGATTTTCCACATTTTTCAAAAAAATTATCAAAAAGTCATATAAAATAAAAATAAAAATATTTCCTATTGAGATACATGTTCACTTTTCATGTGTAATACTATGCGATAAATTAGGTGACATCATTCTCGTCGATCTAGTTCGTTCCATTCATTAAATAAGATACTTTGAGTAATACTTTTGTATTTGAACGCCAATAGTCATTTATATGCTGTAAGAATAATTATTTCTTCGTCCATAACGCTTGGCGAGATTTTGGCGACGAGTTTGGTGGAATGTCGCCAACTTGGCGACTTTTTTCAATGTTGCTAAATTAACGAAAAACTCGCCAAATGGATAAAAATGACGCTAAATCAATGAAAATAACGACTCATTGACGAAAATTCAATATCGTGGAAAGAATATAAATATCTACTATAATAATAATTATTTTTTTTCTGTAAAAGTAGTAAATTCATTGCATTATATAAGGAAAGTCATGTGTTGCCCACATCAGATTCTTTAACATGTTATTACATATATGTATTTCATAAAACAGTTTAATATTTCAACAAAAAAATTATTATTTTTTTAACTATTTAATATTATTGCGAACTTCAACCATTTTCCAATTCCTGTTAATAGTCGCATAAGACCCGTAATAGCGGAAGAAGATATGGTGAAAGCTGTGCTAGATTATAAAATGTTCAGCAAAATCTATCAATTTCAAAGTTTTAAAATTATAAATAACTGCATATTTTTCCTTTATTCAAAGGGCCCCGTAGCTTGTTCAAATATACCAATAAATGGGGCAAGTTTGAACAAAATAGTTTTCATTTATTAAAACCTTGAAAAAAAGGTTAATTTATTTAAGAAATTTGCAGGTTGTAGGTCTGAAAAAAAAGTTAATTTATTTAAGAAATTTGCAGTTTGTAGGTCAAGTGTTGGAGAAGTACAAATTTATTCTCATTATGACATTGGAAATAGAATACATACAATTTAAATCTGGAACATCATAATTTAAAAATGGTCAAATGTGACTCCCCCTCCCCTTGAGAACCTTTCCAAAAACGTGTCGTTTCGAACTACAGTAATCCTCAATTATTACGATGGTTCCAAATTTGCATGTAAACATAATAAAAATACATTTCTACCCAGGTCCCCGAGGGGGTATGTCGTCAAACATAACAAGAAAGATCAATCATGCATAAGCATTGATTACGAAACACTTTCCAACTGAAATGTAATTTCATTTAAAAATTTCTAAAATGTGATTCATTCAGTGGTAATATATTTTACATTATCACAGTACTACAGTAATTTATTATACTTAAATATTTAAAACTGTATCGAAATATAAATCATCTGATTCTTTATGCAAAATCAATGAATATTTCATTCATATAACTTGTATTCCAGACTCCAGAGCTAAATAATTTTGTGTGAAAAAAATTCAGCAATTCTTATGTAATTCATCTTACAATCGCTTGAGATATTTGCATTCTGCATATGTTAAAATTAGGCTTCCTTGAAGAAATAATAAAAGTTTAGGGATCATTTAAAATCACAACTATTGTAATTGCATAGGCACGGAATTTAGATACACAGATAATACACAGATAATATATATGTGTATGTGTATGTACTCAAAGTATTGGAATCGTGCCGAAGATCGGAACTCGAATTTTCAAAGTATCTACACGTTTTGGGACTTCTAGAACACGAAAAAACTACTTTTAGGAAGACGTCTGTGTGTGTAAGGGTGTATCTGTGTATGTTTCTGTGTGTCTGTGTGGATATTACATCCACTCTAATTGAAAAACTAATGGACCGAATTTCATACAATTTGGTAGGTATGTTTTTTGTGGGAAATCCTGATGTTCATTAGATTATAGTACGATTCGTAATAAAAGAATCTGCCTTCTTTGCGAAATGGCCGCAGAAATTGCCTTTATCCACTCTAGCTAAAAACTAATGAACCAAATTTAACAAAATTTGGAGTATAATATTTCAATAACCTACAAGTGATTTATATACCAAATTTAACAAAATTTTGTATATAAATCATTTGTAGGTTATTCTACTACGATTCGGGAAAAAGGAACGGGCTATTTTTGCGAAATGGCCAGCAAAAATCGTTATATATAAAAATAAAAGACTACGTGTGCTCAATTATATCAATTAAATTCCTATATTATATGTGATTTTTGACAACAAAAAGAATAAGACTAACCCCATTACTCTAGGACTAGCCGTTCTTGAGATATTCTAGTTTTTTCGCGTTTTCGCTACGCCACCTTTGACAATAAGTCTAGCTATCAAATGAGAACCAAATTTAAGTTTAACGTGTAAATTCAATGTCATTTAAAATACTTATGTTGTGCAGATAAACTCAAATTATCATTGAATAAATAAAGAGAACGAATATGAGTCTGCAGAGAAAGACATGTGCTGTCCACATCAGAATTTTTAACAATATTACACCAATGATTTATAGAAGTGAACGGGGATTATTTTCAGGCCATTTCGAAAAAAATGTATGATCTATATTTAAAGATCCATCAAATTTTTGTCGAATAAAATGTTCAACAAATTTAAGCTGTGTACCAAATTTTAACTCTCTAGGACGTAGGAAAGTGCATTTAAAATGCCATCAATTAAATTTATCATGAAGAGTTATATAAAATTTAAAAAAAATGAAAAATTGTTATCTACCAAATTTGTTTTAAAATATGAAGCCACTCCCATATGCAAAACGTTTAAACAAATGGAGAGATATTTATTATATAATATCTCTCTCTTTTCTTTCTGGAAGATTCCAAAGTCAGAATTTAATTGAATTTGTTTTTTTCCCTATATTAAATAATTTTTTTAATTAAAAAACTACTTAACATATTTTACTGAATTTTTTTTTATATATTCTATGGGATAATGTGAATATTTCCTAAAAATTTCGAAGCAATTCGTGAATTTTAAATTTACTTAAAAAATGTTTGAAAAATTAGGTCCCATAGGGTTCAATGTATTTCATTTTTTCAACCCGGGTTCAATAAAAAACTAATTGGGTGATATTATTTATTTATATTCCCATAGGTCCTACAGACCGTCTGAACAAACATACTAAAATTTCATTTTGATAAACTCATTTTTACGGCAGTTATCGTGCTAACGGACAGACAGACAGACAGACAGACAGACAGACAGAATGAACAAAGTCATAAACACTTTTCAACTTTGTTGTAAAGTGTTAATAAAATGGTAGCTCTATTTCCCAAGAAAATACAATTCCTCTGTATTTGTTGTCACAACCGACTGAACTTGCTTTATCTATCTAAAAGAACAATCCCCATCCCCATACAAATCCTCTATAAAATTTCACTTTTTCATATTATACAAAACAAGAAAGGTTAATTATGCATAAAGCATCGATTATGAAACACTTTCCTACAGAAATGCAATTTTTTTAAACATCTCTAAAATGCTATACATTCAGAAGCCATATTTTTAAAAGTATCATAGTACAATAATTGGAAACTTAAAACATCACAAAGGGCAATGCTATAAAATCGCTTGCTTCTATATCTAAGTAAAATCCATGAATATTCCATTCATATCACTCATATTCCAGACTCCAGAGCTAAATAATTTTGCATTAAAAATTCAGCAGTTTTTATACAACTCATCTTACAATCGCTTGTTTTGTTTACATTTTGCATACAATAAAACTAGGCTTTGTTGCAGGTATAATCAAAGTTCAGTGATTACATTTAACATAAAAAATATTATAATTGCGTAAGCACAGATTTTAGAACCACAGATAATATGCAAAAATAAAGCGGTTTTAAGGCAGCTGCAACACTAAATATAAATACAAGAAAGATCAATCATGCTTAAAGCATTGATTATAAAACACTATCCGACTGTAATTTTATTTAAATATAACGTTACATCCAGCGGCGATATTATTTTAATTATCACAAAACTACAATAATTTATTTTACTTGGAAAATTAAAACCATGGAAATAAAAGTGGGTTCTAACTCATTGCTTCAAACTTCATTCAAATGAAGTCATCGCAATATACGTAAATCGTCTGGCTCTCTATATAAAAGCAGTGAGTGTTTCATTCATACATTTTTATCCCAGACCCCAAAGTTAAATAATTTTGTGTGAAAAAAATTCAGCAATTCTTGTACAACCCATCTTACAATCGTGTGTTTACATTTTACATTCATTAAAATTAAGTTTCATTGTAGAAGAAATAATCAAAGATTGATGATCATTTAAACTCAAAAATATTGTAACTGCGTTGGCGCAGAATATGGATGCACAAAAAAAACGCAGAAATAAAGCAGTTTTAAGAAGGATGCAACACTAAATAAAAATTAAAAAGAACTTTAAAAATCATGATTTTGACAAAAGATGGATGCCCTATTTCATTTTGAAGTTGGTTAAGTGACCTCTTAATATTATATGGGTGTCATTATTATTTTAATTTTTATTTAAAATACTACCGAACATATTTTACTGATTTTTTTTTTTATAAATTTTATGGGATAATTTGAATATTTTCTAAAATTTTCGAAGTAATTTGTGAATTTTAACTTCCCTAAAAAAATGTTTGAAATATGAGGTCCCATAGGGTTCAATGTATTTCAATGTATTCAATGTATTCAATGCATTTCACTTTTTCAACCCAGGTTCAATCCAAAATTAATTGGGTGATTTTATTCATTTACATTCCCATATGTCCCACAGACCGCCTAAACAACGTACTAAAATTTCATTTTATAAAGTCATTTTTTACGGCAGTTATCGTGCGAACGGACAGAAAGATAAAGTCATAAACATTTTTCAACGATGTTGAAAGCAGTTTTTCAGAAGTTGGAGTACACGAAATGGTTGTTAAAAAATCCCATTTTATTTTTCGAGAGTAATTTCTTTTAAACTATTTATCGTCTAAAATAGCTATAAGTTACTGTTGTTACGACTTGTCCACTAAAACCAGGGGTGCATTCATTCTCAGGATACAAAAATGAGTTCGAATGTATTGATGACTAACGCTTTATTGAAAGCACCAGTAAACTAAAAATAGAACAATACACAGCTAGTAATTCTCTATAGCTATCTAACAAAATCCTGCAGACTTATATTCACGTACTCTTTATTTTAATTAAATTTAATTCACTTTTAATTCAATTTTCGTTCTCATTTGGTAACTGGACTTATTTTCAAAGTTGGGGTAGAGAAAATGCGAAAAAACTAAAATATCTCGAAAACGGCTAGTCTTAGTGTAATGGGGTTAGTCTTATTTTTTCCATAGTTAAAATGTACGTATAAAATAAGCATTTAATGGATATATTTCAGCATACGTAGTTTTTATTTTAGATTTTGACGATTTTTGCGGGCCATTTCACAAAAAATGCGGATTCTTTTATCCCGAATCGTACCCAAAACTAATCAGCACCAGATTCTCCCAAAAGTGACTTATCTGCCGCATTTTATGGAATTCGGTAAATTAGTCTTTTAGTTAGAGTGGATATAAAAGCTGCACAGACAGACAAACACACACACAGATGCACGCTAAAATTTTTTTTTCGTATTCTAGAGCTCTCGAAACGTGTAGATCCGTCGAAAACTCGAGTTGCGATTTTCGGCATGATTCCAATATTTTCCCTATATATTACCATGTATTGCAGGGAAAGTAAAAATCAATAGAATAACAGAAAAATTATCAACTCATTCACAAAACTTATCATTTTCTCGAAACACTGACGTATTTATTCACTATTCACTTTGGGTCGTATCACGCTAGCTTATTCAACTTAGACGATGACCAGCTTATATACCCGCTGTGGAAATATTTCAAAGAATCCACGTACCTCTAGAAATTTTTAACCGAATTACAAAACTCTTATCTATAGTCAGCTTCCTTAAATAATCCCTGTTTAAAGACATAATACTATGAAAAAGGAAATCGAAGAACCGGTGTAATTATTGACCAATCGCTTCCCTTTTCCGTTTTCTTGCAGTTGCTACATTGGCTATATTTCGGGAGAATGTCACCCAATATGTCGCCACGGTCACACGACTCAGATCTTCCAATTATAACAATGCTTGGCTGTAAATGTCACTTTCCTTCGGGGACCTGCAAAAAGCGGCGACGATATTTTAGGCATTCGGAGATATTTTTATATTACATTGAAACTATTTAATGGTGACAGCGTTAAATGATGCATCGATACGTCGAAAATGTATCAATATCTTTCCTCATTTCTTCGATTCTTTATTGTATCGATGATATCACTGTTCTGATGTAGATCTTTAGAAATTCTTAACTTTCCGTTCACAATTTTAAAGTTGGAATATGCAAATAATAACTTATATTAAGTCATATATATATATATATATATATATATATATATATATATATATATATATATATATATATATATATATATATATATATATATATATATATGTGTGTGTGTGTGTGTCCCAAAAAGATTGAAACGCGTGTTTAAGTCTTTACCTGAGATAAATGGGCAATGTAAATTGCAAAAATGAGTAAGGTAGGATATAAGACTACGCTAATGAAATAGTTCTCCCATTCATTTTCAAAAAGTTACACTTTTTACATTTTTATACGACCCTTTTAGACAAATTGGGTCAATCAGAAAATTTTTATTTTTAATGCAACAAGATCATTAAAAAAAACGCATATCTGTATCTTCTGGTCAATCAGAGAATTTTTATTATATAGGGATCATAAATAGGGATCATAATCAAATAGGGATCATAATCAAACTGTCGATGGAAATTGTTTAGATAAAAAAAGTACTTATAAGTACTTAATTATTGAAAAAGTTCTTAGTTATTGAAAAGTACTTAATCCGTGATTGCATCGTGAGCCTATACGGAATTCGCAAAAATGTCTGCTATGTATAATCGTCCAGTTTTATCTTCATACTTTGTTCAATTCATTTCATTATGTAAGGAAAGTCATGTGTTGCCCACATCAGATTTTTTGTGATATGTCACAAATTCACATTTCTAATTTGATATATAGTCCCATTCACAATGTTCAATTTTCAATTAAATATAACTCGCTCAATTTTAAAGATACAGATATGCGGGGATTTTAAATGATCTTGTTGCATTAAAAATAAAAATGTTTTGATTGACTAAGTTAGTCTAAGGGCTCGTATAAAAATGTAAAAAGTGTAACTCTTTGAAAATTAGTGGGAGGACTATTTCATTAAAGTAGTCTTATTTCCTACTTTACTTTCAACATTTTTGCAATTTACATTGTCCACTTATCTCAAATAGGTAAAGTATTAAAGCGCGTTTCAATCTTTTTGGAACAATCTGGGCGTATATATATATATATATATATATATATATATATATGTGTGTGTGTATATGTATAAAGATCGTGAGAAGCATATTCCGTTAACTTACTTTTCCAAAAGATCTGAGTACCTTAACTTAATATTTACCGAAGCCGATGTTTTGTGGAATGTGAAGGAAGATCACTAACATATACGAGTATCTAAAATCCAGTCACTAGTGTCATATTTTTATTTTAACACGTTATGAAAGTTATATATAAAAGAAGCCTGATTTGGTCGACACACAACTGTCCCTACATCGTGCAATGTCCCTACATCGTGCATTACTTCTTTTACAGGAAAATAACGATCTGGAAGATCCGCTGAACGTAGTTCGCTTCGATAAATTGTTTAATGAAATTGGGCGTTACTCTTGAAGACAGCATGTAAAACTATTTTGAGTTACCCATTTAACTTATATTTTGCGCTAATATAATCTGACAATTAACAAGCCACAATAAAAATGGCTATCGTCTGTCAAGTAGTATACATAGTTCTTATATTGATCTATGGCTGTTGAAGTTATTAATGCTATTCCTGATCGGGCCTTAGTAAACTATACAGATGGTAGCCGATCGGATACGGGTAGAGTAGGGAGTGGCATCTATATTAACACTTCCGAGGGTGTTATTAGAAGCAGCGCTAGAAACGCTGACCATTGTCCCTTTTTTAGATTGGAACTTATCGCTATTAGTACTGAGCTTGATCATGCACTCTGTTCTGATAGAGACAGTGTCTGGATCCCGACGGGCAGCAGAAGCTCATTCAATATTTAAAGAAATGGCAAAAGATTGTGGTCAGAGTATTATTTCCAAGTTGGCAAGGCATGATCAGAGGAAAACTGTGCGTCTCCAGTGGATACCGTCACATGTCGTTGTGCCTGGTAACGAGATCGCTGATGAGCTGGCTAGAGAGGGTTGTGACTACCCTGACCCCAGTTCTTCTGTCTTGTGTCCTTCGGAAATTCATTTCCTCAACAAAATTAGAATGAATTCTTCGTGGCATACTCCCCTTGTTCACCATTGGTACGCCGCACACTGGTGCCGTGGCGGAAAAAACCCCGAATCCCGAAAATAATATTTTTCGATACCAACTACTATCTTTTGATAGCCAATGAACCGAAGTATCGTGTCATGTAAATAAATGTATTTTATTCAGTATAACTAGAAGGAAAAAGTGATATTAAACAAGACTTCCTCATTCTAATTGGAATCTTGTTTATTCTAACTAAAATTTCAATATTTTTTCCAAAATTTTTGTGGATACTTATAATTATATGCCTCACGCATTTTCAATATATGTAACCTCAGCTTATTTCTGACATAAATACATTTCGTAAAAATATAGCCAAAATCATACTATAAAGCGTAAAATATACATATATAAATTATTTTGTTTTCCTTCATTTCTTTAAGCCTATAAAAAAAGCTACACGTTCCTACACTCTCTGGATGAGTTATTTCGAAAGCAGATACTATTATGCAACAGTTCTGTAAAAATCAGCTGCAACTTTTTGCAACCTTCGCTGTTTCGGCATGCATATAAAATCTTACTTTTAACTTATCTACATGAGCTAAAAGTATGCAAAAATATTAAGAAATGCATAAGTTATGAGGTTTTTTCCGCAAATTCCTCATTTGGCACCACTGTGCGCCGCAAAGAGTCCTGGCCTCTATCTGCAGTGCAAGAGTTCAAAATCCCTCCAAACGGCCATGGCGCGACTTAGAAGCGGACACCTCCGTAGTATGAATTTCGTGGAGAGTGTTATATTGTAATTTTCAATTCCCAATATAACATTGCTCTTTTGAAAGAGGAAGTGGACCTAAGAAGACGGTCCCTCATGAAGTGAGGCAATTTTTGTAACATTCCCTCGAACGCAGCTGCACCGGACATTCATTTCGAAAAGAGAGGGTGCTTCTCAAGTTCATGTCAGCGTGAGGTGTTACAACAAACGGAAGGGGTTGAACTTCTTGACCCCAGAGTCAATTAATATCACTCGAACCTTGGGAAAATTCTCGTGAGAACTTTCAACGATTTTAAAACTGGAGACTGCATATCTCATATTTCAGGGGGGGCCTTGACCAATAATATAGCCTGAAGGGCGTAGCCCTTAATTTACTTAGCCAATTATGGACAGGGGCGCCTTGTAAAGGGGGTAGAGACAGAGAGCAACTTTGGACTTTAAGTTTTTGAAATCGAGGACTTGAATTTTGGGGAGTGAAAAGAAGAGGTCGCAAGAGCGACGGATCTCGGAGAGAGCGAGCCCGCGGGACAGAGCCGGAGCGCGCGGTCATAAAGTCCGACATCGGCAAAGATGATCGAGGTAGGACAATTCTACACATATTTTTGCACTTTGATTATTATTATCTCTCTGACCCTCCTAAATAAGGTTAACCTGGGCCATTAAGACGTAGGCTAGTAAGAATAGTGAGTTAATGCACATTAATAGGTTAATAATTGTAATGCTCATATTATGATCATAGAATGAGGAGATTTGATTGTCTTAATGTACTACACTAAAGATGTTGGTATATGAAATTTACCAGATGTTAATAGTTATTAAATAAGGTTTGTCTTAATGAAATAAATTCTTTGTTATTGTTTAAAATTAAGCCTCTTCATTTTAATTACTGGTATTATGTATTTCTTTATTTACTCCACTTTACGAGATCGGTCTATATAGCGCCAATACCTGGCGTGTGACGACTCACATATCATTTTGGTGCCGTTTAAACCAGTTTCGAACCTGGACTCAAAATTATTGCACCCTTATCATATTGGTGCTCATGAGCAATCAAACCTCGATTCAAAATTATTTAACCCTTCTGGCGACTTTGCTGTTTTAGACCAGTTATATGCCAGAATTTAAATTTTAATGAAGAGAATAAATATATTTGGAATTAATGAGAAATGAAAAGATTGAATAAAAAAATTTTTTTGTGTGTAAAATAAGGATTAAATTAAAGAAAGAATTTTAAAATTAAAATAAATATAGGTAAATTTAAGAAAATTTATTTCACAGTATGAGAAGCAAGCAAATAGTGAATCATTATGTGTTCTTAATGAGACATGCCATATTGTATGTGAAAATATAATTATTAGGGAACTTGAAGCTTTTAAGAAATTTTTGAATTGTATAAATATTTGTGTAATATTTGAGGAGTTAATTATGAGGATTGAAGTATTTGCATGCGTAGATAGTGAAATGATTAGAATTATGTTTTTGAATTTATGTGATATTGTATTTAAATATTTTGGGGGAACATTTTGAGGTGTAAAAACAGGAGATAATTTTAGATATAGAATTTTTGCGAGAAAGTGAAATTTAGAATGACGGAAAGCGGAGAAAATCATCCAGCAACGAGGGGCAGGTTACCAGGACTTATACACCTATTAGGGGAATGCAATGGCATAGAGAATGATGTAGAAATTTTTTTTGACCAGATCAAATCTTTAAGCAGCTTGGGGGATTGGTCAGAGGAGGAAAAGTTAGCAATTGTGAAATCGCGGTTAAGAGGGAATGCAAGAAAATTTTATATAGGGTCACAAGAATTAAGAAGGGAAACATCTTTCGAAAAATTTAGGGATAGGTTATTAGAGTTCTTTACAGAAAAACCGAACATTACAACAAATCAGATCCTTTTCACGACCACAAAACAGACACAGGGAGAAACGATTAAGCAGCTAGCACACAGAATAACAACACTAACTTTAAATTATATTGGCGACACAGAGCACAGTGAAGCGACACAACAGATTATGGATAAATTAAGGTTAAGTAAATTCTTAGAGGCGGTAACACCTGAATTCCAGAAAGAAATAATAAAAACTAATGCACAAAATTTTGATGAAGCTGTAAAAATAGCCACAAACTTGGAACAGGCAAATTTAGCTGCGATAACGGCAAATGTAAATAGTGCTACATATAGACAAGAAATTGAGACGCTCCGCAAAGAGCAACAGGAATTTAACGCACATATTTTAAATTCAATTACCCAAGAAATAAACACATTAAAAATCCAAGAAAAAGTACAAATTCCCACGACACAAACAAAAAAAACCCGTAACATGTCACTACTGTAATAGACAGGGACATTTCATGAGAGAATGCCGAATATACAAAGCTGATCATTTTAAACAAACACAGAGTCAAAACATAAACAACGCGAGGACACAGTGGCATAATCAAATACAGTCTCCTCCCCACTCATTTCAAACCCAGCCGTATGATGACCACAGAACTTACTCCTCCCAGCCGGACACATACGATTATAGGCCAAACCACGCCTTTGGAAACTATCAACAGAGCAGAAATTACTATGCAGCACCCCCTCCACAAAGTAGATTTTCTAGGGAACAACGATATAATAGGGACGAGTCAAACCAAAACAGAATCAGAGAATCGGGCGGGCAAAGAAACAATGGGAGAGAGATGAATACAAGATTTGAATACAGAAATTTCCCTAATAGAAGAGATAATTTAAACTAATTGTGGGAGCTTTAAATAATAACTTACAAAGAGAGAAAAATTACAGGGTAAAGTTCCCGAGAAAAATTGAAATTCCTGTACAAACAGAAAATAAGAAATTGGAGATACATAACGATGAAAGTACTGAAAAACATGAGGAAACGATTGCATCTGTAGGAGAACAAATTGAAAAAACAGAATTGCCAACAATAATAGCTCAATTTAAAAATATACAAAGCGAACTCATGATAGACTCTGGAGCGAGCGTTAGTGTATTATCATTAGAATTGTTCAATAAAATTAAAGATAATGTCAAAATTAAATATGTGTCAAGGAGTGTTACAATATCAACTTTAACAGGACATAGTATTGAATATATAAAGACTGTGGAAATTCCATTTAAAATTCAGGGAAAACAGTTCAAACATATTTTTTTTGTCACAACAGCAAGATTTACACAAAAATTTAAGGGAGTATTGGGTTTTGACTTTTTACAGAAAAATCAAGCCATTTTGGATACACAAAAGAACATTCTGAAGATGGGCGACATAGAAATAATTTTAAATTCTGATAGGCAAATTGATAGACAAATAAATGAGATAATACAGGAAAGACCGAATCTAGCCAAAATTTTAAGAAAAGTAGAAATCAAACCGAATTCGAGGGAGAATGTTGTAGTATATAGTGAGGAAAGTCTAGAAAATGGAACAGAGGTTTTGTTCGAACCCAAAGAAAAATCATACATTGTAATGAATTATGGAATACACCACATGAATGAGAACAAAATTAAAATTGAAGTTCAGAATAACACGAATGCGACAATTACATTAAATAAAAACATGGCTTTAGGAAACATTACGACAGATTTTACGATACAACAACAGGACATTAAAGAACCAGAAATTAGTGAACGGACACATAAATACGAAGAGATGATAAATTTAATACAGGCTAAACCGGAGATAATTGAAGAAAGAAAAAAAGATTTGAAAACAGAAGATTTTAATACTGACCACATGGACCCAAACATTAAACAAGATTTCCTCAAATTTGTAATGCAATATTCGGACGTTTTTTCAAAATCATTAAAAACTTTAGGAGCGACGGACATCGTAAAACCGGTGATAAAGCTTGCACATGACCACGCAATACGTTCCAGGCCATACGACGTTCCGTACGCACTGCAGGATACCGCAAAAAATCAATTAAAAGAGTTAGAAGAAGCAGGGATAATTGCCAGAACAAAATCAAATTTTGCATCGCCGATGATTTTAGTGCGTAAAACAAGTGGAGAGTACCGTTTATGTTTAGATCTGAGATTAATTAATAACATATCCACTCTTTTTCCTTACAAAATTCCCCGTGTAAATGAAATTATAACTAAATTAGCCGGACATAGATACTATTCGAAACTGGATTTTCATAGTGCATTCAACCAATTGGTTTTACCTGAAGACACAAAAGAATTATTTGCTTTTACAACGCCCTATGGCAACTACCAATTTGAAAGACTCGTTTTTGGACATGTAAGCTCCGCTCCAATTTTTCAACAGGTTATGGACACCATTTTAGCGGACTTAAGAGAGGAAAACATACAAGCTTACATCGACGACATAATAATCCCGGCTAACTCTTATTCAGAATTAATACATAAATTAAAATTAGTATTCGATAAATTAAGAAAATACAACCTAACTCTGACACCCAGCAAATGTAAATTTTTTGTAGAAAAAGTAGCATATTTAGGATTTGAAATTAGTCAAAAAGGCATTACACCAACAGATGAAAATATAAACAAAATCACTTCTTTTCCAGTACCAAAAACATTAAGAAAATTAAAAAGATTTTTAGGCATTTGTAATTTTTACAGAAATTCAATAAAAAATTATGCTCAATTAACCGCGGTTTTATCAGACTTAACAAGAAAGGATAATAAATTTAAATGGGATAATAAATGTGAGGAGGCATTCCAGGAACTCCAAGAATGTTTTTTCAAGAAACCATTACTTATACAGCCAGATTTTGACAAAGACTTTTATCTGAATATCGATGGCAGCATTCAGTCCATAGGAGGCGCTCTTTTACAATACAGAGAGGGAATTTTAAAACCGATTGCATATTTTAGCAGGAAATTATCGATACAGGAGCAAAAATACCCGGCCATGAAAATTGAATTACTTGCTATGCATCAGGGAATGCAATTTTTTAGGAATTTTCTTTTCGGACGAAAGTTTTTTGTGCTTTCTGACCATTTACCTTTGGGACAGCATTTAAAAATACAAAACCCACCCAGCGTATTACAGAGGTGGCTTTTAGAGATATCTGAATATGATTATGAATTTATTCACGTCCCGGGTAAAGATAATTTATTAGCGGATTTTTTAAGTAGAGATGATTTTGAAAATAAACAAACAGAGCAGAATGAGGGAAAACAAAACATTGAGAATCCAAGGGGAGAAATTAACCTGATAGAACAAATTAAGGGAGAAAACACGGTGAAAAGAAATGGATATGTGAATGAGGATAGTGTCTATATTGCACAGATAAACACAATAACAGAAATCCCGGCATTAGATAGAATTTTAGAGGAACAAATTAAAGATCCAAAATTAAAAATAATCAGAGAAAATTTACAAAACCGGAATTTTAAAGAGGGTAAACATTATGACACATTATATATTGACGAGGAAACTAATTTATTAATGCACGTAGGAAACTGGAAGGACAGACCTTGGAGAGACAATTTGAACAAAACTATAGTTATACCCAGAAATTTACAGAAAGAAATTTTAGCGATTACACATGTAACACATGCAGGGATCGATAAAACTTATAAACTTTTATCGGACAGATATTTTTGGACGGGTATGTACAGTGACACACAAAATTTTATTACATCTTGCGAACAGTGTAGAAAGAAAAAGGGAAAAAATCAGCCCGTTCCCCTGGGAAGAAATCCTATACCTGATGGGCCCGTGCAAATTTTGTCGACAGACATTTGCGGACCGTTTCAAACTAGCACTTCAAATAATAAATATGTGTTATCGGTGGTAGACCACTTCTCCAAACATATACAAATGTTTCCTATCCCGGATATAACGGCCACTACGGTTGCTGATAGACTCTTAAATTACTTTATGAATTGGGGATGTCCTAAGACAGTGTTATCGGACGCAGGCTCTCAATTTACATCTAATATACATCAAATTATGACAGAGAAACTCGGAATAGTTGCCAGAATAGCATCGGTACGTTCGCCATGGGTTAACGGTATAGTGGAGGTTACTAACAAACAATTGAAACACACCTTAGCGACATTAGCGGAGAATTCGCCATACTGGGATACTGCAGTACAATGCCACGTAGCTGTGTACAACGCGACGGTACATTCAAGCACCAAAGAAACACCAAACTTTCTTTTTTTTGGAAGAGACCTTCCAACTTTTTTTGAAACTAATGTAACAGAAAATAATACAGAAACAACATATCAGGATTATATATCAAAAAAAATAACAGTGATGAATAACGCATTTAAGGAGGCAAATAAAAATTTAATTCTCGCGAAAGAACGCCAAGAAAGTCAACAACTCCAAAGAGCTAAATTCAGGGATTTGGAAATCGGGTCAAGGGTGTTCATGGAAAACAATAATAATCGGTATAAAAAGGGGAACCACACGGGACCTTATCGAGTAATTAATAGAATAAATAGATTTATATATGAAATAAAACTGTGTGACAAACCAAATTCTAAAATCATAAAAGCCCACATAAATAGATTAAGGACTCTTCCCGACCGCAAGCCACATCTAAAAATGCCCTACATAAACAAATACAAGTCACCTCTTCTCCCCACTCCTAAAAACGCACAAAACTCTGAACCGAAACCGGAACTAAAGAAAGACCACGGTCAAAATGAGAATATTCCGTTTATCATGTTGGAAGAGGAAATAGCAAACGGACAGTACAGAGAGTCTTGTCAAACCAGTGCACACAACGCGAAACCACACCATACGCACGAAAACACTCTTACTCTTGGATCCGCGAAACCAGTTACCGCACAAGTACAAAACGAAACAACTCAGAGCGCACGAGAGAATGCAATCATCCCTCCAAAAGACTCTCCGAACGCAAACATTCTTTCAGCAGGGGGGGAATCAGGCAGACATAGCACGCTAGAAACACACGAGAATTTGGAACTTTCAGAACAGGGGGACGGTACACGAATTGAAGCAAACACGAATGAAAAGGCGGGAGAAATAGAACGAGATGCGCAAGAGGGACCAACACAAGTGGATGGGGGATGTATACAGATGGAAAACGTTCAGGGGAAAGATGAATCAGCGGGAAATTCACAAGGGGACGATATAAGCAGTACAAATTGTTCACGCACAGTACTTCTTCCAACACCGGTTAGGCCGAAACACAGATATGATTTGAGATCTTTAAAGAATTTAAATTTAAATTGATTCAATTAAAACACGAAAGAAGTTTAAACATAGGTAAGAACGCGGACAAACCGTGATTCAAAATTTTGAGAATGTTAGTAACAAAGAAAAATCGCCATTCACAAAATGCAACGCGAAAGATGGAACGCAAATTTTAAATAAATATTGGATTGTAAATAAAGGAAATTTTAAATAAACATTGAATTATAAATTAAAGAAATGTAAATAAGTATTACATTAATTAAGAAAGTGTAAACAAATTGTGAAAAAAAAAAAAAAGACATATCACCAGTGGACGAACTTGTGCTTACATGAATAGACTTTTAATCGACATTAAGTACAACTGAACGACACAGATATCGTCATTTTCAGACACATTGAGAATTGTATTTTTGTATAGTATTTTCGTATTCTTTTGATGGCATATAAGAGTATATATATGATAATATGATTTGTGTATATGTGTATATAGTGCATTTTTACAGTAGATACAGATGAGAGCAAGACGAGTTGTTGGACTACACAGTGGACACGCCTGCAGCAACTATGAGCTGGCACTTTGTAATTGGCTTTTTTCCCACCAAATTTTGGGGGGGGGGAAGAAGGGTAATTGTTATATTGTAATTTTCAATTCCCAATATAACATTGCTCTTTTGAAAGAGGAAGTGGACCTAAGAAGACGGTCCCTCATGAAGTGAGGCAATTTTTGTAACATTCCCTCGAACGCAGCTGCACCGGACATTCATTTCGAAAAGAGAGGGTGCTTCTCAAGTTCATGTCAGCGTGAGGTGTTACAACAAACGGAAGGGGTTGAACTTCTTGACCCCAGAGTCAATTAATATCACTCGAACCTTGGGAAAATTCTCGTGAGAACTTTCAACGATTTTAAAACTGGAGACTGCATATCTCATATTTCAGGGGGGGCCTTGACCAATAATATAGCCTGAAGGGCGTAGCCCTTAATTTACTTAGCCAATTATGGACAGGGGCGCCTTGTAAAGGGGGTAGAGACAGAGAGCAACTTTGGACTTTAAGTTTTTGAAATCGAGGACTTGAATTTTGGGGAGTGAAAAGAAGAGGTCGCAAGAGCGACGGATCTCGGAGAGAGCGAGCCCGCGGGACAGAGCCGGAGCGCGCGGTCATAAAGTCCGACATCGGCAAAGATGATCGAGGTAGGACAATTCTACACATATTTTTGCACTTTGATTATTATTATCTCTCTGACCCTCCTAAATAAGGTTAACCTGGGCCATTAAGACGTAGGCTAGTAAGAATAGTGAGTTAATGCACATTAATAGGTTAATAATTGTAATGCTCATATTATGATCATAGAATGAGGAGATTTGATTGTCTTAATGTACTACACTAAAGATGTTGGTATATGAAATTTACCAGATGTTAATAGTTATTAAATAAGGTTTGTCTTAATGAAATAAATTCTTTGTTATTGTTTAAAATTAAGCCTCTTCATTTTAATTACTGGTATTATGTATTTCTTTATTTACTCCACTTTACGAGATCGGTCTATATAGCGCCAATACCTGGCGTGTGACGACTCACATATCAGAGAGGGAGAAACCCTTTTCTGCTTGTCCTTGTTCCCTTCATACTTCTCCTGCTCACCTCCTAGATTGTATGGGCGTCTCCTTGGGACAGCTGTCGGTTGAGCAGGAATTTGTCTGTGATTCTCTTTGCGGCAGGGTCTTTTGGACTTGGTGTAAGCTTTCCTACACCAAGGGGATTGGAAACAACAACAATATATTGAACTATTTAATTGACTAGAAGTTAAGTCCTCTACAAAGTTGTGAAATACTACATCTCACTCGCCTCCAGCACATGAACTTCTATTATCCTGGAACGCCTTATGTTGTCTCCTTCTGGAATAAAATCGAATATCAGACTCCGTTAGGTTCGGTCCAGTAGTCGATACTGTAAATGTGCAAAGATTCAGCCACTTTAAGCTACTGCTTGAGTGTCTGGAGAGGTATTTAAAAAATCTATAATTTCAGCCCTAGGGAGATCAAAAGCATGATCACGTTAGGTTTTACTCGATGGTAGATAATATAAATATGCAAATATTCCGCCTTTTAGGTCACCAGGGGGCTTCTAGAGGTTCTGAAAATACTTCAAGTAAAAAGTATTTTTTCTGTCCCCATGTGTGTTTCCGGGGGAGGGGGGCAAATAGAAATTCGGCTCCGCTAAGTTCTATCTGATCGCCGATACTATAACTTTTCAAGGATTCTACCTTCTCAGTAACCAGAGGTATTTTGGAGGATCTGACAAGACTTTTCAAGACGCCCTCTTTCATTTTCTCCTCCCCTTAGGAGAGTAAATACTATTTCAAAACCTATTTTAAAAGCAATGCTTATGCGTAATTGTACTTAACACAACGAGCAAAATCCCTTACATTAAACCTAATGAAGAAAATCTATGGGTGTTAACCTAACCAAACCAGCAGCAAGTTCTATATTCGTAAGATGTATTTTGATGGTTAAAATATCTCTTCTCTAAAAATAATGCAAATAAAACCAAGTACTCCAAAGTAATAAAATAAAATGCCGCTGAAAGAGAAGTAAAAATTTTTCTCCAACATGCTATTCGTCTCTGCAGTAAAATAATTAAAATCTGTTTTTCCCATGCGTCAGTAAAATAATTGAAATTCGAAACCTTCCCGGAATTGAATTATGAATTGAATTTTTTTTATTGCGATGGATTCTTGTCCCATGATTGAAAATGCAAATAAGAATAGATTGCCAAAAGACACGTATTTTATTCAATTCCTGCGGTAAAAAAAATGTATAAAGAGAAACGGCGACGATTTTTAAATCAAATTGTGTGGCGGTAAATTTTCCATGACTTTTCAATTTAAGATAGGATCGAGATTCCACGCCATTTCTTTGCGGGGGCAGGGTGTGTGTTCTGACGGAAATTTTCATAATTCCATATTCATGAAAGTAGTCGTGGAATGTTTGGAATAGAAGATCCTGCAAATTTCATTTCTTTATTTTATATTGGGAAAATAATATATTGTGGCCAGCACAGGACTTTAAATTAATAATAAATTAATCGGGGAATAAAAATCTATAATCAATTCAAACCTTTTTCTGCATACGATATCTGGACCCATGATCCATGAAAAATACAAAGTGCATATCAAAAAATCTGATGTGGGCAGCATATAACTTTCCTTATATAATGCAATGAATTTACTACTTTCTCAGTAAAAAAATAGGTTATTCTTATAGTAGATATTTATATTCTTTCCAAAATACTGAATTTTAGTTATTTAGTCGTCATTTTCATTGATTTAGAGCCATTTTTATCCATTTGGCGAGATTTTTGTTAATTTGACAACATTTAAAAGTCGCCAAGTTGGTGACATTCCACCAAATTCGTCGCCGAAATCTCGCCAAACGTTATGGACGGAGAAATAAGTTATTCTTACAGCAGGTAAATGACTATTGGCGTTCAAATACAAGAGTATTACTCAAAAGATCTTTTCTCGCGAATGGAACGAGCTAAATCCCCGAGAATGATGTCACCAAATTTATCGTTTGATATTACATATAAAAAGTGAAGCTGTTAATATTTTTTTTATTTATGGTATTTTTTGATAAATTTAGTTTGGAAAATGTTCAATATCTCGAGAACGATTCATGGTAGAGTTCTAAAGTTTATGTGAATTGTTTTCTAAGGAAATATTATATAAGAAATGTCTATATGCGTAACTTTATTAAAGGTTTTGATTTTTCTAGAATTTCACTAAAAATTTAGGGTGGTTCTGAACATTCGATTGTGTTTAAAACAATAGGCTTCCATTATTCACGGATTATAATGTTTGTACTAAATTTCATTCGAATCGCTCCATTCGTTCGTGAGATGTCGTTTCCATAGATTTACTGACACACACACACACAGCCACCACCTAAAAAATGTTCGATTCGTGATCAGGGATGCTTGAAAACGTGCTCTCCCGTCGAAAACTCGAATTCCAATTGTCGACCCCGTCACAATACTTTCCTTATACATTATACAATATATATAAGGAAAGTAATAAATATCCCGTCATATAAATGTGCTTGCTACGCGTATTCCTTTACTTTTTGAAATCTTACTATGAATTATGTTTTATAAAGACGCCTGTGAAGTTGTAAAGTTTAAATGGCTCTTCTATAGATTTCTTTGTAGAGGATTTTTACTTAATCAGTGAAAAGTTACTTAACTCAAACTTAGAATACTTGATATTTCGACCTTTCTGTCCAAGAGCAATAAGACAGGATGGCACTGTTTAAATATAACTCAGTTTATTATAGACCAAAGGCTCAGATTAAATCAAAAATAAATTATTTCTTTTAAAACGGACAACACTGGCGTTAATGGTTATATTCTAGTCTTATATATTCGTGGAACATCCGTAGGAAAAATCTCGAATAGAGAGTTATGGCGTTGGCTATGATTAACAAGCATACTTCTTGCTAAATTTCGAGCCTGATAATCTAGTCAAATGCCTTCTTAACCTTTTGCTTACGGGTGAGACAGCGTTCATCTCAGACGAAGAACCTCTCGAAAAGACAGGTATATGACATACCCTATCCCAAACAGTTCGATCTCCCTTTGCAGACATTGGCGTCCATGGACGCCAATGTCTGCAAAGGGGGTACAAAACTGTTTGGGATAGAGTATGTCAAATACCTGTCTTTTCGAGAGGTTCTTCGTTTGGGATAGACGCTGTCCCACCCGTAAGCAAAAGGTTAATATAGATAAAAACATTTTACTGTTTTATACTACTGAACACAGCAAAATTACAAAATCTAATTTTTCACAAAATTACACTTGAATTTTAAATGCCATTCTCTACATTTCAAGTTTCAATGCAAATGAATAGATATCAGGAAGGAGAGGCATTTCTTTCTGATTCGTATTCGAAATTGAGGGTGAAAAGTGGAAAAAAAAATCTGCAAAAGATCTGCCAAATCAATTTGTGCGGGGGAAATTTTCCCTATGACTTTTATTTGAAATAGGATCAGGATTCAGTGGTATATTTCGAGGCCCTTCTGATGAAAATTTTCATATTCATGAAATGAGTTTCGTATTCTTCCGCAGCTGAAGAAGTGGCAGAGCGTATTTAGTTTCACTTTTGAACATTTCAAATGCTCGAAGAGATCACATTTCATTCATTTCGATGCTGCAATATTTGGTAACGTTTTCCAATTAAAATTTTAAAATATCGGTTTATGCTATGAATTCGACTCTTATCATTTTTTCAGATTTACACAGAAATTTTGTTCAGTAGTTAAATTCTATAGTTGAAAAATATTGGCTTCGGTTATAAAAATGCTTGTACTATTTTCCAATTATGCGATGATTCAATTCAAAAAATGTTTACTTACATGTTGTCCGTTTCATTATGAAAAAACTGTTCAATGTATACTTGGGTCCAATACCCTTGTAGATAATTTTATATTACACAATTTTCAATGTCCACATTTTCAATATGCCGCCATGAGCAATATTTTACAACAAGCGTAAGTAGAACTTCTTGCTTGTTTTGGTGAAGAAGGATGATTTTTGTCTGCGCAACCAGTTGGAACTATTAGTTTTGTATTTTTTTACTTTCCCTACAATACATGGTAATGTATAGGGAAAGTATTGGAACCATGTCGAAAATCGCAACTCGAGTTTTCGACGGATCTACACGTTTCGAGACCTCTAGAATACGAAAAAACTATTTTTAGCGTGACGTCAGTGTGCGTGTCTGTCTCTGTAATATATGTATCCACTCTAATTCAAAAACTAATGGACCGAATTTAATAAAATTTGGTAGGTAGGTCACTTGGATGTGACCCTGGTGCTAATTAGTTTTGGGTATTATTCGTAAAAACAGAACCCGCCTTTTTTTGCGAAATGGCTCGTAAAAATTTCATTTATCCGCTCTAGCTAAAGTACTAATTGACCAAATTTCACAAATTTTGGTAGATAAGTTACTTGTTGGATACTCTGGTGCTGATTAAATTTTGGTACGATTCGGAAAAGCACAACCTGCCTTTTTTTACGAAATGATCCGCGAAAATCTAAAAAAAAGACCAAGTAGTGTATGCTCAAATGTATCAATTAAATTTTTGTTTTATATGCAATTGTTTAACAGGAAGATAATATAATACACTCCATTATATTTTAGGACTAACCGTTCTCAAGATATTTGATATTTCTTGCATTTTTGTTACTCCGATTTCGGAAAAATGTCCAATTACCAAATGAAAACAAATATTGAATTAAAAATCAAATTTAGTGTTATTTGGTTCAATTGAACTCAATCTAATGAATTATCAAAGAAATAAAGAAAATACGAATTTGAGTCTGCAGGGAAAGTCATGTGCTGCTCACATCAGATTTTTCTGTTTCATATTGAGTTTTTTTTATATAAACTATTTTGCATAATTAGCGCCTTTGTACAATTTATATTTTGTAACCCTTTACCCTAAAAGGGTATGTTTGAAGTTTTACTTCTCATGCTTCTTTTCGTTTGACACTCTTAGGCCAAACAAAAAGGATCTCAGGTGTGCCAAATGATAGATCTTCAAAATCCATCTTATATCCTTAAGAAAACATCCTCGCATCCAAAAGATCGTAAAAATATTGAAATTATAATTTAGCGAGTACCTTTAAGATATCTAAGATATCACTTGGAGCTCTGATGTAGATTACAGAAGAAGTATCAAATGAAATTTCGATATGTTTTCGCATTAATAATATAAAAATTATGTCTCAAACATTCTTTAGAAATACGTCCACAGTTGTACTGGATAAAAATGTTTCGTAACTTACCTCGGGAATTGCAGTCCTGTAGTACCCCAGGCAACATACCCAGAAATCTAATAATCCAACTCTCTTCTTGCAAACAATTCGTTATTCCTTGCTTCATCTGGAAGTGGAATATATTTTTATTGGTAAAACTTGTTAGATACCCGACTCAATGGAAGTTTTATTTCTGAGTAAAAAGAAAAACAACAAGGTAAAAATGAAAAGATTTAATAACAAAGTAATTTTATAGCAAGTTAAAAATGCATTTCATTAATCAAAAATATTCTGTCATTTGGAAAATACATCTATGCTGTAATACATCGAATGATATCAAACTTCTTCAAAATATATTTCCGGCCGCACAAACAGCTACCATAAGCCTTCGGGTTGGTCGTGTGGTCTGGGCTTTCTACACATGTAATTTTAGAAGTCAAATGGTTTTAGCCCTCTTTAGTCCACAAACAGCTTTCTTCTTCAAGGCAAATGATAAGCGTAACCTCACTTGTTCAAGCAATCTCGGCATCTGAGATAAAATAGCACAAGTGGCTGAAGGTAGCGGAAAAGTTGCTATCATCGTGAGGAGAATTAGAAGAGATAAAGTCCGATGGGTTTATAAAAACCGAAGAGGCAGGATATTATGAAAGAGCGCGAAAATACCACGGAGGAAATTAAGAATACAAAAAATAAAGATAGAACAGAAAATAAATACAGTAAGAGAACGGAAATTATAGCGAATATAAGCAACTCAATAGTGAATGAGCCTACTTAAACGGTTATGGAAGAACACGAGGTGTGTATACCAGTTGCGAAAATTCAAACAAGGAAAATAAGTAAAAAATAATTGAAAAAAGTGGAAAAACAATTAGAAAAATCAAGAATAAATGTGAAAAAATAAGAAGAAACCAACTGGTTTAGGATGCGATATTAAGGCTGTTATAGGTTTAAATTAGTATTAAGGAAGACATATCTTTAAATAAGAGGTATCCCAAGTCTTCAATTGCTAAACATTCTTGGAACTCTAATTATGTTTTTAATTTTTCGGAAGCTAAAATGATTTTATACCTAATGCATTTTTCTAATTGGACTTTCTTGAATGTCTGTATTTATTCCCTTTCTTTCCTTTTGAATGGAAATATCTGGTTTAATTTCCATCGCTGTCTGTTTCTTTTATTTTTTTTACATTTTTTGTTTATTTGTCTTCCTTTTACCGAAATTTAGTTAGAAATATAGTTTCAGGTAGAGTGGATACAGGGTTTCGCGGGCCATTTCGCAAAAAAGAGGTGGGATCTTTTATCCCGAATTGTACCCAAAACTAATCACCACCAGATTCGCCCATAAGTGACTTACCAAATTTTATGAAATTCGGTCAATTTGGTCTTTTAGTTAGAGTGGATACAAAATCTGCACACACAGATATACAGACACACACACAGACGTGACGCTAAAAATGTTTTTTTTTTTCGTATTCTAGAGGTCTCGAAACGCGTAGATCCGTCGAAAACACTAGTTGCGATTTTCGGCATGATTCCAATACTTTGTCTATACATTACCATGTATTGCAAGGAAAGTAAAAAGGATGATGTGTTTATAGATTGTTATAAATTTGCCTAATTTCTTGTGAAAAGCTTAATTTAAAGTGAAGCGACTTCTTCCCTATAGCAGAGCGTTGCTTAAAAGCACGATATAATCCACTGGTTATTCATCACCACACCTCAGCCATGATTTTGTGGTCATTGCTGCTCGTCAGAACGGTCCAGGCGGTACGAGTTTTGTGCACAAAGTTCGCCACATTGTCCACTCAGCTGACGAGTTGCAATAGCCACAAAATCATGGCTTATAAGTGGGAATGGATGATCAGTCAATTGCGTTATTGGTTTCAATGGCCCAATGTGTTTGACTGAATGTGTTTGACCGATGTGTTTGACTGATGTGATTGATTCGGATTCAGGGATTCTTAAGGCGTCTAAATCCATCTAAATTCTTGAGTCATGCCTTTGATCCATCACGATATTTCCCTCCACAAATACTCTGCATTGTTGGACTAGTAATAATCTGTGCCTCGCATCATCTTCCATGAAACATTTTGTCCAAATATTCATCTAGTCTCACAAATGTTAAAATTCCGCATTTATACCACACATTCAAAACATGTTCTACGTATAAAATATCTGTCAAATTAAAATTTGGATCATTCAAAACTTTTACCACTAGCAAAGCCGATATTTTCTTCATTATTTCGCTTTATATTAAAACGTTCTGAATTCGTCACCGACACAAATGCACTTATTCGAGGTTTGAATAAATGGTTTCAGAACAATACTCGCGGAAATCGTTCATTTCTGCTGTGGCGTATATATTAATCTCGCGAAGAGAGAACAGCTGAATAGGATCTTTTTATTCTATTATTCGGAAATTGCGGTGAAAACCTTATTGCCCAGAAAGAAAATACATATTTAATTGCGTCGATGACAAAGCTATTCGAGCAGAAAATTATTCAAATATATTGCCGAAGTGGTTAGTGAGAAAAGTGGCGTAAGGGATTTTTCAAATAAGCCGTAGAAACCGGGGCCATGATGCTAATGTAGGGATACTTTCGGGGTATTTACGTTACGGGGGTCATGATGCTAATATAGGGATACTTTCGGGGTATTTACGTTACGGAGGTCATGATGCTAATGTAAGGATACTTTCAGAGTATTTACGTTACGGAGGTCATGATGCTAATGTAGGGATACTTTCAGGGTATTTACTTTACGGGGGTCATGATTCTAATGTAGGGATACTTTCGGGGTATTTACGTTACGGGGGTCATGATGTTAATTTAGGGATACTTTCGGGGTATTTACGTTACGGGAATCATGATGCTAATGTAGAGATACTTTCGGAGTATTTAATTTGCATACTAAACAAAGATTGAATTGAAGAAAATGTTCAAAAACTGTTTTAAAAAAATTGAAAACATATGAACTTATACCGGGTGGTCAGAATTAAAACACCCCTACTCTGAGCTTTCTATACATCGAACTACTCAATGTAAAGGCTCCAAAATTGTTGAACCTACTATTCAAGACATGGGGAAAAGGATTACGCGAAAAAAAAAATAGTCCCAGAAACACCGATAGGTGGCGCTGTACAACAGAAAATATGCTGAAACGACACAAAATAATCACAAAAAGCAAACACATGTGATATGGAATTTTTCCTTTTTAATTTCTTTTGCTGATATGAAAAAAAAGAAGATAAAAAAGTGCAGAAACTTAAACTGTCATTGTAATTGCAATTTCGCACTGTAAGCCCAAAAATTTGCATAAACCCTTGGTTTGCAGCTACTATGTTCTGGGCATAAAAGGGGATAAAACTGGGAAATTTTCATTCTTATCAGCGATGGCTGTCACACTGCCAGAGCGCGCTTTGTTGTGAAGCTGTTTTACGAAAACAAAGGACATGCTGCAGCTGCACTTCGAGAGTTTCGTCAACTTATGAATTTGCGCAAAGGACCATTACTTCCATAAGCTCTCAGGAGAATGATCGCTCGATTCGAGAAAACTGGACATCTTGGAGTTCAGCCGGGTCGAGGACGCATATCGACTCGTTCAGATGTCGTTGACGATGTTGCCACCGCTATTGTTGAACAATCAATGGATAACGTTATACTCAGCATTCCCTGCATCGATAAGGTCCTTGTGATATGAATGTTTGATACGTTCGAATAAAATGTGTTACAAATGTGTATGTTGTGTCTTTTCAGCATATTTTCTGTTGTACAGCGCCACCTATCGGTGTTTCTGGAACTATTTTTTTTTCACGTAACCCCTTTCCCCATGTCTTGAATAGTATGTTCAACAATTTTGGAGCCTTTACACTGAGTAGTTCGATCTATAGAGAGCTCAGAGTAGGGGTGTTTTAATTCTGACTACCCGGTATATAGACGTAGCATACATTCAATTTTAGGGGTCAATCTGTGTATATTAATGAATGGCATATATCTGTTCCGACATTCGTAAAAGGTGCCGCTATGCGTCACAAGGACAACAAGTGATGTGTTCAGTGATGTGTCAAGTGTAAGTGTTCAGTTTCGTTCTAAGAGCCCCATGTTACCGGCCACGCAATTATCTTGTTATGCGACAGTTAGAATCGATAGACTTGTCGAATATAATACATCCCATTTATTGTGAGTGTCAAAATAAGATGAGCTGAACACAAGTCGGAGCTATTATTGTGGTGAAAGGACTTTACAGGCGACCACTCAAACAATCGGTGTCCAGCACAAACTACCTTCTTTAGGACGAGCAAGAAGCGCAACCTCACTTATTCTAGCAAGTTCGGCAACTGCTGTAGGATAGCATACGCGACAGATGGTAGAAGAAGAGTGATCTCCACCGCAAGGAGAAATGAGAGAGGTAAAAATCAAAATATGAATTAACGGTAAAAGCACGGAGGATAAATATAATAATAGAAAATAATGAATGAACGGTAGAAAAGGTGGTATGAGAATGGACAGTAAAGTGAATAGAAACATCTGTAAAAATCTACTAAAATGGTAATAAAAATACATGAAATCTTTAAATCAGGTGTATAAATATAAACAAGAAAAATAATTAGATATTTGAAAATAACCGCAAAGCAATGAGAAAGTACAGGAGTGAAAAGGAAAACCAAATATGGAGGAACTAACTATAGAGGAAATCCACATGAGACAACTTCAAACAAAATTGCGAAAAAATAACTGGTATCTGAAAAAAGGAATACAAGTAATAAATAAAATAAAGAAAGTAGATTGCAAAGAAAAATTAAACCAATGATTTCCAAGAGAAAGGGAAGAATGCACAATGCGCGTTGACAAAGGATTTTAATTGAGAAACAATAAACGTTCAAGTCCCTAATTCAAAATTGATTTAAATGAATAAAGATTGGATACCCACCTTATAAATGCCATCTAACAAAATGTTAATACAACTATATATTAACATCACCCAAAATTGTGCTCATTTATTAAATAACTATAAGACCCGTAACAGTATCTATTAACCATAATAGGAAATAACTATGTTAGGTAACAACTTCATAATAGATAGTAACACACTATGTCAGGTAATAATCACAATAGGTAATAACTATGTTTGGGAATAACTTCATAATAGGTAATAACCATGTTTTGTAATAATCACAATAGGTAATAACTATGTTAGGTAATAACTTCATGGCCGGTTGCATAAAACTATATAAATGATATTCTCCTATTCGCCCGCTTACGGTGCTTGCGCTTAAAATATCCCTCAATACTTGCGCAGTTTATCTGCTCAATATTATTAATTATTACACGATTCCAAACTAATATCCACCTAATAAATAACGAACCTATTATATACTGCAAGTAGTAAAACTTACCTGACCCATACACCACTGTATTTTAAGTCAAGAATTAAAAATTATCACAAAACGACATTATCTCTCTATATTAAACAAGAAAGATCAATTATGCATAAAGCATTGATTATGAAACACTTTCCAACTGAAATGTAATTTCATTTAAACAACTCTAAAATGCGATAAATTCAGCGGTGATGTATTTTAAATTATCACTGTTCTGTAATAATTTATTATATTTGAAAACTTAAAACTTCATCGAAAAAAAATGAACTTTATTTAAATGACGTCATCGAAATATAAATTGTCTGACTCTCTATGTAAAAACAGTGAATATTTCATTCATATCACTTTTATTCTAGACTCCAGAGTTAACTAATGTTGAATGAAAAAAATTCAGCAATTCTTATACAACTCACCTTACAATCATTTGTTTACAGTTTGCATCCATTAAAATTAGGCTTCGTTTGTAGAAATAATCAAAGTTTGATTATCAATTAAACTAAAAAATATTGTAATTGTATTGGCACAGAATATAGATGCACAGAAAATACACAAAAATAAAGCTGTTTGCAGACTGATGCAACACAAAATGGTGGTGGTGGTGTGGGGGGGGGGGGGGTCACTCTGCCTTTACTTCTTTTTCGCCCTTATTGGTTACTCCTTTACCTAATGGCACCACTGCACATTTTGTACGGCCCAGCTCAGCCCCTCTGGTATGGCACCCTAAAAGTTATAGTCTTCTGACCTTTAGGTTCACGTCGTAATAAACTTTGGTGCCAGCCAGACTACAAGCTATGTCTGCCGTTTTGGCCACCATAAATTTCAAACATGAAAGTGTCTCATCAAATGTGAGATCAATTTCCGGTCTCACACCTACATAGTTGAATTTTGTCAAGACCGAGCCGTTTTCTTAATGCTGACGTTGTTTTTGAGATATTTTAATTTGTATGCACTTCTGAAGTGAAAAATGTTCTTTCGTATCAGCACTACACTTATTTTCTCTGTCTCGTACAGCAAAAATTATAGCCAATAAAAACACGAAATTCAAACTTTCGTTTGGCATGAAATAGCTCGTGACCTCTGCGAGCGTAGCGAGTAGAAAGCGAAGCCACCCGAAACTCTGAACGAGTTACGGGAGTTTACGGAGCATAGCGAGCAGTAGTTAAAGAAGTTAAATTTTTCCAAAAAGTTATTTTTCATTTATTTGACAACGTTTCCTAAATTATGCTAAACCGGCAATATCTCAGCCTATTTCTCTCCGACAAGGTCACCAAATTCTCATCAAATATCTCGTTAGACAGTTAGAAAAACTGACAGAAAAACGGATTTTTCTTATATATATCATATGGGAATGCTACAATAGAATATTTCTTATTTTATTTTTATCTTTCCGTAAATGTTTTTTGGGCACATTATGCTTGATAATGCCAGAATATTGAATTTTATTTACAAAATATGTGAATTTTACTTAAAATGTGAATTGACTATGTGAAATTTACTTAAAAACTAAACTTACGAAATGCCTTTAAAAATCTGTGACACTCATACATTTATTTTCCTATTAAAATTTTACATATCCAAACTTTTATGAATAGCAAAGCAGACGTCGCCATTATTTTCATTCAAATTCGCATTCATTTCGCTCTTATTTTCATTCATATTAAAACGTCTCGACCCCGCCAGCAGAAATACATTTATCCGAGAATTGAATAAATTTGTTTGAGAACAATGCTTGGAAACATTTCAGCTGTTGCATATATTAATCTCGTAGAAAACAACTGATGAAAAATAAGTTTTTTTTTTCATTCCGCTAATAAGAAATTGTGCCGAAAACCTAATTGACCCTAAAAGAAAGAGGAAAGGAAGATAAATATATTTAATTGCATTTATAACAAAACTGGTCTTTCCGAAATATTATTAAAATATATCGTTCGATTCACTAGAAGGGAAAGAGGTGTAAGTTTTATAAAATGGCACACATGTAAGAAAAGTCCTTTTCTCCGTCTGTCTATCTGTCCAATTTGGCGACCTTAACAACAAATTTTACGAAATATTGTCTATTTGGTGACTTTTGAAAAATGGCGCCAAAATGAATAAAATCCAGCATCTGGAAAAATTAACTTTAATTTCTTGAATGATATATATAATTCCTTTCGGTTTTTTTTGGGGGGGGGGGGGGGTGGAATTTTTAATTTTGATTATAGTTATAATTATGATGTTAATTTTGATTATTGTTATAATTATGATGTTAATTTTGATTATTGTTATAATTATGATATTAACTTTGACTATAATGAATTCCACTCTTCGTGGGATATGTACGTTTTATTTGGTGGTCTAGAAGGTCTTAAATACATTTCGTTTTGTTAGGTGGAACACAGTAATTATATTACGTTAAGGTGGTCGTAAAATAATAAAATATTGGGAAATTTATTGGCATGTGTCTGGCGATATTTGGAGGGCAAATGTTGCAAGTGGGTGATAATATTATTACGAACATAAAACATGTCTTTACTGCAACAGAGCCAGAAAGGAAAAACGTAAAAAAGGCAGCTATTTCTATGACGTGAATCTAATCACTTGAGGGTTATTCTGGATCTGATTAGATTTTGGTATGATTCGGGAAAAAATCACCTGCCTTGTTTATTGAAGCGGCCCGAAATATCGTCAAAATCTGAAATAAAAGACTACGTAAGCTCAAATGTTTCAATTAAATGCTTTGACGACTAAAAGAATAAGACCGACCTCAATACTCTAAAACTAGTTGTTTTCGAGATATTTTAGTTCTTTGTTTGCATTTTTGCTATTCCGCCTTTGAAAATACGTTCAGTTACCAAATGAGAATTGAATTAAAAGAGCAAATTCAGTGTAATTTCGTGCTGTATTGTGCAATTAAACACGGTTTAATGGATCTTTAAAGCAATAAAGAGAAAATGAATTTGAGTTTGTAGCGAAGTCTTGTGCTGCCCACATCAGCTTTTTTGCATCTAGGGTTCTTTAACCCAATTTCACCGAACGTTAAGAGTGAATTGGTAAAAAAAGAAAAAAAACAATGCTACGTAGAAATTGATCAATCGATGAAAACAGTTATAAACAAATTTTACGACAGTCTGCAAGAAACATAGAAGCTTGAACAACCTCCTAAACCGCACCTATTGTGCAATGTACCCCCAAATTTATCTTTCTCGGATAGAACATTTGGAACATTTATTACGCGTGTGAAGAAAATGTTATAGAATTTCCTTCCGTTTAATTTAACTGAAGGTTAATATACAGACGGTTGAATATTTACGTTGTTATGAAGGTGATAAACATTTTATTTCAAAACCAGAACATTTAGAACATTTTACACGCGATTAAGGTAAACTTTATTCCTGATATATTATTGAACATTCGACTGTGTTTAGAAACAATAGGCTTCCAGTATGCACGGATTGTAATTTTTGTACCAAATTTCATTCGAATCGCTCCATTCGTTCGTGAGATATCGTCTCCACACAAACACACACGCACACACAGAGAGAGAAAGCGACATCACTTCCAAAATGTTCGATTCCTGATCAGGGATGCTTGAAACATGCTCTCCCGTCGAAAACTCGAATTCGAATTTTCGACGCAGTCACAATACTTTCCTTATACATTATACTGTCTATATAAGGAAAGTAATAACCTTTGTGTGATTAAAAAAATGTTTTTCCAATCATGCCTTTTCTTTGAATTTGTATAGTTCACTTCAGGGAAAAAAGCTTACAATTCTGTCCCGGTAGCTGAATGGTAGAACTTCGGCTGGTTAGTACGGATATCTGTGGTTCGAATTACGGTCCGTGTAGGAGTTTTTTTTTACAAATTTTCCAAAACAAAAACAACGTGACTAATTTCATATGATTCCAAAAAAATATTTAAAATCTTAATGTTATTAAATGAATAAAACGTTTTAAAAATATTTTGACGATTGCGAAACTTTGGTATGTTTTGCATTATCTTCGTTAAGTAGCTGCAAATAGTGGTCGAAATCATTTAAAAAAATCTGATGTGGACAACTCATGACTTTTTTTATATAATGCAATGAATTTACTTCTTTAACGGTGCAAAAGTGATGAAAAAATCCGTGGCAGAATTTTAATATTAAATTGTACATGTGGTGCAGTAAATTGTACATCAGATGACAACATCTAAAATTATTTTGTACCCAATTAACTTATATGTTAAACAACTCTAAATTAACAATTATCAAAATTGATAGAATCCTCCATAAGCAATATAGTCCATATATTTAAATATTTTAATAATAAATTTATCAATTAAGCGTCATTTTCATTAACGATGCGTCATTTTTGCAATTTTGATGATATTTTCGTCAATCTGGTGCCAAATATCGTCAAATCGGCGATATTTAGAAGAGAATTTCCTATATAATAAAAGGTATGCCATTATATGACGGAATTAAATATTTGCAAAATATTGCATCCTAGTTGACGTCATTTTTATCAATTTGGCGATACTTTTTCACTTGATAGCATTTTTATTAATTTAGCAACTGTTTCGTCATTTTGCCGATATGCCGCCAAAATTCGTCGCCAGAATTTTACCAAACGTTACAGACGGAGTCTTATGGTAGAGTCTTATATTTTTCCCAAAATCTTGAATTTTAATTAATTAGCTGTCATATTCATTGATTTAGCGTCATTCTTATAAATTTAGCGACATTGTCAACAATTTCGCGACATTTCAAAAACTCGCCAAGTTTGCGATATTTCGCCAAATTCGTCGCTAAAATTTCGTCAAGCATTATGGTCGGAGAAATAGGTTATTCTTATAGCAAATAAACGACTAAAAGCGTTGAAATACAGAACTATTACCCAAAGTATCTACTTTCATAGTAGATTCTTATTATTTCCAAGATATTAGATTTTCATCAATTAGTCTTCATTTTCATTGGTTTAGAGTTATTTTTATCGATTTGGTGTCATTTTTATCAATTTGCCAAGATTTTCGTCAATTCGGTAACAATAAAAAAGTCACCAAGTTGACGGCATTCCACCAAATTCGCCGCCAAAATCTCGCCAAACGTTATGGAAGGAGAAATACGTTATTCCACATATTAGCACATAAAAGACTATTGGCGTTCAACTTCAAAAGTATTACTCAAATCATATTTTCTCAAGAATGGAACGAGCTAGATCTGCGAAAATGATAATAATAAATGTATCGCATAATAGTACATATCAAAAGTGAACAGATTTCATAATAGTTAATATTTTTTTAATTTTATATAATTTTTTGATAGATTTATTTGAAAAATATGCAATATCTCGAGAACGGTTCATGCTAGAAGTATAAAGTTTAAGTCAATCATGTTCTAATGAAAAATTACATGAGAAATGATTATTTACGTAACTTTATTAAATATTTTAATTTTTGATGATTTGTTTTAAATTTTCATTTCAAAATTTAGGAGGGTTCTGAACATTCGATTGCATGTAAAAACAATAGTTTTCCTGTATTCACTGATTGTGATTTTTGAACCAAATTTTATTCAGATCGCTTGATTCGTTCGTGAGATATCGTCTCCAAAGGCTCACTGAAACACACACACACACACACATATATATATACATCACTTCTAAAACGTCTGATTCGCTTGAAACATGCTCTCGCGTCGAAAACTCCAATTCCAATTTTCGACCCCGTCGCAATATTTTCCTTATGCATTATTCTATGTATATAAGGAAAGTAAAGATTGACTCCGACTGGAATAGGCAAGGTATAATTTAAAGGAAGGTTGGGATCCTTCAACAGAGTGCCTTAAAAATAAAGTATGACTCCAGTCCTCCAAGAAATTAGCATAAGTAATTTAGGTATTTCGTAAATTTTAGAAGGAATCCTTGTCGTTTATACTTGGCGAGGAGATTTTTCTATGGATAGGTGTTCTTGTAAAACTAAAGGATATATGCTGAGAAAGTCACAAAAGTATTGCACACGTCACCTTTTGATTGTGTATCGTTTCAATATGAAAGACTTAGCCTGGAAACCAGCTCCAACCATCCAATGTTCAGCGTCGTGATCAGTATGCGATGGAGCTTCACAAGTAAAACTATTTAAACATATTTAGAAAATTCGAAATTTAGGAACTTGATAATGTTTCATGACAAACAAATTTCAAACGGTATATTCCGAAATGTCGATCGTTCTGGCATTTATTCGTATACATGAAAAAACATCGTACTGAACACGCACAATTAAATATAATATATAGTAAATAGCAGACAATTTAAAATACTATTGTGATACAGTGGGAATAGAAAGCATTACATTGTCTACAGATGCAAAAGCGACAGGCTGGAGACATGACATAAGACGCCTGATTTTTGTATTGGATCGGGCAGTAATTTGCTGATCAAGATATTAAGTTATAACCTCGTAACACGTGCACTTCATTGCGCAAACAAGGCTCCAAGGTAAGAGTAGATGATCGAATTAAGCTTAACGTAAGCTCCATCCACAGGACTGGAACAAATGGCAAAAATGAATCGCCAAAGTCAATGAGAAGGAAGGGAAAACACACAGAGTACGCTGTATAACATTTTTTAAAAATAATCATTGCATTACGAGTACGTTATTACGAATTACGTGTTGATGTTGTAGAGAAAGATGGTGCGATCAATTTAATTTCTATTCTATGATTCTATATTACATAAGATGCTTCTATATACTTCGAGTATGCGAGCATGCAGTCTCGTTAAAATTGTGAGAGCAAATGCTCCTAGACATATGTGCAGAATTTCAAGAGAAATTTCCAAAACGAATGGACAAAGAGTCCATCAAAGATGACTCAGCTAACATTTCACATGCAATATTAGAGGAGATATTTGAAGGTTGACCTTTAGTCAGTAGCTAGTTTACTAAATTAATAATATTCACCTTGTATCACAACTTACAGTAAAATGCTTATCTGTAACTATTATGGTAACAGCTGAAAATTTTGTAAATAATGTTTAATGATAAAATATGCATAATAGTAAGAATGCTTCAATGAACTTTAAATTGCAAAAATTTTGTCTCGTCACTTATTTAAATGAATTTATAGTTTATGTCGTCTATTAATGAGTTATTTTTCAGTAACACAGACCACAGTAAATAAACTAGATGGGTTTCGCTTCTGCAATGTACTATGTTAAATTCACGTCTAATTCAATCAACTTGGCGGGTTTTTGCGGTCATGTTGTTGTAACCATTGAATTAATAAATTTAAAATTAAGATACATTTTTACTAATTCAAAAAACTCATAAATTTTAATTATTTTAATTTAAATAACCATAAATTTTTACCTCAACTATAGTAACATTAAATAATTACAACGAAATTTTTTTGTTTAATAATCTCATTTAAATTATATTATTTTGAGTTTTCTTGTCTAGAAAAACGTGGAATAAATCATCGGAAAGCAAAAAATATCAAAAACTATTACTGTTGAAGTGAAATAAATACATTACAGGTTTGCTCTTTTAATATGCGTAATGCAAAGAAATATTTTATATAGTTATCAGCCCGACTTTGTTTTTTAAATACCCAGAACAAAGATAATGCCCAAAACTTACTTTTCATCTGCATTTTATTGGTTCTAATTTCAATTGATACCCATAGAGGTCGTCAAACCCCAAGGGGAATCCCCAAATGGGGAAGGACATCAGCATACATCAATTTCAGTAAATTTTATAAATGTAACGTCCGCTCAATTATACTTTTATAAATCCGTTCAAAATGAAAATAAATGGTTCTTTTTCCATTTCTGAAAGATTAGAAACCATTTTTATGACTAGTTTATTTTCATATTTCAGATGGGGATGTAAACTGAAAAATTAAAATCAAATATGAAAGTAAACTGAAAAAGAAAATATGTAAGCTCAAGTGTTTTATTTCATAAAATAGTTCAACGTAAATGACGAATAACGCCAATTAGTAAATGTTTGGGACAACCCTATTGAAAATGTGTATATAACAAGTTACTGTGCGGGTGATTGATAATGTGTAACACCAATTCAAGGTATGTGTTTTTTTTATCCTCTAATGCTTTGCAAGATAACCTGATAACCAGCCATTTGCTATGTAGTAATAGATTGCACCAGGCGTTTTTCTGAATAAGCAATTTTATTTTTCAGCTATGTACACTATTTACACAAAGAAATATTTACATAATAAAACAGTTCTACAGCAGGTTGACAAGGCACACGTAAAGCCCCGGATAGCAGCGTCCTAGGACAATAAACGTTCGGAACAGCTGGACAGAGTTTTGACATTATTGTCTGAAAGTTTGAAAGCAAGCACTTAAAAGCTTTATCATGGACAAAATTTGCACTCACCCCAGTGTGAGTGACTGATCATTTTATTGTTCCTCACCGGTCGTGAGATCCATATGTGGATGTACCAGTCGTGTATATCAGGTGTCCATAAAATACACCACCATATGTTCTTTGCTAATGCTGGTGTCATACTGACATTTTGGGCATTTTGTATTTCTTCTTAAATCGGTTCTCTCTGGGAGGTCATCTTTATTCCATTCTATAATTCCGAGCATGTGAGCGGTTTTCTGCACGAAGTGTAAGCGAAATCGCCGGTTGAATGCCGACCTGCAGATTTCTTCTTACTTTAATTTTTTGCCTGGGCGTTTTTGCTCTTCCGATTCTGTGAACCAACCATTAGAACTAGCCATTCTCGAGATATTTTAGTTTTTTCGTATCTTCTCTACGCCACCTTTGAAAATAAGTTCAGTTACCAAATGGGAACTAAAATTGAATTAAAAATGAATTAAATTTAATTAAAATAACGAGAACGTGGATATAAGTAAGCAGGGAAAGTCATGTGCTGCCCACATCGGATTTTTCACTTTGCTGCATAACTTTTGCACATGAGTGTATTTCGCATTGGAGGATCTGTACTGTAAAACAGCTAATTTCCAGTCTAGGGTTTCAATCAAAAATTTTTGAGGTTATTGAAACCGACAATATGTCAAAAAAATGTATTTTTCCAATAAAATATGAGCGCCTCTATACACATTCCTAAGACTTTCGGGGACATACAGAATACTCTGAAATCCCATGCAGGAATACTTTCGCCGGTAAATATATTTGACATATTAGCATCATAAACGAATTGAAGTAAAATAAACTTTAAAAACTTTTGAGTAAACTCAAACGCGGGAGCAGCAGTTTTATGTATCATTGTATCATACAATTCGCAAGATAAATAGAATGTGGTAAAGAAGTAAACATTATTCTTTTTCCTAGAATTTTTTTAGGTAATAATGAAGTAACTTTCAATGCGTGTTGGAATTTTTGATGTGAATTACATATATACTTTGGGTTTCTGTGACGGAAATTGGAACATTGCGAAAAACGTAAACAATTTTAAGGATTATACCTAAGTAACCTAATAAATAAAAATGTAAATAATTTTTTTTTGTTTTGACGAAAAAAATGAATGAATTATCAGTTCGAGCGAGCGTTTTATTTTTCATTTTGATTAGACTCGAAATATCTTCGAAAGTATAAAAGATAGATATAAATAGTAAGTCAAAAAAGGATGTGCTAGGGCATTTATCAAAATCTATAGATATTTTTAATGTAAATTTAAAAATACTCTCATAGTTTTCAAGTAATCCTATTCTCGAGCTGAAAAGGATTGAAAATTTTTGGTTTTGAAGTTAACCTTTTGTTACGGGTAGGACAACGTCAATCCCAAGAACCTCGCAAAAAGACATATATTAGATATACCCTACCACAAACAGTTCGATCCCCCTTTGCAGACATTGACCAATATCAGCAAAAGGGGATCGGACTGTTTAGGATAGAGTATGTCAAATACCTGTCTTTTTGAGAGGCTCTTCGTTTGGGATTAACGCTATCCCACGCGTAAGCAAAAGCTTAATGATTAAATCTCAAAGGCTTAAATTATTGAAGTTTGGGAATTGAGAAACCATATTTAAATAACTGAACCTGCGCTGCTGGTAATCTAAGAATCAGACGAATTTTACAAAATCTCCAATCTCAGCATAACAAAAATCCTACTTGTTATGGTTTAATATTATATTCTAAGAAGTTCAAAGATATAAAAGTATTTAGGACCTTCTCGCTAATCTAGACAATTGCATTTCCTCACCAATTTAAATTCCTTCTTCTCAGAGTTTCAATTAAATCGTTATACATTCTTGTCGCGGCAATTTTAATTGTTGGCTAATTAGGTGCAATTAGTTTCATTTGCAATAATATCCACACTCCAATTTAGTTTATTCTAATTTCAAACACTGAAAAGTACTAATAGTGATTAGGATGGAAAAGTTTCTGAAATAATTTGACAAAATTGACTCATTAGCTCAATTTAAAACACTTCTAAGAGTAATCTATGATGGAACACACTAAGCAACTGAGAAGTAGTGTTAATTAAAGGTGTTTAGTTTATTTGAACGAGTTTAAATTAGGATGTGATATTTTATGTGCATTTACACCAATGATTCTCAATATTTTAATATGAAGTTCAGTTTATTATGTAAAATTCTCAGAACCATGTGCATGTGAACCTGCAGCATAGGTGTTGGAACCGGAGCTGCTATTAGAAAAATATAATGTCGGCAGCACATAACTTTCCCTGCAAACTTAAATTCATATTTTCTTTATTTTTTAATAATTCATTAGATTGAGTTTAATTGCACCAAATAACACTAAATTTGCATTTTTTAATTCAATTTTTGTTTTTATCTGGTAATTGCACATTTTTCCGATAGCGGCGTAACAAAAATGCAAGCAATCTCAAATATCATGAGAACGGTTAGTCCTTAAGTATAATGGAGTGTGTTATATTCTTTTCCTCGTAAAAAATTGCGTATAAAACAAGAATTTAATTGATGCATTTCAGCATAAGTAGTATTTTTTCTTTCAGATTTTGGCGATTTTTGCGGGCCATTTCGTAAAAAAGGGCAGGTTGTTATTTTCCGAATCGTACCAAAATCGAATCACCAGAGGATCCCACACGTAACTTATCTACCAAATTTTGTGAAATTTGGTCAATTAGTATTTCAGCTAGGGTGGATACATGAAATTTTTGCTGGCCATTTCGTAAAAGAAATCGGGTTCTTCTTTTCCGTATCTTACCAAATTCTAATCAGCACCAAAGTATTCAACAAGTAACTTTTCTACCGAATTTTGTGAAATTTGGTAAATTAGCATTTTAGCTAGAGCGGATAAATGAAAGTTTTACTGGCCATTTCGCAAAAAAGGCAGGTTTTGTTCTTACGAATCATACCAAAAACTAATCAGCACCAGAGTGGCATCCAAGAGACTTACCTACCAAATTTTATGAAATCCGGTCCATTAGTTTTTGAGTTAGAGTGGATACATACATTGCACAGACACACAGACAAACAGACAAACACACAGACGTCACGCTAAAAATAGTTTTTTCGTATTCTAGATGTCTCAAAACGTGTAGAACCGTCGAAAACTCGAGTTACGATTTTCGACATGATTCCAATACTTTCCCTATACGTTACCATGTATTGCAAAGAAAGTTAAAATAAAATATTAGATTGTTTATTTAAAACACTAAGTACGTTCTCTATCTTATAAATAAAATAATCCAAAAATTATAAAAAAAAATATTAATGTCAGGAAGAAAATACCAAATAAAATAAAAATATATTCGGAAAAATATAACAAAGCATAAAGCAATTAATGCGAAACGTGTGCTTGATGATAGTTGGTTTATATTCGGGCATTTTTAAACAAACATACTCGCAATTCATTAAAAACTGACATATTTCACTGATTTACTTTCCCTACATATATAATATAATGTATAGGAAAACTATGTATAGGGATCGAAAATTCGAATTAAGTTGTCGATGGAAGAGTACATGTCAAACCTCTTTAAACTTGAATCGTAAGCTTTTTTAGGTGATGTCTGTGTGTATGTGTGTGAATTTGTGGAAGCAGTATCTCAACAATGAATAGGATGTTTCCAGTGAAATATGGCGCGATTGCTACAATCAGTGAATACTGCTCCCTATTGAATTAATTTAAACACAATTAAAAGTTCGTAAGATATTTCCACTTTTCGAAAAATGTTTTTTAAATGATTAAAAATCAGGATGCTTATTGTTAAATACATAGTCATTTCATAAGTAATTTTTCATTAGAAAATGAAAATTTAAAGTACTAGAATGAACTAGCATGAATACTAACATGAATACTAGCATGATACTAGCATAGAAAATTTAAAATACTGGCATGAACCGTTCTTGAGTTAATGCATGTATTTTTAAATGCATTTATTCAAAAACTTGCATAAAATTAAAAAGTATTAATTATCGTCACATATATTCACTGTGCGATTAACTTCTTAACATCATTCTGATCAAACTGAACCACAAAATAAAATTTATACTTGTATACTTGTGTTGTTTTTACTTGTGTACCAATAGAGTAGTTCACACACACACAAAAAAATCAAATATTTATCATGTCCCCCTTCCAAGATATTTGTCCTTTAAATGTGCAATTTTTAGAATGTTGGTAAGCTTAATGTTAAAAACAGTAGAAAGGGGCTTTAAAAATGGAATTTATTTCTTGATAAGCTAAAAGCTGGATTGGGAAGAAAACGTATTAATTCCTGGTTTGCATCCCTTCTGGAGTGGCCAGCTGAAAATAGCGATTTTACAATTCATATTTATTGAATCTAACTGGCCCTTAAATAATACCTGTTCTGAAAACTCAATGTCTAATTTTAGAGAATTTTTTTTTCATTTATCTTGGATAGCTATAGAGTTATTAGATAGCTACAGAGCTATTTTTGCGAACCCCGGTAAACACGAATTTTGCCAGTCCCGGCAAGTAAAAATAAGCCCAAATGAAAAATGATTGCTAATAATAAAACACTAAAAGTTGGTTTGGTAGGAATATAAAAAAATAATAAAATGGTCAAGCAACTTGCTGTCAATCGTTGCAGGGGAAAATAGGCTCGAAACAATTTTGTACGTTCGAGACATTATTATCCATCGAAGGTGCACATTATCAAATTTAGCATCAATCGAAAGATTTTTTCAAGCTCTTTAAAATGAAGGGTAACATGCCATAATTGTGATCATTTGGAGCAACGATACAGATTTTTCAAATTTTTTCATGCAAAATTTGCAGAAGAATCACAAGTTTTTACTTTCCTTACATACATAATGTATAAGGAAAGTATTGTGACGGGGTCGAAAATTCGAATTCGAGTTTTCGACGGGAGAGCATGTTTCAAGCATCCCTGATCACTAAATAAACATTTTTGAGGTGATATGTGTGTGTGTGAAAAAATCGTTAAAAAATTAAAACCGCTAATAAAGTTACGCAAATAGACATTTCTTATGTAATTTTTCATTAGAAAAGGATTTTCATAAATTTAAGAACGCTAACATGTCTGAACGTTCTCGAGATATTGCACATTTTTCAAAAAAATTATCAAAAAGTCATATAAAATAAAAAAAAAATTCCTATTGAGAAACATGTTCACTTTTCATATGTAATACCATACGATAAATTGGGTGACATCATTCTCGTTGATCTAGCTTGTTCCATTCAAGAAAAAGGATACTTAGTAATACTTTTGTATTTGAACGCCAATACGCATTTATCTGCTGTAAGAATGACTTATTTCTCCATCCATAACGTATGGCGAGATTTTGGCGGCGAATTTGGCTCAATGTCGCTAACTTAGCGACTTTTTAAATGTTGCCAAATTAACGAAAATCTTTCCAAATGGGTAAAAATGAAGCTCCATCAAAAGAAATGACGACTAATTGAAGAAAATTTAATATTTTGGAAAGAATATAAGTAACTACTATAAGAATACCATTTTTTTAACTGTAAATGTAGTCAATTCCTTGCATTATATAAGGAAAGTCATGTGTTGCCCACATCAGATTTTTTGAAAGTGGATTTTGGTATGAGAAGGTCGAGTTAAGCCACACTTTAAATTAGTTTCTGCAAATATTGTGTATCTCATCTTGCCAGCTGTTACTAGGATTTTGGCCCATATTTTGCATTTTGTTAAATAAATAAATAATTCGAGAAATATTTTTATGTTGAAAAGAATTCCATGAAAATCTTAAATAGGAATAATTTATGTTCTAAAATTGTGAATAAGAAAACATCACTGCAGTTTTTATTAATATAATGTGCAAGATATACATATAAAACTTTGAAAACAACACGAGCATTCATTCTCGAGTTATGTACGTCCAGAATATTCTCTATCATAAATATAAATGTATAATCTTTGAAAAATGTTGGAAATATGTTCACGACGTCTTGAAATCTACGTTGTCATCAAAGTCTTGCCTTGAAAACTGCAGTTTCTCTATACGACAGTAAATGACACTGTACAAATATAATGAATAAAAATCTGATGTGGGCAGCACATGACTTTCCCTGCAGACTCATATACACATCCTCTTTATTTTAATTAAATTTAATTCACTATTAATTCAATTTTCGTTCTCATTCTGTAACTGGACTCATTTTCAAAGGTGGCGTAGAGAAAAACCGAAGAAACAAAAATATCTCGAGAACGGCTAGTCCTAGTGTAATGGGGTTGGTCTTATTCTTTTCTTCGTTAACAATTACGTTAAAACAAGCATTTAATGGATATATTCCGCATCAGCACCAGGGTGACCCATAAGCGATTTATCTACCAAATTTTGTAAAATTTATTTCATTCGATTTTCAGCTAAAGTGGATACAAGCTTTTGCTGGCCATTTCGCAAAAAAAAGGCGGGTTATTTTATCCCGAATGGCACCCAAAACTAATAAGCACCAGATTCGCCCACAAGTGACTTACCTACCACTTTTTATGAAACTCGGTCAATAAGTATTTCAGTTAGAGTGGATACAAAATCTGCACAGCCAGACACAGACAGTACACACAGACACACACACAGACGTCACGCTAAAAATAGATTTTTCGTATTCTAGAGGTCTCGAAACGTGTAGATCCGTCGAAAACTCGAGTTGCGATTTTCAACATGATTCCAGTATTTCCCTATAGATTACCATGTATTGCAGGGAAAGTAAAAATAAAAATGGTAGGTAAAACATCATTTAAAAAAATCTGATGTGGGCAGCACACGACTTTCTCTGCAGATTCAAATTCATATTTCCTTTATTTTCTTAATAATTCATTAGATTGAGTTTAAATAAACCAAGTAACACTAAATTTGCTTTTTTAATTCAATTTTTGTTTTGATTTGGTAATTGGACATTTTTCCAAAAGCGGCATAACTAAATGCGAAAAATCTCAAATATCTTGAGAACGGTTATTCCTAGAGTAATAGCATTGTTCTTATTCTTTTGCTTATCAAAAATTACGTATAAAACAAGCATATTATTGATATATTTGAACATACGCAGCTTTTTTTAGATCTTGGCGATTTTTTGAGGGCCATTTCGTAAAAAAAGACAGGTTGTTCTTTTCCGAATCGTACCAAAATCCAATCTGCACCAAAGTATCCCACAAGTAATTTATCTACTAAATTTTGTGAAATTTGGTCAATTAGTATTTTAGCTAGATTGGATACATGACATTTTTGCTGGCCATTTTGTAAAAAAGGCGGGTTCTTCTTTTACGAATCGTACCAAATGCTAATCAGCACCAGAGTATCCAACAAGTTACTTGTCTACCAAATTTTGTGACGTTTGGTCAATTAGTATTTTAGTTAAAGCGGATAAACGTAATTTTTACGGGCCTTACAGCAAAGAAAGGCGGGTTCTGTTTTTACGAATCATACCAAAAACTAATCAGCACCAGGATCACATCCAAGTGGCTTACCTGCCAATTTTTATGAAATTCGGTCCATTAGTTTTTGAGTTAGAGTGGATACATACATTGCACACACAGACAGACAGACAGACAGACACACAGACAGACGTCACGCTAAAAATAGTTTTTTAGTATTTTAGAGGTCTCGAAACGTGTAGATCCGTCGAAAACTCGAGTTGCAATTTCCGACATAATTCCAATACTTTCCCTATACATTACCATGTATTGCAGGGAAAGAAAAAATGCTCAGAGCACATGATTTAGAGCAGCTCCATTAGCGAAAGCAAAAAAGCAAATCTAACACTAACAAGGAAGATCAATCATGTACAAAGCATTGATTATGAAACAATTTCGAACTGAAATGCAAACTGCAATACATTCAACGGTCATATGGTTTTTAATTATCGCAGAACTACAATAATTTATTTAACTTGAAAATTTAAAACTTCCTAAAAATAAAATGATCTTTATTCAAACGACATCATCTAAATATAAATCATTTGATTTTTTATGTAAAAACAGTGAATATTTCGTTCATACACTATTATTCCAGACTCCACAGTTATATAATTTTGCTTGAGAAAAATTCTGCAATTCTTTTACAACTCATCTTACAGTCGCTTGTTTACAGACTGCATTCATTACTATTAAGCTTCGTTTTATAAATAATCAAAGTTTGATGATTATTTAAACTCAAAAATATTTTAATTTGGTTGGCGTAGAATATAGATACACAAAAAGTAAGAAAATATAAAGCGGTTTTAGGACGGATGCAACACAAAAGCTTTAAACAAAACTTTAAAAATCACGGTTTTTAATCTGGGAGAAAAGATGAATGCCACATTTTATTAGTACGTCACGTGATCCCTTCATATTATATAGGTTTCATTATTATTTCAATTTTTATTTTAAAAACTACCAATATAATACTACCAATATAAACTACCAATATATATTGCTGAATTTTATCTTATATATTTTATAGGATAATTTGAATACTTTTTAAAACTTTCGAAGCAATTTGATAATTTTAACTTTTTTTATAAAATGTTTGAAAAATGAGGTCCCTCAATGTATTTCATTTTTTCAACATGAGTTCAATCCAAAACTAACTGGGTGATATTATTCTTTTACATTCCCATATGTCCCACAGATCGTCTCAGCAAAGTACTGAAATTTCATTTTGATAAAGTCATTTTTACAGCCGTTATCGTGCGAACGGTCAGACAGACAGACAGAATGAACAAATTCATAAACACTTGTTAACTATGTTGTAAAGTGTTAATAAAAATTGGTAATTGACAGTTTATGTATTTTATGCTTTTTTTCTGTATACTAGCAATCTCTATTAATAGATTTTCAACCGAACTTTTGTCTTTATTACTATACTCTCTTGATGCAAATCTATATAAATAAAAATGAAAATCTGTCTGTCTGTCTGTCTGTCTGTCTGTCTGTCTGTCTGTCTGTTTGTCACACCATCACGGGAGAACGGCTGAACCGAATTTGATGAAATTTTGTGGGTAGCCCAGAAATAGCCCCATTTAAAATTATATCCGTGTTTTGAGTTTCTACGACCAGTGGTTCTCGAGATATTAGTAAAAAACGAAATTTTCGTTTGTCTCATCATCACGGAAAAACGGCTGAACCGAATTTAATGAAATTTGGTGAATAGCCTTGAAATATCCCCCCATAAATTTTGTCCAAGTTTCGAGTTTCTAAGACCTGGGGTTGTCGAGATATTAATGAAAAACGGAACTTTTTCCTAGGAGTTCTACTCCCTAACTCCGTGGTTTATCCAAACGAAAAGCTTGAAAATCGTTTGAAAGTGAATTAAAATTTAATCTCTGAGTTTTATGGGAGCTTTTTTGCTTTAATTAGTCACTTTCTGAAAACATGAATTGTTTGAAAGATGATTTAAAGGGGAAATCTATCTCCATGGTTCATGGTTTATTTAAAACAAGCTTTTACGGAACAATAAGAAGTATAGGGAAATCAAAATCGTTATTTAATTTCGCAGTTTATGTTATAAGACATGACATATTTAACATGTTATAAGATTCTATCTTATATCATGTTACTCAGAAACGCAATTAAATTAAATCTGTCTGCTAATTTTAATAATTATTTTTTCGATTTGAATAATAAATAAATGGATATAAAAATATATTTTAGAAAAGAACGATTTGATTTTTCTTATAGCATTTTTGACTGGATAATATCAATTACGGTCTTCAGGTTTAAAAATTATTATTATTTATATTTTCGGGGATTATTGATTCAAGGACTATTGATATTTTCAAGTTATTATGCAATTATTTTATCATGACAAAAATTGTTTAAACTCATATATTGTATGTTGTACGAATCTTCTACAAATACACGTGTATATCTTTTAATCTACGAGAATATAAGTAGTACAGGTATATTGACATATGTTTTGATATATATTGGCATATATTGGAATCAATTACGACCTTCTGGTATAAAGAGTACGGATATTATTGATGTTTTCAATTTATTACGTCATCTCTTTTATTTTGGCAAATATTTTTGAGACGCATATTGTAATACGGGTAATCTTCTACTAACACATTGGCATATTTTCTGATCTGCGACAATATAATTAGTACGGGGTTGCATATATTCATTCAATTCCTATTTTTTCTTCTGTAAATTTGCTTACAAAAGGGGGCAGGATGTTTTATTCTTCAGATCTGATCGTGAAGATAATTTTGCATAGTGAGAACATATATTCTTAAACTTCTCTTTAGGAGCAATAAATTTAATATTTTAACAGAATTTGCACATGATTGCGAACTTTAAGTTTCTTTAAATTATACACTCCGTACGAATAAGGGGTGTGCTGTTAGTGGTTAATAAATTTTAACATTTTAGGAGGATATATCATGTTGCTCGGCATCGCAATTAAATTAAATGTGTTTGTTAATGTTTTTATTATTTTTTTTCGATTTAAATAATAAATAAATGGATAAAGGGATATAAAAGTATATCTTATGAATGGACGGTTTGATTTTTCTTTTAATTATATTAATTGCTGACTGCGTACATCAATTTCATTTTTTTTGGCAAAGAGTTTTCAAGCTTATATCGTATTTAGCTACTAAACTCATATATTGTGTTTAGCCAATAAATTCATATAGCCGATTGTTGAAACAGAAAAAGAGTAGAGCGGGTATATCTTCTAATACAATTGTAGTGTTTTCATTTAGTATATTGAAACGGGATAAGAATGTTTCATTCAGATCTGCAAATTCAAAGCTACGAATTTGGAGGGATATCGCTAATTTGACAACTTTTCTTAAACTTTGCCAAATTGACGGAAATGTCGCCAAATTGATATAAACGACACACAAACAGCTGCCATAAACCTTCGGGTTGGTCGTTTGGCTTGGGTCTTCTACATATCAATGAAATTTTTTTTTGTTTTGTTAGAAGAGAGCACTGAAATGATGTTTGGTTAGCATTTATCTGTCAGACCAATCATCCTACTTAGTAATACATTTAGCGAATTTTTAAAATGTCACCACATTCATAAAAATGTTTTCAAATCTATAAAAATATCTTAAAATTGATAAAATGGCGCTACATAAATGATATTAATTGTTTTTTTGTTAGGGGATAGTATTGTGATGATATTTCGTCAATTTGTCGCAAAGTGGAACTGTCAGTTCTACAGTCCCACTTGGCGATAAATTTGGCGATTTTTTAAAATGTCGTTAATTTGATGAAACTGTCGCCAAATGTTCCATAGAAATATAACTATTTAGACGATATTTTTTCTACCAATTTATTTGAAGCAAATGATATCATGTCGCTTAGCAACGGATTTAAATCCAATGTGTTTATGCAGCAGACGATTTTTATTAAATCCTTTCCGATTTGAATAATGAAGATATGTATATAAAATAAATTTCATTGCCATTTCATTTTGGACTCTTCAGGTTTAAACATTATTATTATTGATATTTTCCGGAATTATTGATTCAGTGATTATTGATATTTTTAAGTTATTACGCCATTGTTTTATTGCGGCAAAAATTGCTGACACACGCATATTGTACGTTGTGCGAGTAATCTTCTAGGAATGCACGGGTATATCTTCTAACCTACGAGAATATAAGTAGTACAGGTATATTGGCATATATTTTGACATATATTGGCATATATATTGGAATCAAGTACAGTCTTCTGGTATGAAGATTAAGGGGATTAATTATATATTCAATTTATTACGTCGTCTGTTGTATTTTACCAAAAAACATTTGAGACTCATATTGCAAAACGGGTAATCTTCTACTAATAATTGGACATTATAAGTAGTACGTGTATATCTTCCCATATAATTTTAGCACTTTAATTTTGACATATATTGGAATAAATGACTGTCTTCAGATTAAAAGATTACGGGCTTATTGGTATTTTCAATTTATACATGTAATCTACTAATACAGGTTATATTTTCTAATATTCGCGTATATAATTAGTACGGGTCCCATACAATTTTAACGCTTTTATTTTGCATATATTGATTCAATTCCATATTTTTTTTTTATATTTGCTTACATAAGGGGTCCAAGATGTTTTATTCTTCAGATATGTCCATGAAGATAATTTTATATAACGAGAACAGAGATTCTTAAACTTCTTTTTAGGAGCATTATATTAAATATTTTAACAGAATATTTTGATTAAACATGTCATTTAGTATACTATAAGAATTTGGGCATGATTATGAATTTCAAGTTTCTTTATATTATATACTCCGTACGAAGAACGGGTATGCTGCTAGACTATATAAATAAAAATGAAAATCTGTCTGTCTGTCTGTCTGTCTGTCTGTTTGTCACACCATCACGAGAGAATGGCTGAACCGAATTTGATGAAATTTTGTGGGTAGCCCAGAAATAGGTCCACTTAAAATTATATCCGTGTTTTGAGTTTCTACGACCAGTGGTTCTCGAGATATTAGTAAAAAACGAAATTTTCGTTTGTCTCATCATCACGGAAAAACGGCTGAACCGAATTTAATGAAATTTGGTGAATAGCCTTGAAATATCCCCCCATAAATTTTGTCCAAGTTTCGAGTTTCTAAGACCTGGGGTTGTCGAGATATTAATGAAAAACGGAACTTTTTCCTAGGAGTTCTACTCCCTAACTCCGTGGTTTATCCGAACGAAAAGCTTGAAAATCGTTTGAAAGTGAATTAAAATTTAATCTCTGAGTTTGATGGGAGATTTTTTGCGTTAATTAGTCACTTTCTGAAAACATGAATTGTTTGAAACATGATTTAAAGGGGAAATCTATCTCCATGGTTTATTTAAAACAAGCTTTTACGGAACAATGAGAAGTATAGAGAAATCAAAATCGTTATTTAATTTCGCAGTTTATGTTATAAGACATGACATATTTAACATGTTATAAGATTCTATCTTATATCATGTTACTCAGAAACGCAATTAAATAAAATCTGTCTGTTAATTTTAATAATTATTTTTTCGATTTGAATAATAAATAAATGGATATAAAAATATATTTTAGAAAAGAACGATTTGATTTTTCTTATAGCATTTTTGACTGGATAATATCAATTACGGTCTTCAGGTTTAAATATTATTATTATTTATATTTTCGGGGATTATTGATTCAAGGATTATTGATATTTTCAAGTTATTATGCAATTATTTTATTATGACAAAAATTGTTTAAACTCATATATTGTATGTTGTACGAATCTTCTACAAATACACGTGTATATCTTTTAATCTACGAGAATATAAGTAGTACAGGTATATTGACATATGTTTTGATATATATTGGCATATATTGGAATCAATTACGACCTTCTGGTATAAAGAGTACGGATATTATTGATGTTTTCAATTTATTACGTCATCTCTTTTATTTTGGCAAATATTTTTGAGACGCATATTGTAATACGGGTAATCTTCTACTAACACATTGGCATATTTTCTGATCTGCGACAATATAATTAGTACGGGGTTGCATATATTCATTCAATTCCTATTTTTTCTTCTGTAAATTTGCTTACAAAAGGGGCAGGATGTTTTATTCTTCAGATCTGATCGTGAAGATAATTTTGCATAGTGAGAACATATATTCTTAAACTTCTCTTTAGGAGCAATAAATTTAATATTTTAACAGAGTTTGCACATGATTGCGAACTTTAAGTTTCTTTAAATTATACACTCCGTACGAATAACGGGTGTGCTGTTAGTGGTTGATAAATTTTAACATTTTAGGAGGATATATCATGTTCGGCATCGCAATTAAATTAAATGTGTTTGTTATTGTTTTTATTATTTTTTTTCGATTTAAATAATAAATAAATGGATAAATGGATATAAAAGTATATCTCATGAATGGACGGTTTGATTTTTCTTTTAATTATATTAATTGCTGACCGTGTACATCAATTTCATTTATTTTGGCAAAGAGTTTTCAAGCTTATATCGTATTTAGCTACTAAACTCATATATTGTGTTTAGCCAATAAATTCATATAGCCGATTGTTGAAACAGAAAAAGAGTAGAGCGGGTATATCTTCTAATACAATTGTAGTGTTTTCATTTAGTATATTGAAACGGGATAAGAATGTTTCATTCAGATCTGCAAATTCAAAGCTACGAATTTGGAGGGATATCGCTAATTTGACAACTTTTCTTAAACTTTGCCAAATTGACGGAAATGTCGCCAAATTGATATAAACGACACACAAACAGCTGCCATAAACCTTCGGGTTGGTCGTGTGGCTTGGGTCTTCTACATATCAATGAAATTTGTTTTTGTTTTGTTAGAAGAGAGTACTGAAATGATGTTTGGTTAGCATTTATCTGTCAGACCAACCATCCTACTTAGTAATACATTTAGCGAATTTTTAAAATGTCACCAAATTGATAAAAATGTTTTCAAATCTATAAAAATATCTTGAAATTGATAAAATGGCGCTACATAAATGATATTAATTGTTTTTTTGTTAGGGGATAGTATTGTGATGATATTTCGTCAATTTGTCGCAAAGTGGAACTGTCAGTTCTACAGTCCCACTTGGCGATAAATTTGGCGATTTTTTAAAATGTCGCTAATTTGACGAAACTGTCGCCAAATGTTCCATAGAAATATAACTATTTAGACGATATTTTTTCTACCAATTTATTTGAAGCAAATGATATCATGTCGCTTAGCAACGGATTTAAATCCAATGTGTTTATGCGGCAGACGATTTTTATTAAATCCTTTCCGATTTGAATAATGAAGATATGTATATAAAATAAATTTCACTGCCATTTCATTTAGGACTGGATAATATCAATTATACTCTTCAGGTTTAAACATTATTATTATTGATATTTTCCGGAATTATTGATTCAGGGATTATTGATATTTTTAAGTTATTACGCCATTGTTTTATTGCGGCAAAAATTGCTGACACACGCATATTGTACGTTGTGCGAGTAATCTTCTAGGAATGCACGGGTATATCTTCTAACCTACGAGAATATAAGTAGTGCAGGTATATTGGCATATATTTTGACATATATTGGCATATATATTGGAATCAAGTACAGTCTTCTGGTATGAAGATTAAGGGGATTAATTATATATTCAATTTATTACGTCGTCTGTTGTATTTTACCAAAAAACATTTGTGACTCATATTGCAAAACGGGTAATCTTCTACTAATAATCGGACATTATAAGTAGTACGTGTGTATCTTCCCATATAATTTTAGCACTTTAATTTTGACATATATTGGAATAAATGACTGTCTTCAGATTTAAAGATTACGGGTTTATTGGTATTTTCAATTTATACATGTAATCTACTAATACAGGTTATATTTTCTAATATTCGCGTATATAATTAGTACGGGTCCCATACAATTTTAACGCTTTTATTTTGCATATATTGATTCAATTCCATATTTTTTTTATATTTGCTTACATAAGGGGTCCAAGATGTTTTATTCTTCAGATATGTCCATGAAGATAATTTTATATAGCGAGAACAGAGATTCTTAAACTTCTTTTTAGGAGCATTATATTAAATATTTTAACAGAATATTTTGATTAAACATGTCATTTAGTATACTATAAGAATTTGGGCATGATTATGAATTTCAAGTTTCTTTATATTATATACTCCGTACGAAGAACGGGTATGCTGCTAGTGAGCAATAAATTTAATATTTTAACAGAATTTGCACATGATTGCGAATTAAAATTTCTTTATATTATACACTCCGTACGAAGAACGGGTATGCTGCTAGTACTATATAAAAATCTGATGTAGGCAGCACATGATTTTCCTATATAATGCAATGAATTTATTTCTTTCACAGTAAAAAAAATATGTACAAACTCCACGGCCCAATGTTATTAGCGGTGATACATTTGACTTTCTTGTTTTTCGATCGACTTTCTTTTGACTTTCTTCTTTTATCATTATTGATAGTATTTTGAAATAAGCAATATAGTCCATATATTAAAATATTTTAATAAATTATTCATTTATAAATTATTCAAATTATTCATCATTTTCGTTAATTAAACGTCAAGTTTGTTATTTTGACAATATTTGCGTCGATCTTGTACAATACATCGCCAACTTTGAGATATTTCGCTAAATTAATCGTCAAATTCACCAAATTGATCGCCAAACGTTGCAGACAAATGAGAAGAGCTTTTTTAATATGAATGAATACTGTTAAATTATTAGACGTCAAAATATAAAACATTTACTCAAAGTATATTTTCTCCTGAATGGAACGGTATATATTCACTTAATTGGTGTAAACACATTTATCACATAATATTAAATATAAAAAGTGAACATATTTCACAATAGTTAATACTTTTATTTTATGTAATTTTTTTATATATTCACTTGAAACAAGTGCAATATCTCGAACAGTTCAGGGTAGCGTTTTGAAGTTTATGCCATTCGTTTTTCCAAAAAATTATGTAATATGATCATTTATGTAATATTAATGAAGCTTTTTATTAAGGATTTTTCAAAATTTCATTCTTAAATTTGGGGTTGTTCTGAACGTTTGACTGAGTTTAAAATCAAAAGGGTTACACTACTCACTAACTGTAATGTTCTTACCAAATGTTATTCGAAACGCTCCATTTGTTAATGAGACATCGCATACACAGACTCACGGACACCACACACATATGCATATACTCACAGACATCATCTCTAAAACGCTCGAATCAAGTTCGGGGATGCTTGGAACTTGAACTTCCGTTGAAAACTCGTATTCGAATTTTCTACTCCGTAACAACACTTTCGTTATACATTATACTATGCATATAGGGAACGTAATAACTCTGGTAACCAATTGGTACTAGAATATGGGACTCTGGCGATTTTCCGTTAATTAATAGAATTCCATTTACTTTTCCAGATTATTACTAGAACATTTCCTTTCTTCAAAAAAATTGAGTTTTCCTTTATTTTGCCTATCAACAAAAAAATGTTCCATATTTTTAACCAGAATTCTGTTTTACTTTTTGCATTTATCAAACAGTATGTTCTCGGTTATTTAACATTATTCATTTTTAGGTTTACTAGAATTTTATCGTTTTTAAACGAGTTTCAATCTAATTTTTTCAGTCCATAAAAAGTCTGTTTCCCTGTTCAAAACAAAATATTTTTTTTTCCTTTTGAAACTTTGTGATTTATTCTTACAATCAACGTCCTGCTCGTAATTCGTAATAAAAATACTGAATTATCCTTTTTTTTGATGAGATTTTATCTTGTAAATAGAAAATGTATTTTTATTTATAAAGCGAGGTTTGTTAATGGTCAAAAGAAAAATAAATGCTTAACATGACAATCAGCTTCCATCCATTTCACTGCGCTTGCGCAATAAGAAATCAATCACTTGAATCGGGCAGCTTAACAAAAACGCGAAAGTCCGACAATTTCTTTTAAAATTAAATAAAAAGGTACTCAAATATAAATGTTAGTATTTTTACAGTTTATGTATTGCAAGAAAAGTAAAATTATGTCATATTGTGTATGTCCCCAATACTCAGGGTGCATTAAAAATGCATTCAAAAATCCACACGCATGCGTGTCGAAGTACAGAACAGCAATATATACACCACAAAAACTCCCCACTCTTGTTCAAAAACTTAAGATTTACTATATTTCTATTTTGGCAGAATTATGTCGAAACATTAGGATTGGGTCTGTCTTAAAATAAAAAAAACCAAGAACATTAAGATAGACATAAGGACAGACGAACGCCTATATTACTTTCCTTATATACATAACGTATAAGGAAAGTATTGTGACTGGGTCGAAAATTCGAATTCGAGTTTTCGACGGGAGAGCACGTTTCAAGCATCCGTGATCACGAATCAAACATTTTTGAAGTGATGTGTGTGTGGGGGGGGGGGACCATAACTGACGAACAAATGGACCGATTCGAAAAAATCAAAATCTTTAATAAAGTTACGCAAATAGATATTTCTAATGTAATTTTTTCTTAGAAAACGATTGACATAAACTTTAGAACGCTAGCAGGAACCATTCTCGAGATACTGCATATTTTATAAATAAATTCATTAAAAAATAAATAAATTAAAACAATATATATTAACTGCTGAGAAACATGTTCACTTTTCATATGTAATATCATGCGATAAATTGGGTGACATCATTATCGTGGATTTAGCTCGCGAAGAGAGAAAATGAGAAAAGATACTTTGAGTAATACTGTGATATTTTTCATGAGAAAAGATACTTTGAGTAATACTGTAGTATTTGAACGACAATAGTTATTTATCTGTTATAAGAATAACTTATTTCTCCGTCCAGTGAAAATGACGACTAATTGACGAAAATTTAATTTCTTGTAGAGAATATAAATAGCTACTATAAGAAAAACCTATTTTTTATTGTAAAAATAGTAAATTCATTGCATTATATGAGGAAAGTCATGTGTTGCCCACATCAGATTTTTTTAAGTAGACCTCTGCAAAGGTGCCATTCAACATTTAACGAAATTCAATACAGCCGTTTTTCCATAATGATTAGATAAACAAATAGGTTTCCAATTGTATTTATATAGATTAACTGATTTGATAAATAATATGTATCATTTTATTCTATTTTTGTTAGGAAACATGCAATTTTTTGATAAAATTATATAGATACCATTCGCTTCTGAATAAAAACTCCATAAAATTGTTATGTGTGTAGCAGTTTTTTGTTTGGATATTTTTTGCCGATTTTTGACTCAATAAGTCTCTGATAATAATTGATCGAAAGAATAGTGCTATGCAATTATCTCAATTTGTTTTCGAGATATTGTGCCCACAGACACACACACATTATTGACAAAATTATTGATTTCTATTCGGTATGCTCAAAGCATCTCAATCCACAGAAAAATCAAATTTGTGACCCCATCACAATACTTTCCATATATGTATATTATGCAATGTAGAGAGAAAGTACAAATAAATGAATGATTATTTTAAATGTCTTAAAAAAAAGATAATTTTATTTTTATTATCCTCGTTGCTTTACAAATTTACAGAAAGTGCTTAAAGTAAATATTTGTTAAAGCCTGACAGTCTGAATTATATCCACAGTTTAATTAATTGTATCCGCGGATTAACTAAATTCCTTTTTTGTGGAATAAACTTTTCTGTTTATAACTAAACGGCATACGATTAATCATTTTGCAATGTTTGGCATTTTTTTTTTGCTTTACTGTTTTACGCAAGGGAAACAAACAAACATCTTTTCATTGAAGTGTAATTAATGTAACCAATAAATTTTAAATTTGAACATGTCGCTCATTACTCTTTTAAATTTAGTAGATTTTAAGCGCTTTATTGATCTTTTCGATAAGACGCGCAAGACGTTTTGCATTTAAATAATGTGCGATGACTAATTTATGATATGCCCTACGGATGAATTAATAATTATAATTTAAGCTATTGCTCATTTCCTTAAACTAATTTTTCATTTATCTCAGCCTCTAATGATCTAATTAACATGTAATTTCTATTGGCATTTTCCAAACAGATTTTCTCTCATTTTTAACTAACCATGTTCAACCTGCTAACCATTCAATGGTTTTTTAACACTTTACAACATAGTCGAAAAGTGTTTGTGATTTTGTTCATTCTGTCTGTATATCCGTTCGCACGATAAATTCCTTAAAAATGACTTTAATCAAAATTAAATTTTAGTATGTTATTCAGACGGTCTGTGGGACATCTATCTATCTATATAAATAAAATTGAAAATCTGTCTGTTTGTCCCATCATCACGGGAGAACGGCTGAACCGAATTTGATGAAATTTTGTGGGTAGCCTAGAAATAGCCCCACTTAAAATTTAGTCTATGGTTGGAATTTCTACGACTAGTGGTTCTCGAGATATATGTAAAAAACGAAACTTTCGTTTGTCTCATCATCACGAGAGAACGGCTAAACCGAATTTAATGAAATTTTGTGGGTGGCCTTAAAATAGCCCCCCATAAATTTTGCCCAAGTTTCGAGTTTCTAAGACCAGGGGTTGTCGAGATATTAATGAAAAACGGAACTTTTTTTATAGGAGTTCTACTCTCCAACTTCGTGGTTTATCCAAACGGAAAGGATAAAAATCGTTTGTTTAAAACGTCAAAGGGAATTAAAACTTTATTTTTGAGTTTGATGCAGGATTTTTGCATTAAATAGTCACTATCTGAAAGCATGAATTGTATGAAACATGAATTTAAATGGAAAAATCTACCTCCATGTTTTATATTTCACAAGCTTTTACTCAACGATTAGAAGTATAAAGAAATTAAAATGGTTATTTAATTTCGCATTTTATGAGGAAGATTCTATCTTATATCATGTTGTTCGGCAACGGAATGAAATTAAATGTGTTGTTAATATCTATTATTATTTTTTTATTTGTATAATAAATAAATGGATGCAAAAATATATTTTATAAATGAACGGTTTGATTGTTCTTTTAATTATATATATTGCGGACTGCGTACATCACTTTCATTTATTTTAGCAAAGAGGTTTCAAGCTCATATATTGTGTTTAGCTAATAAACTCATATATTGTGTTTACCCAATAAATTCATTTAGCCGATTGTTGAAGCAGAAAAAGAGTAGAACGGGTGTATGTATCTTCTAATACAATTTTAGTGTTTTCATTTAGTATATACAAACGGGATCAGGATATTTTATTCTTCAGATCTTGCAAATTCAGAGCTACGAATTTAGAGGAATATCTCTAAAAACTTGGAAACTTTTCTTAAACTTTACCAAATTAGTGAAAATATCTCCAAATTGATAAAAATGACCCAAATCAATGAAACTAAATTTGGTTTTTTTAGAATAAAGTACTGAAATGATATTTCTGTAGCATTTGCCGGTCAGTCCATCCATCCTACTTAGTAACACATTTAAGGGTTTTTTTAATATCACCAAATTGGTAAAATATTTCTAAATCCATAAAAATATCATGAAATTGATAAACTCGCGCTTAATAGATGAAATTAATTGTGTTTTGTTAGGGGATAGTATTGTGATGATGTTTCGTCAATTTGTCGCATAATGGGATTATCAGTTCTACAGTCCCACTTGGCGATAAATTTGGCGATTTTTTAAGTTATAGCTAAATTGACGAAAATGCCGCCAAACCTTCCATGGAGATTGCATTATTCAGATGATATGATTTCCATCAATTTATTTAAAGCAATTGATATTATGTCGCTTAGCAACGGATCCAATATGTTATGCGGCATATGATTTTTATTAAATCTTTTCCGATTTGAATAGTAAAAATATGTATATAAAATAAATTTCATTGACACTGAATTTTTGACTGGATAATATCAATTACGGTCTTCAGGTTTAAACATCATTATTATTGATATTTTAGGGAACTGTTGATTCAGGAATTACTGATATTTTCAAATTATTATGGAATTGCTTTATTATGACGAAAATTGTTGAAACTTATATATAGTACGTTGTACGAGTAATCTTCTACAAATGCATGGGTATATCTTCCAATCTACGAGAATATAAGTAGTACAGGTATATTGGCATATATTTTGATATATATTGGCATATATTCGAATCAATTTCGACCTTCTGGTATTAAGATTACGGGGATTATTGATACTTTCAATTTTTTATGTCATCTCTTTTATTTTGGCAAATATTTTTGAGACACATATTGCAATACGGGTAAGCTTCTACTAACACACTGGCATATTTTCTAATCTGCGACAATATAAGTAGTACGGGGTTGCATATATTGATTCAATTCCTTTTTTTTTTGTAAATTTGATTACAAAAGGGGCCAGGATGTTTTATTCTTCAGATCTGCCCGTGAAGATAATTTTGCATAGTGAGAACAGATATTCTTAAACTTCTCTTTATGAGTAACAAATTTAATATTTTAACAGAATTTGCACATGATTGCGAATTATAAATGTCTTTATATTATATACTCCGTACGAAGAACGGGTATGCTGCTAGTATGGAAATATAAATGAATAATATCACCCAATTTGTTTTGGATTGAATCCGGGTTGAAAACATGAAATACATTGAACCCTATGGGACCTAATTTTTCAAACTTTTTTAAGCGAATTTAAAATTCATATATTGCTTCGAAAGTTTTAGAAAATATTCAAATTATCCCATAAAAAATATAAAAAAAAATTCAGCAAAATATATTCGGTAGTTAATTTAATAAAAATTAAAATATTAATTACATCCATATCATAAGAAGAGATCACGTGATCCAATTCAAAATATAATATGGCATCCATCTTGTGTCAAAATCGTGATTTTTGCTTATTTCCTGTGCATCTATATTCTGAAGCAACGCAATTAGAATATATTTGCGTTTAAATGATTATCAAACCTTGATTATTTCTACAATGAAGATTAATTTTAACTTATGGCGAATGTAAATACATCAAGCTGTAAGGTGAGTTGTATAAGAATTGCAGAGTCTCTTTAACGCAAAATTATTTAGCTCTGGAGTCTGCAATATAGCTGATATGAATGAAACATTCATTGATTTTATATAGAGAAGCAGATGATTTTTTCAATGTTTTAAGCATAGAGATAAATTACATGTACCTCCATGGTTTTTAAGCTTTTAAGTAAAATAAATTATTCTAGTATTGCAATAAATGAAAGGAATGGGGGAAAATATATGAGTTGTTGTTGTTGAGACCCAGACCGTCCGACCTACCAGAAAGGTGTAAGGTAACTGTATGGACGGCAGGGGAAGTGCCACCCAATTTAGACCGGAACCCAGTGGGGGAGGCATCCACAGGGACCGTACCCTCCTTCCCCTACCACCAACCTCTCGGAAGGACTTAGGGACCCACATGTTTAACGAAAATATATGAGTGAAATATTTACTGCTTTTTCATAGAGAGTCAGACGATTTATATTTCAATGACGTCATTTGAATGAAGTACATTTTTTTCGATGAAGTTTTAAGTTTTTAAATATAATAATTTATTATAGTATTGTGATACTTTTAAAAATATTATCGCTGAATGTATCGCATTTTAGAGATGTTTAAATAAAATTGCTTTGCAATTGGAAAGTGTTTCATAATCAATGGTTTATGCATGATTGATCTTTCTTGTTATCTCTAAATCCGGCTTTATTTTTTAACCTTCTGATCCCCATGCAGTAGGCAAAAGCGTGTATTTAGACACTTGGTAAGGCGTGACGCATTTGTTTGTGCACATCGGCAGGTACCTACCTAGAAAGCTATTTCAAGTTAAGAGCTTTTTTTAATACCGACTCTGCCGAAACTGTAGTCGTGTTCACGCGGAGTACGATCACGTTAAACATGTGGATCTCTATGTCCTTCAAAGAGTTTGGTGGTAGGGGAAGGGTGAGAAGGTCCCTGTGGATGCCTCCCCCACTATGTTTTGGTCTAAATAGGGTGGCACTCCCCGGTCGTCCAAACAGATACTTTCGGGTTGGTCGAACAGTTGGTGTCGAAGAAGATATTTTTTAAAAAAGCCTCTGGGTGGTCACCGAAAATTATTAGTAGTATATATTAACAAATATCAAACGAATGCGCCCAATTACTCAGCGTAACAGACTTGTTTCCAACATGAACATTTTTTATCATTTTAAATAAAAATTTTAATAAAATGCGAATAAATTATCATCATAATAGTCAATTATTCTTGGATTCTGATTTTTGATTATCGTAAAACGGACCATAAATATTAAAGAATTAATAGTAAACTGAAAATTTATTTTAAAATTTATTAGTAAACTAATTTAATTTTAAAATTTATTAGTAAACTAATGTTTACTAATATTTTAAAATTTATTAGTAAAATTTATTTTAAAACACACCATATAAAGAAATAGCATATTTTTTAGAGCAAAAACAACGTCCTTTTTCAGGATATAATTATAGCGCAACCATTCCAACAAAAGTAAGAAGACGTTTCCCCAACATTATCATTGTTATTACTTTCCTTATATACGTTTAATGTATAAGGAAAGTATCGTGACGGGGTCGAAAATTCGAATTCGAGTTTTCGACGTGAGAGCACGTTTCAAACATCCCTGATCACGAATCGAACATTTTTGAGGCGATGTCTGTGTGTATGTGTGTCAGTGAGCCTGTAGAGAGGATATCTCACGAACGACTAGAGCGATTTGAATGAAATTTGGTACAAAAATTACAATCCCTTAATGCTGGAAGCCTATTGTTTTAAAACACAATCGAATTTTCAGAGTGCCCCTGAATTTTCGAGTGAAATTTTGAAAAAATCATCAAAAAATCGAAACCTTTAATAAAGTTACGTAAATAGACATTTCTTATGTAATTTTTCCTTTGAGAACGATTGGCACAAACTGTAGAACCATTAACCATTCTTGAGATATTGCACATTTTTCAAATGCATGTATCAAAAAATCAAGTAAAATAAAAAAAGACCTTTTTAGAAACATGTTCACTTTTCGTATATAATATCATACGATAAATTTGGTGACATCATTCTCGTAGATTTAACTCGTTCCATTCACGAGAAAAGATACTTTGAGTAATAGTTTTGTATTTGACCGCCAATAGTTATGTATCTGCTGTAAGAATAACTCGAGTCTCGGTCCATAACGTTTGGCGATATTTTGGCGACGAATTTGGCGGAAAGTCGCTAACTTTGCGACTTTTTTAAATGTTGCCAAAGTAAAGAAAATCTCGCCAAAGGGATAAAACTGAAGCTAAATCAATGAAAATAAGGACTAATTGACGAAAATTCAATATCTTTGAAAAATTATAAGTATCTACAATAAGAGTAATCTATTTTGTTTTTAATGTAAATTAGTAAATGCATTGCATTAAACACGGAAAGTCATGTGCTGTCCACATCAGATTTTTTTTTTCTTTATGTCGTGAAAAAGCAGGTTGATTTTGTTTTCTAAAAGCGTTCGAAACTGTTCCTAGTTTGTTTTATGTGGGCTTCTAACGAAGATTTTGCTTTTCATTTATTTTTGCGACTTGCGTTAATAAGTTGTTAAGTTTGAGTGATAATTTGAGTGATAAGTTGTGAAGTTTGACTTATTTTAAATTATGGATTATGGCTCCGTGAGAAAATAGAGAGAAGGCTTAAATTCCATATATTCCAGTCCAGAGCCATTATTTGAGAAACCAGTTAAGATTAAACCACGCTTGTACGCGACGATCTCCCTTTTCGGCTTATTCTCAGAACAATCGATTAAAAATTCACGACGTATTTCTGCCAAGTTCATTCCGTAGTCTCAGTTAGAATAGGCACTCACGCATTTTAAATTCAGGTGATTTTGTCTGCTTGTGGGGGAATTTTAAAATTTTCCAAAGACTCTGCCGCCTTTGATCAGCATTAATGCTCCTAAAATAAAGAGTAAATATCCTGGGGAGTAGCTCATGAAAGTGTAGTCGATACTCGTAAAGATGTCTTACATTCATAAAGACCTACCATTAATAAAGTTTCTTGACAGAAACGCGTATTTCGTTTTGGTAAAAGCTTTCTCCGACGACGACGCATTTTAACGACATTTTATAAATAGGATGTACATCAGTTTTGTTAATCGTATCTTTAAAGTGGAGACACGAATAGTTTCCAGTGAATAATCGATTTAAAATATCTTGAGTTAGAAACTTCATTTGCAATTATGATTCAATATGTATGTATGTATGTATGTATGTGTGTGTGTATATATATCAGTGGTGTAGCGCGAATTAAGGCTCAGAAGTTGAGCCGCCCCTGTTTATAATCTGATTTAAAGATACTTTTATTTATTATATTTTTTAATATAACTTTGCGAATATAAATGTCTTTTTTCAGAAAACTGTGCACTTATTTAAAATTAGACGTTTCAAAGTATTTTCTCCATCAAAACGCATATCTATGTAGAAGCTGAAACCATCTGGCTTTTACGGTTCATTGAAAGAAGCATGGTATTAGCCCCACCCACCTGTTAAACTCAGCCCTAGTTGATAACTTGGAACTATAAGCAAGCTTCCAGGAAGGCGTGGCTATTTCTTCCCCCTATTTTCAACCCTTTATAAACAACGTAATGACAGACAATGATTTGATATGGAAAATGATGTTTGATGAATGAAAATTTCTTGGGCAGAGCGCATGGATCCACCATTTTGGGTCAAACATAGTTCTGTTAATTAATCTTCGCAGAAAAAGTCAATTATAATACAAAAAATATGAGTAATTTTCCACAAATAACATGACATTCGCCTAATTTTAAACAATATCAATACAAGGGAACACACTAATAATGACTACCATTAAACTTAAGTAGTTTGTGAAGTAGACTTATTCACAGCAACAATATGGCGAAACATCCGTTTGCTTATTTGTGAGTTTTAGAAAGAATAAATCTGATTTTCCTTTAGAAATCGTGTTACAGGAGAATCTCAGTTAAACAAAAGCCCTTGATAATTTCCCATCGGATTTTTAGCATATTGTGGTTAAGGTATTTTTAAGTTTTTATAATATTTGTAAATAATTTATATACAAAATTGTTTAAGTACATTATTGACTACAGTGTTCACACCCATTTTCAGTCACTCCTTTGACTTGCTTCATTTTGTTAGTTCTAGCTGTTTATATTTACAAAATTGATATATTTTTTCTATCACTTGCTAACAATATTCTAATATATTTCTACTTTATACATAGGCACTTGTAAAACTTTTTCTCGGAGGTGGGGAGGGCAAACTCAAGCCCATGATGTACAGAATCGACAGGCCTGATGCTCGCCTTTGTTATATTAATGTCCAAGTGGGAGTGTGCTCCCACTTGGACATCCCCTATGGGCGACCATGACTTCCTATTTAACAAAATGCTTGCGAAAGTTTATCTAATTTAGAAATAAGAAAACATTTAAAATGTTATAACTTGTATTCATCTTACATAGGTAACATTTTAAAGTCTCGTGGATTTCATGCACTCTTTTCATTTTTGTTTAAAATTATTTTATTTTATTCACCAATAAATAAAACTTCTTGAAATTAAACTTCTGAAAATGCGAATTCTAATATAAATTTCACTTGTAATACCATTTTTTTTGCCAAATTTTCAGCCTTCCCAGTCAAAAATCTCACGTTACGCTACTGATACATACATACATAGAGAAAGAGAGAGAAATATGTATATTTGGGTTATCTGATTCTTATTTTGTCGCTTTCAAAATTGGAATGTTAGCACAACTTTATTCTTTCTCATAAATATATGTATATCTTCGCATTCTAATAGAAATATTTTAATTACTCTATTTTCTGATTTTCTTTGAATTTTCAAGTAAACGCACAAAAACTGAGATTCTCGATTTCTCGAGGGAAAAGTTTTATTCTCCAGTTATCTGATTACTGTGTACTGGAGGTCACTTATTTTATAAGGGAATTAAATTAAACTTTTAGAACATCAATATAATTTAGAATGCTGTTAGAACTTGGACTTATTTTATTAAATCAAGAGCAACGTCTATTTGTAGATTGAAGTATTATCTTTTAACGTGATATATTGGAAGTTTTAACAATTTCCAAAGCCATAAAAATTTTGACTTCAGGGAAATTTTGGATATTTCGGCCAGTGCGATTGCGGAGAGTTAAATGAACTCGAGTAAATTCACATATTACTTTTATCAGCGGAGAAATAAATTGATCCTAAATATCCGAAGCACGAAAAATTTGAGACGGGCAAATGATATCGAAATTCTCTGAAATCCAATTTTTGGCGAGCGGGTGTACGTAAACAGAGTTTTTATGTAATGACACCTCTGAGCATCAACACAAATTCATGCATTGCAAAACTGCCTTTTAAATCGGTCTAGACT